>VDFB02271358.1:637486098-637526971 GCA_007258455.2 Sequoia sempervirens | reverse complement strand
TCCCACACTCTCTCCCACTCCCACCCTCTCTCACCCTCTCTCCCATAAGCATAAATACATACATATAGGCATACATACATGCATGTATACATACATGACACACCAGCATACATATACATACAAACATATGAAAAAACATTCAAAAAATTGGCATTTAACTAAAGGAATAAATAACGTGATCACATTATTTGTTGTTAGAAATGTTGCACGGAGAAGAAAAAGTGAAAACTAGTAAATAACACACTTGCGTTGTATCTTTCTTTGGGAATCCCCGAGCCTTGGCTTTGGTATTTTCCTTGGAATACCAACACAAAGGTTTGGAGGGCATTCCCAACCACCAGAGACCTGTTTTTTACAAATTCTACAATTTTTCACATAATCAGGTTCGTGCTCACCGTCAGGATTGCATTTGGTTCAATATTGATGAAATCAAACATATGGGTAATGTTAAGTTCTCTCTTAGCTTTCCAACGATATAATTTTTTTCACTTTCTGACAATGTGAGGGCTTTCATCCATAATTTCTTTTGTTTGTATGTCTATTTTTTTTCAAAAAGTAGTGTTTGGTTTTATTTTCGTTATAAATTAACCATTCATCAAAATTTCAAATAAATTACATTTTTAGAAACTAGACTCCATTCTACAAATTTTAAAAAATAAAAATTTTAAAAAATCTATTACTTTCCAAAATTTGTAGCGGGAGCATGGCCAAAATTCTGCTTTTTAGGAAGTGCCCACTTAGAAAATTAATAAAAAATCAAATATTCATTAAAAAAATATCATAAAAATTATGCACCAACTAGATACTGTTAGCTAACTTTTGACTATAGCAATTTTAAAAATACTAAAAAAAAGGTCACCATGCTTAGGTTGTACAAGAGTTGCTATGTTATGTTTTTCTGACAAAAACAACACCAATTTGTGTTCATCCCTTTGTTGAACCCCTTAATCTCAACCATTTTCAAAATAAATTAGTAGATTAGAAATTAGACTCAGAGCAATTCGATCCTTGTTTTTGTTCCATCTCAAAATTTTGAGTATAACTATCCTCAATTTTACGTCCAAGGTCGCAAGATTTTCTGATTTCAAAAAAAAAAAAAGTGGCCACTTAAGCCCCCTTTTTGGGAACCATCTTGGTGCACTTACCCATATGACCACATTTATATTATAAAAATATCCTATAAGCACAACAGATAAAAGATAATGATCGTTGCCCCATTCTTATCTCTCTAAATACTTTTGTTCGAGATATCATCGAGAGGTCCTTGGAATGAGCACAATAAGATAAATCAAAAGACCAAGATAAAGCAAACAAGCAAGATAATGTTCTTCAATACTGCTAGCCAAGACTAAACTACGGTGATGCCTGATATTGATGTCCATTGTAGGAAGGATGCATCCTAGGACATGACAATATTAGATGATTTGATATGGGACTGATTGGATGATAGGCTATTGATACAAAGAGTTGACTAACATGTTTACGTACTGACCTAGAATTGAGACTTTGACAATTGAGTTTTCACTTTTAACCCTCTAGAATTGTTTCTGATTGTTTCACCAAAGGTTGAGGGTGATGACGATTTATTATGGATGATTGATTATTGTAGGTGAGAGCGAGATGGGACAGATGGATTTTTTCAAATATTTGGATGTTTTTGGTGTTTTGAAATGTTTTGAGGTTGTTTTTGGTATTTTTGAGATTTTACAAATGTTTTTTTTTTTTAATTTTTTCACTATTTCGGGGTTTACTAAGAATTCAACCAAGAGAGTAACCTAAAGACCTATCCTAGGGGCCTCAGGGGCTAATCAACAAATTATCCTTGTCTATGTTATACACGCAAAGATCACGTAGTTCGACTGACTTTGACTTGATTATTGATAAGATATGAGCAAGATGGATTGCCAATTTATTATGACAAACTCCTAAAGGACTGACCTAAGTGTCTCAGGGGATGATCATAGATCAACCTTTCCTAAGTTCAAAGCTCAAATATGACATAGTTCGACAAGACAACTTTGTTTTTTGACTTTTTTGATTGACTTTTTGACTTGTTTTTTGATTTTGACATGTTTTGATTTTTTTTGGGTTTTCTTGGTTTTATGAATGTTTTGGATTTTTTGATTTTCTGATGTTTTGGATTTTTTGATTTTCTAATGATTTAGATTTTTTGATTTTCTGATATTTTTGGATTTTCTGATTTTAGGGACGTTAAGAACATACACGAATCCAATTCGATGAGGAAATGCCCCTAGTTTGACATAATAGCCTACTCTGATAAAGGCAAGACAAACTAACCTTGAGAATGGGCCAAGTAGTACTAGGAGGGATCATAACATGAACACAGGACCAAGCTATGGTGTTGATGCCAAATGGATGATAGATGTTGATATGGAATGCAATGGATGGATGATGCAAAACAAGCTGTGAAGATCGTAGTGGATGGAAAGTGCTTATTTACACAAGGCTCCTATTTGTCAGGTTTTCACCAGGGTACTTTCCCAAAGCACCACCGAAGTGGTTTTCACTAGAGTATGATTATTTTCTCTTTACTATTTTTGATCCTTTTTCTAATTTTTTTGGATTATTGTTTTTTTTGTTTTTTTTGTTGTCACCAAGACGCTTGTTTGCCAAGTTTTCATCAAGGTGACCATTTTTTAAGGACTTTTTCTAATTTTTTTGATTTTTTGGTTCTATACCTTGAAATATTTAGGCATAAAAAAATTTAAGATGGGAACTATTCATGGGCTCCTATAGAGGCTCGCCTTCAAGTGTTGATAACCGATATGCCCCTAACTTGTAGCTTGTTGTGATGACGAATGGTCCCAGCCAGTTGGGCTCAAATTTTCCTTTGTTATTTGGGTTTGGGAAATTCTTCAGGTTCTCCTTTAGCACAAGTTCTCCAACCTAGAAGGTCCTACTCCTAATCTTCTTGTTATAGCTCCTTTTGAATCAGTTCTGATAGAATTTCAAATGATTTAATGTGTCCATATGCCACTCATCCAGTAGCTCCAACTCATTTATTCTTGATACTCAGTATTCTTCATCCGTGATGAGGTTTTGCAGTGATATTTTCAGTGACGTGAGCTTGATCTCAATGGGTTATACTACCTCTAATCCATAGACCAGGGAGAAGGGGTGGAACCTGTTGGTGTGCAGATGTTGGTTCGATAGGCCTAGAGGGTAGGATTTAGCTATAGATGTTAGTCACAACCAGTGTCATTGACTATCTTTTTGAGGATTTTTAGAATGGTTTTATTAGTGGCTTCTGCTTGGCCATTACCTTGGGGATAATACAAAATGGAAAAGCGATGTTGGATTTTGAATTTTTCACATAGATCACAAACATCTTGATTCTTGAAAGGTGCCCCAATATCTAAGATAATAGCTTGGGGAACAACTATCGGCATAATAAGTAGTTCAAGATGAACTTTGATATCTACTTTCCAGTGATGTATGTCATGGGGATGGCTTCCATCCACTTGGTAAAGTACTCAATGGCGGTTATGATAAAATTGTGGCCATTAGATGAGGTGGAGGTTATCTTTCCAATGAGATCGAGTCCCCACTACAAAAAGGGCCATGGTGTGACAATAGGATAAATTTCTTGAGCTAGAGCATGGATGAGATCCCCATGCTGCTGACATTGTAGGAACCTTTTGACATAGTCATGTGCTTCTCTTTCTATTGTACGCCAATAATATCCCATCCTCAGAAATTTCTTGGCCACATTCATTCCACTCAAGTGTGAACCACAAATGTCGTTATGCACCTCAGTTAAAGTGGTCAATTCCTCCTCAACATTTAAATAGCATAATAGGGTTCCTCCTATGCTCCTACAGTAAAGGGTATTTCCTAAGATGACAAACCGAGATACTTTCTTAACAAAGGTTCTTTTTAGGCTTGAGGGTAAGTCAACAAGTAGGACACCTATTCGCAGGTAGGTATAAATTTCATAGTACCAGGGATCACCAAGAGCAACGATTTCACACACAAATTATGACTATGGTACCTCAAATACGTGCACAAGAAGCTGCTCTACCAAGAATTCATGTTTCGAGACACTGTGAGGGATGTCCAGTAGGGATCCAATCATTGCCATGGCATCTGCTACTCTGTTGTTTGCTATGGGAATCTGCTCAAATGTGATAGCGATGAATGATTCTTTAAGGCTCTCCACCAACTTTTTGTATGGATTCATTTTATCATCCTTTGTCTGGTACTCATCATTCACTTGATTTATTATCATTTGGGAGTCTCCATATACTCTAAGGGCCATGATGTGCCAGTGCACTACTATTATGAGACCTATGGTTAAAGCCTCGTATTCTACAATGTTATTAGTGTAGTGGAATGCCAATTTGTAGGATCTAGGTATATAGTCCCCCTATGGGGTGATGAAGAAGACACCAACTCCTGATCCATGTTGCATGTAGGAACCATCAAAGTAGAGTTTCTAGTGTTCGGCTATGCTGAGATTGAAGATGGATTCATCCAGAAACTCTGATATGAGTGGATTCTTTGAATACATGGGTGCTTCTGCAAGTTGATTTGCAATTACTTGGCCTTTGATTGCTTTTCATTCCATGTACTTGATGTTGTATTCAGATAGAATCATGACCCACTTGGCCATCCTTCCTATAACCATTTCCTTTGATAATAGGTACTTGAGGGGGTCGATTTTGGTGATGAGTTTGATTTTGTGTGCCAACATGTAATGTATGATTTTTTGTGAAGAAAACACTACTACTAGACATGCTTTTTTGATGAATGAGTAGTTTAACTCATGCCTGACCATTGTGTGGTTGATGTAATAGATGGCCCTCTCTATCCCATTTTCATTGTGCTAAGCTAGAAGAGCATCGAGGGTTGCTGTTGTTGGTGACACATAGAGGATTAGTGGATTTCTTGGGATTAGTGGCACGAGGACCGACGGTGTGAGTAGATATTCTTTGATTTTGTTGAAGGCTTCCTCACACTTGTCATCCCACTTGTACACTACTCCCTTGTGAAGTAGGTGAGACTATGGGTTTTGTTTATCTATGAGTTGTGCTATGAATCTGTGGATGGACTGAAGCCTACCTTGGAGGCCTCTCAACTGTTTCAATGTTTTTGGTGCCTCCATCTTAAGGATTGCTTTTACCTTGGTGGGATCTATTTCATTACCCCTCATTGACACTATGTATGCTAGTAGCTTTCTTGATTGTATGTCGAAGACACACTTCTTTGGATTTAAGTAGACCTTGTATTCCTCCAACTTGTAAAAAATAGCACTCAAGGTTGCTATGTGATCTCTTCTCTTTCTATATTTTTCTAATATGTCATCAATGTAATCTTCGATAGTTTTTTGGATCATGTCATGAAAGATTAATGCCATGGCTCTTTGGTAGGTGGCTCCCGATGAGCCTATTTTTTGGTCTAGTTTGGGTAAAATCTATAGTCTATTTGCTCATTGATGTCATCAATTTTGATGCTTAAGTGTTGGTATTGGAATAATGTTTCCCTCAAACCATTGACATTTGACATTACCCTATCTCTGTAGGCTTTAATTATATTTGGCATAATGTGTGGGTCATCTATGTTTATTTTGCATGTGATTAATGAGTGTTTCTTAGAGTGGTTATTGATGTGCAGTTATTGTGCATACTAACTTGGACTACAGACCTAATACATCAAGTTATGGATGACACCGCTAGTTGGGCATGCACCATAACATCCAGCTAAGGAGCAACTCCAAGTCAAAGGAAATCAACAACAGAGATTCTTCATGCAATCGACTATAACTGCCTTGTAGTGGACCCTGATGATCGAGCATGCATGGGTGTTATTGTTGTGTTGAATTTTCACTTGACTCACATGTCTGCCCAGATTCCATGCGTGTGTAACCATCGCTGTTCCACTTTTCCCTACTTTCCCTAAATGGCATCCTCCCAATCATGGAATTGACTTCCTTGTTATTTGTAGTATAAATAATAATTTTATGCTCCTTCTTTAGGAGGTTGCACAATTCTACATTGTACTCTTATTTCAGTGATACAGATACATCACTCTTTGTAAGTATAATTTACAGTGAATAAAAATAAAGTTCTAAGTTCAAAAATTTGAGTTGTTGTTAGTATAAAGGATACTTATCCAAGGGGGGACACTTGGTGAATAATTCATTCTCTTTGTGTAACAGTAGCTTAGTATTACTTGTCATTTGATGCTTAGTTTGAAATATAGCATTGACTGTTCCTATAGCCACTAGAAGTCCATTTTGTGTATGTTCCTACAGCCAAAGCAGATCGAGTAGTTATTTTTTGTTGCTCAGATCTTTCATTATCACTTTTCATTTCATTTTAGCATAATTGTTGGTTGATGCTTAGTATTCGCTTTACTTCCTTTTCAGCAATTTACTTTCAATATTGTGTTTCTTAGCTATAGAACATAATGACTACTTGAGCCCCTAGTGCACATATAGTGCTGACCCATTTCAACTTCACATCCTTGGGTTGACAAGTTAAATGCACCTTCATAATGGTTGAATGACTATTTAGGTTAGATGTCCAATCTTTGAATTGTGGTCGTAGAAGCCTAGTTATGCAATCATTGTAGGAGGTAGACATTTTGGCACCATTGTCGGGGATGGTGTCAAGCTAGGAAGTTTTTGGAGTCATTGGTAGTTTTTCTATAGTATTTTTCAAAGTTTTTATTAGCATAATCTCGTATAGGAAGTAATGACCCTCCTGATTCTTTACCAATTTTTTGTGTGAGTTGACTGATAGTGGGTGATACTACATGCATAGAGGAAGGAGAAGGGATGCTTATGGGAGATTTCTTCCTAACAATCCTCATCCATTCCATTTAGTTGAGTACCAAAACTTATCAGAAGAAGAAGGAAATCCACACCCATTTGCAAATGCATATCCTGATTTGACTAGTTCTGAAGTCTCCTCAAAAGATCAAAATCAGCTTGAGAACCCCTTTGTCCTTGAACCACATCAAGCAGGAATGGGTGATACAAATGGGAATAGACAAAACCAATCAGCTTTTCCTTTTCCCATTTCCCATCAGAATGAAGTTGACAACATTAAGAACATCCCTATCTCAGCACTCCCAAAGTTCTATGGACTTATTACAGAGGATCCTGATACCTTATTATTTGAATTTAAAATACTTTGCAGGAGTTATGATTATACTATGGATGCCCATAGGCTCAAGTTATTTCCCACCACTTTGAAAGAGGCTACATTAAGATGGTTCATGAGCCTAGGCAGAGATACTATGGAAACTTGGGAAGATATGAAGACAAAATTCCTTGAGAAATACAAGGAATACTACAGTGGTAGTGATATGAGAGGAGGAGACATTTTCATAATGCAGCAAAAGAAGGATGAGAGCCTAGAAGACTACATTGCAAGATTTCTATTTTTCCTACAAAAATCTCCACACCATGCACTTAATGAGGACTCACAAAAGTTGTTTCTCCTAAGTGGAATCAATGAAGGTTGTACTGATATTTTAGATATCATGGTAGGAGGAGATATCTCCCAAGTTCCTTGGGAATATATCAAGAAGATATGCCAGAATTACTCCAAGGCAGCTTAAAAAAAAAGGAGAGCTTATCAATCATCCATGGGTAAGTCAACTACTGGTGCAGTTTCAAGAATGGAGATCACTAATTTGTTGGACGACTTCAAGCAAGATATTATTAACAATATAGCTACTTAGCTAGATACACTTCAGGCCAAAAAGAAGCAAGAGGAGGCAGAAATGATGTTTCAACAAAATATTGTCCTCACTGTAGATAAAAGAAGAGGGAATGCAAATGTAAGATGGTCGCTAATCTGGAAAGTAAGAAAATTCCACTAGAGTTCAAGCCAATTTAGATTGAAGAAGACCAGGTCTACTATGTTGCATAAATAAATCCCTAGGCTCCAAGACAAGGTATGCCACCAGATCCACTATCCTATGTTGGACCATATTTTAATTATTATTCATCTGGAAACCAATGGCAGCCCCCATATCCACCCAGTTATGGAGGATATCCACCACATCCTTGGAGTAACCCTCCAAATGCTTGGCCTAGCCACTAGAGTCCACCTAACTGGCAGCAACCTCAGAGGAATTGGAAGCAATTTCAAAAGCACTAGCAATGACCTCCAAGAAATTTGCAGCAAACAAACCAATGGAGAGGAGGGGAACAATGGCCTACCTATAATACCACCTACATGCAGCCACCTTCTTAGCCCCAACAACAATTCCTCCACCCACTAACCCAAATCCTAATGCACCTAAACCAACCTAGCTACTAGCTCAGCCCACACCCAATCCTAATAATAAACCATAGCAACAGCATATATATTGCTGATTCAAACCAATTTCCTACATATGCTGTGAGTGTAAGTGATATCCATTTACATTTAGGAACCAAGTTACCAGTACCTTCCAAGCCCATCATTACTAAGCTTTTGGTGGAAGAGGAGGAGGAGACTCTAAATGATCCTATCCAACCAAATGGACCTAAAGGCCCTAAGCTAGTCCAAGCTAAATGAATCAAGCAAGAACCATCATTCCCTCAGAGACTAGAAGTTGTTACTAAGAAGAAGGAAGAGAAGGAGGATGCTACTTTTGACATCTTGGATCAGCTAAAGCATATATGTGTTCAAATACCCTTGTTTCAAGCTATAAAAGATGTTCCAATCTATCAAAGCCATTAAAGAAGCTTGTCTTAAGAAGCTAGGAAGGAAGAAGAAAGACCCAACTACAGTTCATGTGGTGGGCTAGCTAGCTGATATCATGTTGGGAAAAGTGAGTATTCCCAAGTATAATGACCTAGGCAGTTTTGTCGTAGTAGTTGTCATAAATGGGATTCAAGCGAAGAATTATTTGATTGATTTAGGGAAAGCAATCAATGTAATGACCAAAGAAATTCTATAGCAACTAAAAATTGTAAGCATGAGATCTACTCCTACTATCCTACAGCTTGCAGATAGCTCTATTGTTAATCTTGATGGTGTAGTGGAGGATCTTGTGGTAGTGTTAGACTCCTGGGAATATCCAGTAGATTTTATGATTCTTTCTCCTAAAGCCACATTAGGCAGGTATCCCATTATCCTTGGAAGACCTTGGTTGGTAACCACAGATGCCTACATTGGATTTCAGTCAAGTGACATGACCATTTCAGATGGAAGGAGTACTAAAAATTTTATCTGCCTGCTTAGCTATCTCATGATGAAGAAGATTTTGTATGGCCACAAGTTGGTGAAGATGCTGAAGAAGTTAATTTTGTGGCACAACTTATGATGTTAGGTAGAAGCTCTTTTATGTAGCTCCAAGGAGAGGATGAGGTATTGGTTAACATCATTTAGAATCATTATGGAGTGGAGGACACATCATCTTCTACTTCAGTCAATGCACTTTTTATTGTTCTTCCTATAGCCATTGTTCCTGCAAATGTTTTTCCTGCAGATGTTCTTCCTATAGCCACTATTCCTACAAATGCTTTTCCTGTAGATAGACTTCTTGCAGCAATAGGTGTGTTCCATACATTACTGCCATGTAAACTAAAGGTACCATGTGTTAATGAAGTATCCATGGTAGAATTAACTACACAAATACATGTATCAGAAGGAAGATATTTGAATGTTAATAATAAATTGAGTGAAACGCAGCAACTATTGTTGGAAAATCTATTAAGATCCCATCAGCATGCATTTGCATGGGATTATCATGACATGAAGGGACTGGATCCTAAACTTTATACCCGTAGAATTTATATCAAGAATGATTGCACTCCAGTAAGATAGTCACAAAGGAGGATTAACCCTACACTAAGAGAATTTGTGAAAGGAGAACTATAGAAATTGCTAGATGTGGGATTTATCTATCCCATTTCAGATAGTCAGTGGGTGTCTCCATTGGTGATTGTGCCCAAGAAAGGAGGGAAGTGATGAGTCTATGATGATTATAGATAAATTAATGTTGTCACCAAGAAATATCACTTTCCTTTACCATTCATTGATCAAGTCTTAGATACACTTGCAAGAAAACAATACTTCTCTTTTCTAGATGGATTCAGTGGCTACAACTAGATCCAAATTGCACCAAAGGACCAAGAAAATACCACATTCACCTATCCATGTGGGACCTATGCTTACTTGGTACTCCCATTCAGCTTGTGCAATGCACCTACAACCTTCCAAAGGGTAGTCATTGGTATATTTTTAGACATTTCTCATGATTGCATGGAGATTTATATGGAAGACTTTACCACTTATGGTGTTGACTTCGATAAAGCATTGAAGAATCTCAAAAGGGTCCTAAAAATATGTGAGGATCAAAACTTGTCCTTAAATAGTGAAAAATGCTTTATGATGATGCAAGAGGGTGTAGTTCTTGGCCACTACATCTCCCACAAGGGAATTCAAGTAGATCCTACAAAAATAGAGGTAATTACAAATCTACCTATACCTGCAAAACATAAAGATGTTAGAAGTTTCTTGGGTCATGCAGGATATTATAGGTGATTCATCAAAGACTTCAGCAAGGTAGTAGCACCATTGTATACCCTTCTCACTAAGGATGCCTAATTTCAGTGGACTAAAGCTTGTGACAAGGCATTTTCTGCTTTGAAGACAACTTTGAAAAATGCTCCTGTACTTAAGAAACCCAATTGGAAGCTTCCTTTCCACATTCACTCTAATGCATTAGATTATGCCATAGGAGCAGTTCTAGGACAAAAAGAGGGAGTTGTTGAACATGCTATATACTTTGTCAACAAAAACTTGTAGGGAGTTGAATTCAATTATACTATGACATAGAAGGAAATGCTAGCTATAGTTTATGCATAGAATAAATTTAGACATTACATAATGGGCTATCAAATATTTGTACACACTAATCATGTAGCCATTAGATATCTCATGAATAAACCTCTGATCACAGGGAGGTTGGGGAGATAGTTATTATTGATGAAGGAGTTTGATATAACTATTGTAGATAATACAAGAAGAGATAATATTGTAGATTTTCTTTCAAGGTTGACAACATCAGAAGACAACCACCCCATAGATGATTATTTTCCTAATGATCATGTATTCTCCCTCAGTGTGCAAATACCCTAGTATACTGACATAGCCAACTACTTGGTCATAGGTAGAGTTCCTTCTCATTTCTCCCCAAAAGAGAAAAAAGGACACTGATTGAAAAATATTTTCATTTCTCTTGGATTGTTGGATGTTTGTTTTACATGGGACCTGAGCATTGTTATGAGAAGATGTGTGAGAGAAGATGAGACTTATGACATTTTGCATGCATGTCATAATGAGCCATGTGAAGGAAACTTTGTGCCCAAAAGGAAAGCAATGAAAATCTTGAACACGGGGTACTACTGGCCAACACTCCATGGAGATGCAGGAAGGTATACCAGAAAATGTGATAGATGTCATAGGATAGGCAGACCGACTAGATTTGATGAGATGCCAATGTGCCCTCAAATAGTGATCACTCCTTTTGACAAATGGGGATTAGATGTTGTGGGACCAATTGATCCTCCATCAAATGGTAAGTCTTATATTAGTATGCACTGATTATGTAACAAAATGGGTAGAATTCAAGGACACGAAGCATGAAAAGGATAACAAAGTTGCAGAGTTTCTTTATGAGGATATTTTCACGAGATATGGAGTTCCAAGAGAAATAGTGACTGATCAAGGGCCATAATTCACATCAACCTTGTTGTAGCACTAGTGAATGAATATAACAATAGGCATAGAAAGTATACTCCTTATCACCCCTAGGCTAATGGCCAAGTTAAGGTGACAAACTGAGAAATTGAAGCTATTCTAACCAAAATAGTGGCTATTCATAGGAAAGATTGGGCGAACAGATTACCCAAAGAGATTTGGGCCTATAGGATAACATGGAAAATAACTACAAGCTTCACCCCATTTGAGTTATTGTATGGAAAGACCACCATGATGTTAATCGAATTTGAACACAAAACTCTATGAACTACAATGGATTTAGGGATGGACATTTCTAAAGCACAGAGAGAAAGAATCATGCAACTAAATGCTCTGGATGAAATAAGGAGAGCAGCTTTGCAGAATACTAAAGTAGTATAGAGCCAGAGGATCAGGTGGCATGAAATATTTATCAAAGAAAAGAAGTTCAAACCAGGAGATTGGGCCTTTCTCTATGATTCTAGATACCAAGATAATGTAGGAAAATTACAGATGAGATGGCTAGGACCCTATGAGATTGTTGAGGTCTTTCCCAATGGAGTTTTCCTACTTACCACCATTGACCTTGTCTGGTTTAAATTACTTGTCAACGATCATCACCTCAGGTTATATCATAAGCCAACTTCTAAAGAAGAATTCCTATAGCAGTTCACCCAGCACTTAGAGCTTCCTGCAACAGAAGGCAGTGGACCTAGTGTCCCTCCTTTGGCCTAATTGAGGTACGTACTTTTCATAATAAAGACTTTCACTTATGTGGAAGTCTATTTCTCCATTATCCACCTATCCACCCATCTATACCACCTTTATCTCTATTCTATCACTTTATTCCATCTCATTCCATTCCACCCCATCTTCATTCATTGCTCAATCCATTTTCTAACAAGACGAGTGTTACTTATCCATGATCTTTGCAGTAAATATTCAACACATTCAAGTATGTATGCATTAATTGATATCTTTAATCATATTTTAAGTACATTCATTTAATTGTTGTGCGTTAGCATAATTATTCACATAAATGTCATTATTGCTTGTCAATCACCACTCCCCATCTCACATGTGTGGACACATGTCCGAATTTAGGTTGGGGGAGGGAAACAAAAAATGCAAATATTTTATTGCCCATGTGTCAAACCATATTAAGTTGCATCAGAATTTTAAAATGAGTTGATTGCATGAATGAGATGACAGTTACTGTAGCCACCAAATCTTCCTATCATAACTTCCCTCTATCATATCTTTTCTTGCTATTATTTCCCTATCCTAGCCATGAGTTGCAAGCAAGAAGATAAAACAAAAGAAAGGAAATATAGTCGACACGAATACTACAAGGAAGCACAAAATTTGAAAGGAATTGGAGAGAATTTGTTTGATTATAGACAATGGGAGGTGGGTTAGTTTGAAATGAACCCACGGTGCATGATATCTTACTATAGGATGCACAATGCCTAGTTGAATTTCAAAACTATGGATGGATAGACTACTTTTTTAAACTAGATGGTTTTGATGAAGCAATTTCCCTTGAATTTTCCCAAACATTTTCAGAAGGAAAAGCCACAATAAAAGGGTTAGAAGTTGTAGCAACAGAGGAAATAATTGTTGATGGTGAAAATTACCCTATTTCTAGAGATGCCAAGATAGCTAGGGCTGAATTTGTAGATCCAAACGATCCCCTATTGACCATAGACAAGCAAGGCACAAAAAGAATGTCTCTACCTGAGCCATGGAAGCAGATAGTCTTGTATGTCATCAAATACATTACTTGTGAGGGCTGCCAATCAAACTTGCATTCTATACACTTCAAGGTTTTGAACCACATGAGGCACATGAGGAGGATGAATGTACCCAATGTGTTGTACAATCTTCTCTCAATCATGGTAGTCGAGACCCAGAAAGGTAGAGATAATTTTGTTTCCCACCATTTCCTAATTAAATTGATAGTTGAAAAATCTATGCATGATGTTTCTGGAATGAATTGGGAAGAGTTTATTAAGGTTGATCAAGATTATCGCCAGGAGGAGTCTATCAATGTTGAACATTTTCCACCTAGGGCCATACCTCGATCTCATAGGTTTGGCAAGAGGGTAAGTAGGACGGAAGCCATTCCTAGTGCTTCAACCCCTAGTGTTGGATCTGGCGTGAATCCTCCTACAGTTGAGGAAATAATTGAAATTAGTTCTTCTAGAACAAAGCACTCAGAAAAAGAAAGCTCTTCCTTAGACTCTGATGACGATGAAGCTCCACTTGAAACCCTCATGAAAACTAGGGAACAGTAGAGGGAGGTAGAAACAAGAAAAGGAAAGGCTAAAATACAGCCTTTGGAAATAAAAGTACCAAGTCTGAAAAAGAGGAAAGCTGATACTATTCCTCCTGCAACCAAAGGAAGATGTGAAGGACCTACCAAGAAATCAAGACTAGTCAGGCCTATCCAGGAAAAACCTAAACCTAATGAGACCCCACATGAAGACCTTGAAGCTCCAATGGAGCACGTGTGTGACAAAGAAGAAGTAGAAGGCATATTTAAGGAAGCAACAAACATAACACTAGCTGATCTTGCTAGAATTGTAGAGGAATTGGAAGAAAACCAAAAATTCCTATAGCATAACAAGGGGTCCTGCAGCATGAAGTCCTATAGCAACAACCAAAACCAGAGCAGGAGTTCTTGCAGTCGCAACAAGAGCAAGAGTCCTTGTAGTGAAGGGAAGAAGAAACAACACCTTTATAGCCAGAGATAACTAGAATGCCTGAGTCTATGCAAATAACACCACATACCAAAAGACTAGTAGGTATTCATAATCTTCCTGATTTTTTAGTACATGCAGCAAGTTTGAATCTTTGGACAGAATACAAAGAAGGGAGGCAGAATGGAAAAGTGAAAAACGGAAGTTAAAGGAAGAAATTCAAAGGAAGGATGAAGAAATTGAGGAGAAAAATGCAGAAATTGCTACCCTAAAGCAGAGAGTGGATGATATGGTAGCTTTGACAAAAAAGATTCCAGAATATACAATGTTAGAACTGTAAAATTTTGGCAATTTTATAGTTGATTGTATTCATGAGTTTCCAAAATAAGTCCTCACCATAAGCATAAAATTCTCTCTTCATAAAATTTTTCCCATATTTTGTCATATGGTCCAGTAAAATCCATCTAGTCTTGAATATTTCAAATTATAATCCATATCGGCATGAGATTATCAGGGTATCCCTGAACCATATTGCATTTTCTGCTGATATACATTTGTTGCAGTCTTTCGGCAAGACTTCAGGGATGTCATACCGATCAGAATTCATATGCAGGTATCTTTCGGCAGGACTCTATTCATTGTCTCGGTGATTGATGGATTACATCGGCAAGATGGCTATCATCGGTATGTGGTCTTACCAATTGTACTATGTCATACTGACTAGCACACCAAAAGAATTATCGACTAGACTAAATGGTGTTGGAGTGAAGTCATAGCAAAATCACACTGTCTTATCGATCGACACAGAACGAGTAAACACTTCGGCCAAACCAATGTCTTCGGTATGTGGTCTTTCTGATTGCATTTTGTTTCAATGACCAGTGCACATGGATATACATCGGTAAGAGTCAAAACATCAGGATAACGTCTCATCAAACGCGTCGGGTCTTATCGCTAAAGCACACTGGGAACTCTATCAAAGGTTATCGGAATGAGGTCATGACATCTTGCCAACCCGTATGTTACACCAAAATATTTTTTCATCGATGAGAGAAAGATTATGTCTCAATGACTAGAAAATATCACGAGGTATATCGGTAACACATAATGTAATCTATGAGACGTCTCCCTGACTCAGATTTGTCATAGCAATACATAAAGACCAAAGGGATGACTATCGGTGTGACATTGAAGATCGATATGACTATAGGATGTCTCAGCGAGTGTTCAGTGAATGTTAACAAAAGCCTAAATACAATTCATCACCAACATTGGAATGCGAAGCAATGTGTCCTTTAAAATATTGGTGTATAAATGTTCATTTTCGATTGTGAAAATAGGGAGAATAAGTAGATAGGATAGAAGAGAGATTAGGGAAGATATAGAAGACAAAAAATTTCATACTATGAGACTATGTTGCATGTTTTAAAAATATGGAGATATTAATGAAAATCAGTTGATGTGGCAGCGTATTTCTGGTGTCAATTGTCTATTGTGCTTATTGAAAGTATTACTAAAGTTGTCTCCAAGATTGATGCTTTCTGGTTATTTAAATTGATGTAACAAGTTTATATTCAGTTTATCAATGCACATTTGTTATATCTATGTGGTTGATTAATCGGTTCTTTCAAGGAAATATTAAATCATTTTAATTGATCACAGTAATCAGGTAAATTCATCTGGATCATTAAGAAGAACTTGGTAGTCACAGTCTTGCATGTTTATACAAGTTATAAACAAAAACATATGCCAAACAGTTTTAGTGTTTTCCAAAAATAAGTTACCCATTTAAATTTCATTTGACTCTGCATACCCAATAAGGCACTAGTCTCTGCACTTTTTATCATTTAGTTTCATTCATTTCTTACATCTATTAACTGAACATATTAGGATTTAGCTTTGAATATTGCTATACAATTTATACCAAATTTAGTTTTATTTGTCCACTCCCATCTTCCATTGTGGGCAAAACATTTCAAGAGAGATAAGCACATTAAGTCTGCTTCATTCATATAGGTACACCCACCTAGGTCTAGTAGCACCTGAAGAGTAGAAGGTCTAAATCTTTTGACCTTTTTTGTTACCCTAAAATTTACCAAGAGATTGGCAACCTCTTGAGGCATTTCGCCTACGTTTTTGAGAGCTAAGAAATTGGCAACTCCGCTGGGGACTTAACTCAGAATCCGTGCCTTAATCATAGAGTCAGAAATCCTATATAGACTCCACTGGGAATAATAAGTAACAAACCTTTTCTCACTTTTAAGAAAGTGAGTGGTGACTCTGATAAAAAAAATTCAACATGAATGGTAGAAGATCTTAATATAGGGGAGGTCATAATGGGGCTCCTGCTGGCAGCTGTAAGTGGACACACAAGGATGATAGGGTTGATAAAGGCAAGAAGATAAATGAGGATATGTGCATGACGAACAAAGACAAAGCATTGAGACCACATTGTGAAACATATGACCATTATGATACATGGAGAGATAGTTCAAGTGCAAAACCTTGTACCCCAAAGGAATGAAGAAATTATTTTTACGATCCTCAGAAACAAGCAGAGTGGAATGCTAAATTTGAAGTTGAACGACTCAGATGTCTATGGGAATGTGATCAAAAAATGGAGGGTAATCAAAATAAGTTCAATGAGAATATGATTCCTCAGGAAAATTATGAATCTTTAACTCATGAAGAAGTAAAAGCACAGTTTGAGTTACAGAAAAAGGAGCTAGAAGAACTAAAAGCTGAATAGGAGAAAGCCCAAATAATATAAGCAATGAGGGACTTCAAATTACAGAAAGCCCAAATTACCAATCAAGCAGCTGGTCGCTCAAAATATGTACCACCTCATAAGCAGGGCAATAATGGTGCAGGGCCTTCAGATCCATCAAAGGCTCCTCACAATTAGATAGGGAATCAATATGAACAGCCAAACCATCCACCGTGTATTCCCTCACAATATACATATACACAACCACCTCATGGTCAGCATTATGTGCCACATCATCATACACAATACAATAACCCGATGTACCAATATCAGTACCCACCTAACCCTCCCCCTCATCAATATACAACAATGATCAAACAATTTGACTTGGCAGGGTTTCAATTATACCCTTACCCTATGGATGGCAGTTGGAGAAGTCTTATCCCAAAGTTTACAGGGAGTAGTGCAATCACTGTTGAAGATCATTTAAGGAGCTTTGATTCTTTCATCCAAGATTTGGATGTACCATATGAGGATTTACACATGAGGTTGCTCATGATGTCGCTTACCGAAGAGGCTAGGGATTGGTTCAATAGTTTACCAACAACTTTTATCAGTTATGTCCAAGAATTTCAAGATCGATTCCTTGAACAATATGGGAATATAAGTGCACCAGATGCTCCTCTTCATGAATTAATGCGGATTCAAAAAAATTAGAATGACTCAATTTATGATTTCAACTGGAGATTTAATAAATTGCAAAATAAGATACCTCCTGGATCAAAGTTGCTAGACTCTATAGCATTGAGTGTATATTTGAATGCATTGGATCCTAAAATAGGGTACGAACTGAGAAATAGGTTCCCAAGAGATTTAGCTGAAGCCCAAAAGGTAGCATTAACAATTGAAAACAATAGGAAAGCTGTTGGGATAATCAGTAAAAGAGACAATCCTAGAGCTCCTCCACAAACCAATAATTATCAATACAAAAAAGAGAACACATACAGAAATGAAAGGCCTAGGTTACATGACATGCCTTATAACACAAACTGGAAAGATGGAAAACCTATAACAGATAGGCCTAGAAACAAAGAAACTACTGATCCATTAAGAAAGAAGGGAACATATATGGTTAATAGCAATTATTTCTGTGAAATTTGTGATAAGCCACATTTCCCAGATTATTGTGTTGTAGCCCAAAGAATGCAAGAAGAAGGAATGTTAATGGGAAATAGTGGAGAAGATCACACAGTGTATTTGACTTCAAAACTTTTTACCATGTTGAGGAGAGGTACTCATCTTCAGAGGAAGAAGGTTATGAGTACGATATCTCAAATAAAAGGTACAATGTCCACATGGTTGAACAACAAGTTCTTTCTGACTTTGAGGATGATTATGAAGAACTGCATTTTTGTTGAGATGCCTACTCAATGCAATATGAGGAAACTCACTGAAGAGGAGATAAAGAGATTAACCATTGCTGCAATTGAAGAAGCAAAGAGTAAGTACTGGTTGAGAAACAAGATAGTAAATGAGAAGGAAGGTGTCTGCAAGGGAATATTTATGAAAGATCAAAAGGTGACACAAGGAGTTTCGAAGAAAACAAAAAACAAAAAACATGATAAAAGTGAACAGAAGCCTGTCCAAAAGGAGGAAGTAAAGGACTTACACAAAGAAATCCAAAAGACTAATCAGCCAAGTAAAAGAGAAAAAGAAGAGAACGAAGGAGAAACATCATAACAGAAGAAAACAATTAAGGCAGAGGGTTCTTCTTTTGACTTCACTCAGGCTTTATCTCAGGTAAAAATGTTTGTTCCACTACTTGAGATGATGAAAATTAAGGAATATAGAGAGAGTGTTGTTCAATTAATAACAAATGGAAATGAAAAACATTTAAATATTAAAAGTAAGATGGCCACTAAAAATAAGCAAGAGAAGGTAAATATCCCAGAAGTTTGCCTTAATAATGCATTATTAAATCCCCCACAAGTTGATCTTTTTTTCACTACATTACTCATAAATAAAAAATTGCTAAGGAATTGCATGATAGACTCTGGCGCTGCCATAAATATTATGCCAGTAGGAGTTATGAAACAACTAGGCATGTGGGTGGATACTATTGGAGGGAAGTGCTATGCAATGGATAACAGACCTATTCCTGTTTTGGGTATAATGAAAGATGTTGAAGTTAAACTAGCTACTTATCCTCAAGTGGCCTATAACATTGATATAACAGTAATTGACACCCCTCCTCAATTTGGGATTCTTTTATCAAGAAAGTGGATGGCAGCGGTTGGTGGAAATGTCCAGTTTGATCTATCTTATGCAACAATTCCAGTGAATGGTCAAGAAGTGAAGTTGTATAGAGAGCCAAGGATGAACCAGGTTGTTGACTATGTACCACAAGATCAAATCAATTGTTTTTGTGATGTCGATCTTGGGATTTTTAAGATAGAACCAGCCCAGCCAGAATTAGTCAATACTGAACCAATTGAAAAGCATGTGGCACAAAATTACA
This sequence comes from Sequoia sempervirens, assembly GCA_007258455.2. Classification (NCBI taxonomy): domain Eukaryota; kingdom Viridiplantae; phylum Streptophyta; class Pinopsida; order Cupressales; family Cupressaceae; genus Sequoia; species Sequoia sempervirens. The sequence goes on along the minus strand of VDFB02271358.1, from coordinate 637,507,339 downwards.
ATGGTGTATGGAAAATGTACTTTGATGGAGCATACAACCAAGAAGGTAATGGAGCAGGGATAGTATTTGTTTCACCTGAAGGAGTTACATTTAAGTATTCATTTCTATTAACATTTGAATGTACAAACAATGTGGCAGAATATGAAGCTTTATTAACAGGTTTGAATATAGTTGTGAAACATAAAATCAAGTTGTTGGCTATTCTAGGGGATTCTGAGTTAGTTGTTTCACAAGTTAAGTCAAAATATGCAGCAAAACATAAAAGATTGAAACAATACAGGAATGTTGTATGGGACACAATTGATTTGTTTGATGCCTTCTCAATTAAGTGGATTGATAGGTTAAGAAACATAATGGCATATTTTCTAGCAAATGTGGCATTGAAAAGAGATGATATTACACTAGCCGGAGTATCACAAATTGAGTTCAAAACAAGGCCTGTTGTGCCTAATAACATATATAGTTTGCAAGTTTTTAATGATGATACTGACCTTTTGAAATTTTTTCACTGTATTGATCAATATGAAGCCCAAGAAATTGATTTCAATGCCTTTTATGATGGAAGTGATTGGTCCCTCATGAAGCAAACACCAGTCAAAAGGGAGGAAATTGAAGAGATTAACTTAGGGACTGAGATGGCACCAAGAAAGGCATACATAGGGAAGAAGATAAGTCCGACAATTAGAAGAATGTTGATAGCATTACTGAGAAAATATAAACATGTCTTTGCTTGGTCTTATGAAGATCTAAAAGCATATAGAGAAGATTTGTTTCAGCATGAAATACCATTGAAGCCAGATGCAAAGCCATTTAGACAAAAGCAAAGACCCATTAATCCAACATTGGAACCAAAAATGCAGGAAGAATTGGCAAAGCTCAGAGATGGTGGCATTATCAAACCAATCAGGCACTCAACATGGGTCTCAAACCTGGTCCCTGTGAGGAAGAAAAATGAAGATATCAGATTATGTGTGGATTTCAGAAATCTAAATATGGCATCTCTCAAGGATAATTATCCGCTACCCAATATGGAGGCTATATTACATAAGGTGACAGGGTGCGAGCTGTTATCTATGATGGATGGGTTTTTAGGTTATAACCAGCTTAAAGTTAAAGAATCTGAGCAATATAAAATAGCTTTTACAACCCCATGGGGGACATATGTTTATCTAAGAATGTCATTTGGTCTCATGAATGCAAGAGAAACCTTCCAAAGAGCTATGGATGTAGCATTTGCAAACTTAATTAATGCTATCATGGTGGTGTATCAGGACAACCTTACTACTTACTCAAAGAAGGCTAAAGATCATGTAGAACATCTGGAAAAGGTATTTATTAAAGCTTTAGAATATGGGATTAGTCTGAACCCTAAAAAAATTCATTTTGCAGTCACAGAGGGTAAGCTCTTAGGACGCATTGTGTCAAAGGAGGGGATTAGAATAGATCTCGAGAGGGTTGAAGCTATAGATAAAATTCCAATTCCTAGGACCATCAAAGCCATCCAGTCATTCTCTAGATAAATCAATTTTGTTAGGAGATTTGTTTCTAATTTTTCTGAAATCATTAAGCCCATATCAAAAATGTTGAGAAAAGAACAAAAAATAGATTGGACTGAAGAAGCATTAGATGCTTTTATATCAATTAAAAAGGCTATCAAGGAAGCCCCTGTCCTTAAGTCTCCATATTTTTTGAAACCCTTTCAAATATTCTCATTTGCTTCATTACATACTATAGCTGATGTCATGTTACAAAAAAATGAGGAGGGTCATGAACAGCCAGTGTCCTTTTTCAGTAAGTCATTACAGGGGTCAAAATTGAAATATGATATAATGGAAAAACAAGCTTTTGCATTGGTAAAAGCTAAAAAGGCTTTCAGACCATATCTTGTTGGAGCTAAGGTGATTGCCTATGTCCCTCATGCAGCTGTTAAAGAAATTTTGACACGGTCTAAAGTAATGGGAGAAATATGTACGTGGATTAATAAAATCCAAGAATTTGATATGGAGATACAAATCACTAAACTAGTAAGAGGTCAGGGTTTGGCTAGGTTAATGGCAGAAGCGAACATTGAAGCAAATCAAATCTGCAATATAGAAGATGAAGAGAATGCAATCGTGAGCATTGAGCATACTCCTTGGTATGAAAATTTCATGCATTATCTTAAATATATGCATTGTCCAAAAGGAATGAGTGACAGCCAGAAAAGAACTTTGAAGCTACAAGCATCTAAGTATGTGTTCATGGAAGGATATTTTGTTTGGAAGAACAGGGATGGGATATTGTTGTTATGTCTAGATGAGTTACAAGTTAAGCATGCCTTGAGTGAAATGCATGAAGGGGTTTGTGGAGGGAATTACTCTGCAAAGACAACTGCACATAAAATTCTCAGGGCAGGATATTACTAGCCAAAAATTTTTAATGACTCCTTTTCATATGTAAGAAGATGTGAAGCCTGCTAGAAATTCTCTGGGAAGATGAAGTATCAGGGAGCTTTACCACTTAGGCCTTTATAGACTGAAGCCCCTTTTCATCAGTTGGGAATCAATTTCATTGGGGAGATACAAGAAAAATCGAGTGGAGGACACAAGTGGATACTTGTAGCAACTGATTATTTTACCAAGTGGGTAGAAGCAGTCCCAACCAAGCAGGCTACAAGTAAAGTTGTGACAAATTTTCTAGTGGAGAACATTATTACCAGAATCGGTACACCACTAAGACTGATTACTGACAATGGGATGTGTTTTAGATCTGATGAGTTCCTAATTTTTTGTAGCATGTATGGCGTTACCATTTCTTATGTAGCTCCTTACCATCCACAAGCTAATGGTCAAGTAGAGTCTAGCAATAAAAGTCTTCTAAAGATTATAAGGAGGATGCTAGGTCAGAACAAGAAGGCTTGGGATTCAAAATTGAGATTGGTTGTTTGGGGTGATAGGATCACTGTAAAAAAGGCAATTGGAAAATCCTCATTTGAATTGGTGTACGGAACACAAGCCAGGATGCCTTTACAGAATTTGTTACCAGTGTATAACTTTATCCTTCAAGAAGATTTGGACATTCCAGAACCTATGGAGGAAACAATGGAGCAACTAACTAAACTTGATGAGATCAGGAGAGTAGCTTAAAACCAAGACATGAAGTTACAGACATAGATGAAGTATTTATTTGATAAAAATGAAAAAGATAGAAAATTTGAGGAAAATGATTTGGTACTGATGTGGAACACAAGGTGTCAGGAGAAGGGCAAGCATGGGAAATTTGAGGCCTTGTGGCTAGGACCTTTTGTGGTTGTGGGAAAGAGAGGTGAAGATTCATATTATCTAAAAAAATATGGCTGGTGAAGATCAAAAGTTGCCCATGCATGGGCAATTTTTGAAACATTTTTTCTCTTGAGCAATACAGAGGATCAAGGGTTGCCAGTGCATGGAAAATTCTTAACAATCCTCTCAAAATTATATCTTCCATGCACAATAGTCTAGGAAACAAAAGGAACAAGAATTTCCAGTACATGGACAATCCTGATTTTCCTTCTTTTGAAATGAATTTTTCCATGTAGAGTAGTGTAGGGTCATATTCATTTCCACTTCCATTCATTCCATTAGGCTCACATGATCCATCACCTTGAGTTTGGTATGCTCACCCAGAAATCTAGATCCTTGCAATGATCTCACAATCATTCATCCCCAGACGGAGCCACTGTTAGAACTGTAAAATTTTGGCAATTTTATAGCCGATTGTATTCATGAGTTTCCAAAATAAGTCCTCACCATAAGCATAAAATTCTCTCTTCATAACATTTTTCCCATATTTTGTCATATGGTCTAGTAAAATCCATCTAGTCTTGAATATTTCACATTATAATCCATATTGGCATGAGATTACTAGGGTGTCCCTGATCCATATTGCATTTTCTGCTGATATACATTTGTTGCACTCTTTCGGAAAGACTTCAAGGATGTCATACCGATCATAATTCATATGCAAGTATCTTTTGGCAAGACTCTATTCATTGTCTCGATGATTGATGGATTACATTGGAAAGATGGCTATCGTCGATATGTGGTCTTACTAATTGTACTATGTCATACTGACTAGCACACTGAAAGACTTATTGACCAGACTAAATGGTGTCAAAGTGAAGTCATAGCAAAATCACATTGTCTTACCGATTGACACAGAATGAGTAAACACTTCGGCCAAACCAATGTCTTCGGTATGTGGTCTTGCCGATTGCATTTTGTTTCACTAACCAACGCACGTGGATATACATCGGTAAGAGTCAAAACATCATAATAACGTCTCATCGAATGTGCAGGGTCTTTTCGATAAAGCACACAGGGAACTCTATCAAAGGTTATCGGAATGAGGTCATGTCGTCTTTTTGACCTGTATGTTATGCTAAAATATTGTTTCATCGGTGAGAGAAAGATTATGTATTAGCAACTAGAAAATATCATGGGGTATATCAGTAACACATAATGTAATCTATGAGACGTCTCCCCGACTCATATTTGTCACAACAATACATAAAGACCAAAGGGATGACTATCGGTGTGACATTGAAGATCAATATGACTACAAGATGTCTCAGCAAGTGTTCAGTGAATGTTAACAAAAGGCCGAATACAATTGATCACCGACATTGGAATGCGAAGCGATGTGTCCTTTCAAATACTGGTGTATAAATGTTCATTTTTTATTGTGAAAATAGGGAGAATAAGTAGATAGGATAGAAGATAGATTAGGGAAGATACAGAAGACAAAAAATGTCATACTATGAGACTATGTTGCATGTTTTAAAAATATGGAGATATTAATGAAAATCAGTTGATGTGGCAGCGTATTTCTGGTGTCAATTGTCTATTGTGCTTATTGAAAGTATTACTAAAGTTGTCTCCAAGATTGATGCTTTCTGGTTATTTAAATTGATGTAACAAGTTTATATTCAGTTTATCAGTGCACATTTGTTATATCTATGTGGTTGATTAATCGGTTCTTTCAAGGAAAGATTAAATCATTTTAATTGATCACGGTAATCAGGTAAATTCATCTGGATCATTAAGAAGAACTTGGTAGTCACAGTCTTGCATGTTTATACAAGTTATAAACAAAAACATATGCCAAACAGTTTTAGTGTTTTCCAAAAATAAGTTACCCATTTAAATTTCATTTGACTCTGCATACCCAATAAGGCACTAGTCTCTGCACTTTTTATCATTTAGTTTCATTCATTTCTTACATCTGTTAACTGAACATATTAGGATTTAGCTTTGAATATTGCTATACAATTTATACCAAATTTAGTTTTATTTGTCCACTCCCATCTGCCATTGTGGGAAAAACATTTCAAGAGAGATAAGCACATTAAGTCTGCTTCATTCATATAGGTACACCCACCTAGGTCTAGCAGCACCTGAAGAGTAGAAGGTCTAAATCTTTTGACCTTGTCTGTTACCCTGAAACGTACAAGGAGATTGGCAACCTCTTGAGGCATTTCGCCTATGTTTTTGATAGCTAACATAGAGAACCTCCGAGGGTCTATGCTCTGCTTTTGAAAGAGAAATATCTCTCTTTTAAGATTTCAATACTTTCCTCAAGTTTGAATCCTTTTGTTGATACCCCTATGGAATTTTTCAATGCTTACAAGATTTTCTCTCTTGAAATGAAGAATTTTTTATGTGAATTTCATTTACATAATTATGCTGTCACAAAAGAATATGAATGGAACCCACTGCTATATGTTGGAGATGTTCAATTGAGACCATTCATGTCTTGGGTGAAAAATGAAATTAGTTGGGGATAGCAAAACGGTGTTTATAAGCAATTGGAGTCTGATATCCCCTTGCATGTTAGAGTTGAATCAAGTAACCCAAGGGATATTTACAAAGAATGGCATAGAATGCTACTCAGACCGAGCTATGGCAACAATATTATGCCTTGGATTGAGGTAGCTTACACTGACTATGAGGTAAAAATAGCAGCAAAAGAGGAAACCATGAGGATATGTTTATCCTAGAGATGGAATAGTTTGACTAATGAGTTGAAGCAGGTTGAGCCTCATTCCATCCACAATTATGCTACAGCATTGAAAAGAATTGAGAGACATATTCAAATTGGAAGAACTCAAGGACAACATTGGCTTCCCCTGACTTTCCAACCACCCATGCTCATGTGGCCTATTCCAAATTCTAGATTTTACTAGAGTGATATTGCTGCAGAAAAGCAGAGATGGGATAGATTTGATAGATTAGGGGGATTCTATTGGGATCCTAACTCACATACTGTGGTCACTGATGTTGGATAGCTCTTACTTGTAAATTTTAGAGCTTTGACCAAGCAAAAGAACAACTCTTCCCCTACTGGAGGACCATAAAAACATTAGGTTGGGGGGAGTGATGAGCCTAGTTTTTGGTCTAGTTTGGGTAAAATCTAGTCTATTTGTTCATTGATTTCATGGATTTTTATGCTTAATTGTTGGTATTGGCATAACATTTCCCTCAAACCATTGGCATTTGACATTACCCTATCTTTGCAAGTTTTAATGATATTTGGCATAATGTGTGGGTCATCTATGTTGATTTTGCATGTGATTAATGAGGGTTTCTTATAGTGGTTATTGATGTGCATTTATTGTGCATACTAACCTTGGACTGCAGACTTAATACATCAAGTTATGGAGGACACCGCCAGCTAGGCATGCACCATAATGTCTAGCTGAGGAGCCGCTCTAGGTCAAAGGTAGTCGACAACAGAGATTCTTCATGCAACCAAATGTAACCACCTTGCAATGGACCTTAATTATCGAGCATACATGGGAGTTACTACTATGTTGAATCTACGCTTGACTCGCATGTCTACGCAGATTTCATGTGCACGTAACCACCACTACTCCACTTTTTCCTGCTTTTCCTAAATAGTTTAGTATAGAGGATACTTATCCAAGGGGGCCCACTTGGTGAGGAATCCATTATCTTAGTTTAATAGTAGCTTAGTATTACTTTTTGTTTGATTCTTAGTTTGAAATCTAGCATTGACTGTTCCTGCAACCACTAGAAGTCCATTCTATGTATGTTCCTATAGCCAAAGTAGACAGAGTAGTTCTTGTTTGTTGCTCATATCTTTCATTCTCACTTTGCATTTCAATTCAGCATAGTTATTGGTTGATGCTTAGTATTCACTTTACTTCCTTTTCAGTAGTTTACTTTCAGTATTGTGTTTCTTAGTTGTAGGATGCAATGACTACTTGAGCCCCTAGTCCAGATACAGTGTTGAACCATTTTAAGTTCACATCCCTAGGTTGACAAGTTAAATGCACCTTTATAGTGGTTGAATGACTATTCAGGTTAGATGTCCAATCTCAGAATTATGGCCATAGAAGCCCAATTATGCAATCATTATAGGAGGTAGATAGCTCCAGCATTCTTTAGGCTGAATGTCACCATGTTCCAGTAGTAGGTCTCCCATGGACAAGTGAAGGCCATTTTGTGTTGGTCTTCTTTAGCAATCATTATTTGGTTGTACCCAGAGAAACTATCCATCAAAGAAATCATTTCATGTCCTATTGTTATGTCCACTATCATGTCAATGTGAGGCAATGGGAAATCATCTTTCAGACATGCTTTGTTTAGATCTCTAGAATCCATACAGATTTGGATGCCCCCATCAGGTTTTGAAAGAGGAAATAGATTTGACACCCATTCTAGATAGTCAATTGGTCAAATTAATCCTACATCAAGTATTTTCTTCAATTCCATTTTGACCAATAAAGCAATCTAAGGATGCATTTTCTTGAGTTTTTGTCTAATGGGCTTTGCTTCAGAGTAGACTGCTAAGTGATGAACCACAATCTTTGGATTGAGCCTGGGAATGTCTGCATAGCTCCATGCAAAATTAACCTGTCTCTCTCTCAAGAAGGTTTCTAGGAGCTCTTGTTCTTTTGATAGTAATGACTCTACATAGAATGTGATGTGCAAGGTCTCCTCTGTTCCCAAATTAACCAAATTGCATTTTTCAGCTAGGACTGCTAATTTTTCCTAATGGAGAGCTCTAAGAGGAAGATTGAATCCCCCATCCTCAGGAACCTTAGAGAGGTTTTCACCATTGGATGTGTACTTTATTTTTACTATTTTTAGGTCGGAGAGTGCCACAGTGTGGTTTTCACTCAAGGACCTAGAGATTATTCTCAGTTTTTCACTTTTGCAACTGAGGGATTCAATCATTTCCCCATAGTATTCTTGTGTGTCCAACTTGATGATGAATCTTCCTTTATGAGCCCCACATGGATTATTATCCTGTAGTCCCATGAATTCTGAGAGTGCCTCATCATTTTCAAATGTGTTTAGAAGTGGTGGTCCTTGTTGGTCATAATCGATGAGTTGTGGGTAGACTAGACGGATTTCATGGTTTTGGTTTTCAAACTCATAGGATAGGGTGATAATCATGAGTAGGGAGGTGTCTTTGAAAAGTGTTGGAAAATTGTTTATGGGGTCATCGTCACTACTGCATACATCAGTTATATCAAAGGTAAAGTTGTCTATGACATGACCAGTGGATACAGGTAGGTGTAGGGTGGTTGTTGATTGCAGGGGAGGATTATTGACCTTTCTAACTAGAGGACTTCGACCACATATGGTTATACTCAAAGGGGTACATCCAAGGCCAAGATTTTTCAGTCGCATCTTAGAAATAATAGGTATTAGAAGCCTATTATCATTTTGTCCAAGCTTTTGTTTCTGTCATAACCCATGGCAAGCATCATTTGTAAACCCTTATTGTTGCCATCCATAGGTAGATTGGTTGTTGATCTATTATCTTGATACAGAAGATGGGATGGGTCCTCTTCTATTATTTCCCTACCTAGATCCACCCAAATTTGGAAGTTGGAAGAGCCTATTGTGAATGTTTGGGATGATGAATCATCCTTTGATTGTGGTCGTCCTCGTGATCTAGGAGATTGTGGTAACTCTCCTACCACGAAAGAATTCTTTGGGATTATATATTATCCACATCCATTATCCTAGATAATAACCTTGATGTCAAAGATGGTAGGGATTGCAGGTGTCTTTGTCATAGAAGTGGATGCGAGAGTGGCTAGGTCAATGTATGGGGTAGATGGGCCTTCATCATTCTTTGGCACTTGGGGGATTTTATAATATTTGGCCTCTAGGCTTTTGCAGTAAGAGAATGGTTCGGGATCCCCATGTATAGTGACCTCTTGACCTTGATATGTGAATTTGACACACTGGTGGAAGGTTGATCCGATTACTTGCATCCCATGGATCCATGGGCATCCCAAGAGAATATTGTAAGGAAAATCAAGGTTGAGGACCTGGCAGGTGGTTTCCATTATTGTTGGCCCCACTGGGTGTTGGATAGTGCCCTGAGACACTCTCTCTTGATCATTGTATGCCCTAATTGTGATGCCCTTGCCTTTGTCAATGGTATCCTCAAAGATTCCCAAATTCTTTATTAGCTTAAGGGAAGAAATGTTTAAACTTGCATCTACATCCACCAAAACCCTCTTAACTTTATTCTTATATACTAGGACCTCCAAATGGAGTGCACAATTGTGAGATGGTTGGGTGGGGAAGTCTTGATCAGAGAATGTGAGAAGGTTTGGGGTAATGATATTCCCAATCATAGCTTGGAATTGTTCAGTATCAAGATCCGCAGAGACAGTGGATGAGGCTAATGCTTCTTCAAGGATCTTTTTATGGGCTGATGATATCTTCAGTAACTCCATGATGGAGATATGAGATAGGGTTCTTTTCATTTGATTAATGACATTATAACCACTGGGAACAGATCTTGGGTGGGAAGCGGGTGCTCTAGGGGGATGAGATGACCCTATGATGGTGATTTTCCCACCTCTTGTGGTGACTCCATAATCAACATGGGCTCCCTTGATAGTGATAACTGAGCAATACTCATCTAGGGATGCAATGACATGGTCGTATACATGGTTGACACTTTTGAATGTTCCCTTCCCCTTATCATTATTGTTGTTCTCTTTATTGTTGTGATTTGGCATCAGATTCATGTATATTTTGAGGTTCTAGTTTCCTAGTGGCTGCTCCACATTTATGATTTTTTTATCAATGAGGTCTTGGATTAGGTTTTTTAACCTCATGCAACTGTTAATGGTATTCCCTTTAATTTTTTGAAAGTCACAAAGCTAGTTTTCATTGTACCAAGGTGGTTTCACTTCTGCTTCTTAGTAATTCTCATAGGTAGGAGCCTTGATGAGGTTTTTGTTTATCAATTTCTTCATGATGACCTTGAGTGGTTCTTCAAAGGCTGTGTACTTCTTCTTGGTGGGATTTTTGTTTCATGGGGGTGGTCCCCCTTGATTATTTAGGTTATTAACCTGATTGTTGTTTGGTCGATGTTGATATACCGTGTTAGTTTGGGTGTTATTCCAATCATTGTTTTGCAGTTGTTGATAGGTTTGATTGTTTTGCCTCGGAGCATTAATCACGACCTTAGCATCAACCACACCATTGTTTGTAACATTTTGGTTCCTTTCCCATGTGTGAGATTTCTCATTATAGCTGTTGGATGGGCGATTATTTTGTGGTTCTGGATATGTGGGTGTCCCTTCTTGTGAAATAAGGTCTCTTTCAATGTTAAGCACCTTAGAGATCAATTGATCGTATCTAGTGATCCCTTGTACCTTGAGATGGAATGCTAAGGCTCTGTCGAGGTTGGAGATGATTGTGCACACTTGTTATTCTTCTGGCATGGTCCATTTGCTCCTATTGGCCTTGGATCACCATCGTTGTAGGAAGGAAGCAAATGATTCGTTCTTTCCTTGTTTAAGAGTTGATAGCTCTTCAAGACTGACATCCATAATGATATTAAATGCGTAATTTTTAATGAATGCATCTACAATCTCTTGGAAATTCTTGATGCCAAGACAAATGTGAGAGAACCACTCCATGGCATGGCCAGCCAAACTTCTAGGAATTAGCTGCATCAGATAGGTATCATCATATGCGACTTCCATGCAATGAACTTGGAATTCCTTGATGTGATCTTCAAGGTTTCCTATCCCATGGTATTTATCAAGTTTGGGGATCTCAAATCCCTTTTGGAATGGTTTCATTACAAGGATCCTATCAAACGGATAGGGACACAAGTTTTTGGGTGTTTTTATGGTTATCCCTAATTGAAGGTGAAGTACTTGTTGTGAGAGTAACTTGATTTGTGTTGCTACATTGTTTTATGGATTAGGGGGTGGGATGAAGGTGTTTTGTGGTGGTTCACTTGTTGGAGGGATGGGTGGATTGGTTGGTGTGTTGATGGATGGTGTTTGCACATTTTGTTGTGCCAAGTATGCGTGTACTTGTTGTTGTATCAACAACACTTACTGTTGATCCTGTTGTTGTGCTAGCACTAACTCATTTGACTACAAAATCCAACAAAAATATCCAACGAAAAATGTATAATTTGATGTATTGTCAGGTGCTTATAAAATTTGATGTGTAATTTTCAATTTTTTTAAAGTTTATCCCCGACGTTCGTCAAAATTTTGACGAACCTAGGTTTCGTCAAAATTTCGACTAGCAGTTTCATCAAAATTTTGACAAACATGAAAAATAAGAAAAAATCAAATTGTGGCCGACATAAAGAAAAGTGAGTTCGTTGATTTATTGTGACAATGTTTTTCTCTACTTGAGACAGTTTGTGGAGAACTAAGGATGATTTTCTTGGGAAAAAAAAAATTCAAGAAGATATCGCCAGGTTGAGGGTAGTCATTGTCTTTTTGCAGAATTCAACTATGAAGTCAGATTTGTAGTTCCAAGTTTGAAAATCATATTTTAAAGCAACATCTCATCAAATTTAATTTTATAGGTTTAGGGTTTTGAGAATTTCATGTCAGATTTTGTTTTGTGGAATCACCATAAGATCACAACCAAGGAACGATTCTTATGGACAATTATGTGATCCATAACTCTATTGGTCATGTGGCACAATTGTGCTATAACAAATATAGGATGCATTCATGTGTGACCCAAGTTTAATGTGGCTATGTTGTGATAGAAATGGAGGCACTCATATAATGTAGTTAATTCAGGATGTATAATGTAGGTGTCGATCATCATTGGGTCCATTCAGGTTGTCTCAAGTTTAATAGGTTACGATGTAATTATAGCATGATCTAAGAGTGATTACCTCTTGCTGCAATAAATAGCCTATAACTCTAGTTGATATGCAAAGTGGTTGTGTTATATCAATTATGTAGTGCATTCAAGCACAACCCATGTTTAATGGGCTATTCTAGAGAGTGATCAAGATTTTCTAAACCTTATGAATGTTACTTAAAAGTGTAGAGCTTAAACTACAAACCAAGTTTGTTACATATTTGAATGCAATCTTGGGTTACCACAAACTATAATAATGTGATCTTCTAATAACCATTATGGAAAGTATTAAATAAAGACCTATGCTATATAGGATACATTTCCCTGATCAGGTTTACATGCCTTAATGATCAAACACAAGCTTCCCACACACTCTAGGATACAATCCAAGATCATACCGCAAATTTTTCAAGACAACTAATTTTCTAACCCAAAATTTAAGGTTGTTTTTTAATACCAACAGAAGTATTGGTAAGAGCATGATTAGGGTACAAACCCTAGGCCTCCGTAGAAACATAAACAATAACTCTAGCAGATTAGTGAGGTTGCAATACTAGAAAGATTGAGACATTGTAGCTAATAACAAAATCTTGCAATCTAAAGATTGTAGCCAATAACAAGCACACTATGTAGCTTAGTGAAATTTGTAAATGCAATCTACGGTAAGAAGAATGACAATCATTTGAGATGTGACATTCAAAAAGAGGTTGAGCAGTGACAAGATAATAAAGCTCAAACCTTGCATAGTAAAGTGGAGATTTTAACAATGAGTTTCCTTACCCCCTTGCTGACCTTAAGGCTTTTTCAAATTCTTTTGGTAGTGTTAGACAAGGCAAATACAATCAGAGAATGATTGTCCAAATGAAGTAACAGTGGTAATCATAGGTTCAATGTTTCTTCTTAGCCATTAATGTATAATGGAGGTAGTGGATTGCATGTTTGAGCAGTGTTTTGAGACTCATCAAAGATGGAAGAATAGTGAATAATACCTTGTGGATTGTGAGGGAGTGTAAATAAGGTTGAAGGATCTTAAGATCTACAATACCATGAAACAATGAGTCCCCTATAGTAAGTAGGCAGTCTATAGGGCATAGTTTGATTTTATAGAAGGATGCTCATCAAAGGAATCTTCAAGTGATAGTGAGTGAGCTGTTTGAGATTGCAGCTAAGGGTGCAATACCTAGTCTTAAAGGAAGTTAGCAAAGTAGTAAATGTGCAAGAAAATCAAATTGTACACAACAAAAAATTCACAATGTTATCTTGCATAATGCCTTGATTTTGAAGACAAAAATATCATTGTATCTTGATGAAAGTGGTGACCTTAATGGTCAATCACTAGCAACCATGATTTTAAAACATGTTATTGTGCTTATGGAGGCAATATTTTAAGCAAGGCAGTGAGTGGTGGTTTGGAACAATGGCAGGTATGAATGACTTGCTTTATATGCATACTATGCAGTCTAGCTTAAGACACCGTTCTTGGAAGAGATTGAAGGTGGATTATGGAACTCAAGGGTTACCATGAAAAGGATTAAAGCAAAGATTGAGATCTATTTAAAATCCATGGTGATGAAGATATTAAAGATGTCACATGCAAAATCCTAGTAGTTGGATTAATGAATACAGTTCCAAAGAGGATAGTGTGTTGGGGTAGATTTAGGAGATATCCACATTATCTAATTATAGGGAAATACATCATTTATTTATTTTTTTAATTAAAATAAATCATTCTAAACCCTATATAGGATACATTGATACTTCAAAATCTTTTGAAGGAATTTGAGATTATATAAATATATGTCAAGTAAATACCTAGATTACAAATAGTAGCGAGAACAATGTAAGATTTGTTGAGCATAGCAGGAATGAGATAAGAAGCAATGAATGTTATGCCTCCTTTCATGCACATATCCTCACCATTCTCTGCCATTCTCTATGGAAACACTTCTCCATTTTGGTGGTCTATGCTTGAAAATAATTTTTTGACGAAGGTTTTAGAGTATGTTTATTAAAATGAAAACTCCATTCTAATGGGCTAAGCCTGAAAATAAGATTTTGACAAAGTTTTAGGGTATGTTTATTAAAGTTTTAGAGTATTTTGGCAAGCTATATTCTTGATTCCTTAAATGATTTATTCAAATGGATTGTGAATAAATAAATGACTAACTATTTAGTCATTTTTATTTGTGTGACTAAATAATTTTTAATCAATGACCAAACTAGTAATTGATTTACTCATTTACATCTGAGTTGCAAAAAATGAGTAGAATTTAGTCATTTTTAGTTGTTGTGACTAAAATTTTTAGTCACCTAGTCATTTATTTTCCAAATTCTATTAGTGTGTTCTTCCTTGTGCGATTAGGGCTCTCTTAATGTTAAGGGCCCTAGGGATAATCTCATCATAAGAAGTGACACATTGCATCTTCAACTAAAAGGATAAATCCATATTGACATTAGCAATGATGATTTCGACTTGTTGCTCCTTAGGAGTGGGTCACTTGCTCTTACTAGCTCGCTACCTCCATCATTGTAGAAAGTTTGCGATCAAGTTCAATATTATGATTTTAAGAGTCTTAACAATTGGAAATCATAGTAAAATTAGAATTTAATAATTTTTGGAATTAGCATTTTAAAGTATTTTTTGGGGTCATTAACTGCAGAATATCTTCTCTTTTGCAAGGGTGGTTGCATGCCAAATTTTTTTGGTGTAAAATATCAGAATTATCATGTCAAATAATATTAGTCCAGAACAAAATTAAGAGACACTTGATAGATTGTGGGCTAGATTGAAAAGAAAGGGTGATAGGAAATGTTATTGTCCTTGCAATAATTGCAAGGGCTTAAAGATGAGATGAATTTTAATCACAACAACTAAAAAAAATTGTAGGCAGCATGGTCACGTTGAAGGGGGGCATGATTATCGTCCATTGGTAAGTTGTTCATTATATGTGTTTATATTGATTGAATTTGTAAATGTTTATATCATTTTAACATTATATATATATAACCACTTGATCATGATCATGGTTTATTTGTGTCTATCATTATTATAAAGGTGGGGCACCCTAGGGTAGATGATATGGATTATCACGGCCCAGAGAATCTAGTTTTGCAAGCGGACGAACATGGAGCTGTGAATATCGAAGTTAAAGTTAATGATTCTATGGAAGAAGATGATCATGCACCAGAAAACACAGTTGAAGATGATGGTACAAATATATTGATCCATGACACATTTAGTGGTAGAGCTGATCATAATGATCGAGATGAATTTGATGATGTTCATGATTTACCTGTACTTGAAAAGGCATACGAGCCCCTTTATGAAGGCTCCCAAACAACTCTTCTCTCTATTGTATTGTTGTTGTTGAACTTGAAGGTTATGAATAGTTTATCAAACATAGAAATCTCACAGATGTTAAGGTATGTCATATATGTCATCTTTTTTCATCTATTTTAATTGTTGTTAGTTCATCACTAGTAAATAAAGGATGAAATATGTACCAATATTTTTTATAGTAACAAATTATTTTTTGTTGTAGATCGATTGGTGAATTTTTGTTACCACCATCAAATATTTTACCTTGCTCATATAGAGATTTATCTTCCATTATGAAAGATATCGAAACGGAGTATCGCCAACAGATGCATGTCCCAATGATCATATTTCTATATATAACAAACAAGAATTTGCAATTGCATCCCCAAAATTTCATACCAAGTAGATATTGAATATATCAACTCAACAAAAGGTGCCTCTGCTTTTGTTATATTCTCATTGGTCTAATGATGCAACGATTATTTAGGTGCAAAAAGCTTAGCAATAATTTATGGATTACCATGCATGAATAGAAGTGGAGATGACATTCTTCGAATTCCTACAGATGGTTCTACATTTAGGGAAATGGAGGAAAAATGGCCACACTTTAAAGAAGAACCCCATAATCTCAGGCTTTCATTGGGAGCGGACAGTGTCAATCCATTTGGAGAGCTGAGATCTATTTACTCAGTGTGGCCTATTTTTGTTATCAACAATAACATTCCTCCATGGATGTCAATAAAGAGGAAGCACATAATGTTGTCAATGATTGTTCCAGGTATTTGTTTACATCAATTTTCTTTAACATAGTAGCATCTCATTTGTCTTATTTGTTGCATAATGACTTATATTTTTTTCATTCAATAGTCATGTACATTAATTTATATATATTGCAGTAAAATGGTTATAATAATTATGTAATGTTTATGTTCATTCAACTAGGTAAGTACCAAGCTAAAGATATGAATGTATATATCAAGCCTCTTATCGATGAGTTACTAAAGTTATGGAATGGCGTCACTATGTATGACGTCTCTAGACCAATAGGACAAAGACAATTTCAATTCCATGCAATGCTTGTATAGACAATTCATGATGCCCCAGGGCTAACACATTTTTGTGGTATGTTATAAAGTTTGACTGCACTTTAATGATATTTAATTTTATGAAGTAGATATCATGCATATTTTACACTCATTCATTATATATAATTATAAAATTGACATATTTTTAATCCAATTATATATGATCTTTTACAAAGTCTTCTAAACAAAGGAAAATTTGCATGTCCAATTTGTGGTCCAAAGATGAAATTTCGTCGTTCAACAAGTTTAGGAAAGCAGGTGTTTGATGAGTATAGGCACTTCCTCCATAGAAATCATAAGTATCGAGCTACTGAAAAACATCTTTTCAATGGGAAAGAGGAAACTACATCAAAACCACAAAGAATGTCACCTCACCTATGAAAGTTGGAATATAATAGAATTAATCGTCAAGGTTATACATCGGATCAAATTGTTTATCTATCATATATGATATGTTTTGAATTTATATTTTTATATTGTGTTGTGTTTACTCATGTTGTAATTGACAATGATTGTCGTTAATTTGTTTAACTTATATGCTTCGTGAAGGTCGTCAAGGCATTAATGGTCGGCTTCCCCACATGGACTGAAAAGTTATCCTAGACACCAGTAGCTGCCCTACTCATGAGCAGCTACAAATTGTGCATTTGTTTGATACAATGCATATTGGAAAAGAATATAACAAAAATGTTATGGAAAAATATTGGATGGAAGGCATGACAAAGAAAAAATTGTCAAAATCTAGAGTGACATTCAGTCAATCATAAATGAAAAATGTCATTCAATTAAATAGCAATGGAGAATTATTACAAGTGTCCTTCCTTGGTTATTAACCGTGAGTAGCAAAGCAATGCTATAAAAGAAGTCATATGAAAAATTTGATTCTGTTTGACTGCTACTTAACATAAACAAACAACAACAAAGAAAGGTGAATTTAACAAGGATGAAAACACATGATTGCATACCTTCATTAAGGTAGTTATTCTCGTGGTATGTTATACACTTGTATAATGCATGTACTTTTCAGTGTATTGTGTTTACTAATTTTGGAAAAATAATGAAAAAATCATTTTATAATTGTTGCAGTACGTTCTACCTCTATCTCTCCCAGACAACTTTGACAACAATGTCACGCAAGTTATATATGATCTTGGAAAATACATGAGGTAAGTAGCGATATTTGTTCAATTCATTGTATACATCTTATAATTTCCATTTGTTTTAATTTTGTCATGTAATATACTATATATTTTTGTTAACTTTAATATATTTGCACCTTTGAATCACTCTGTAGATGGTTGCCATCTAAAAAATTCATAAAGAAGATATAAATTATTAGAAGAGAAAAATTCCTCGCCTAATGTGAAATGCAAAAGTGTCTACCTTCAACATTTTTCAATGCACAAGAACACTACCTATACACCAAGTTGAGGAGATTGAATTGTGTGGACCTGTACACACAAGGTCAATGTGGATGGTTGAGAGGCACTTGAAATTTTTGAAGGCTTTGGTTAGACAAAGAGCACATCCTGAGGGTTCTATGGTGGAGGGATATATGGTATACCAGACCATGGTGCACATTAGTGAATATCTTCCTAAGTTTGCAGCAAAGATCTATTTAGATCGATTTGGGATCCCAACTCCATTAACAAATTTGAAAGGGATTTCACCTGATGGGGAAAAGTAGATTGAGGAAAGTGAGAGATAATTATAAGATGGTCATGGAGATTAATTGGAATACATTTTACATATGGTTTTTATGTATATTGTAATTATTTAATTTTTAATCTTCAATATACATCAATTATAAATTAAGGTCATATAATCGTGTATTTAACTAATTATAAATCGTTTGTGAATTTCAATTTTCTTTTATACAGTTGGTCAAGAGTGGGATGCACTACATTTTTACATTGCAAACATCTTGATTGGATGATGGTATGGATTGAACAATGTCAACAATCTGGTCAAGCATTAACATAGGAAGGTGTGGCTTCATTGGTTAAAGAAGTTCATCGTAATGGAGATTCCAATGTTACACAAAGGGAAATTGATTTAGCATATGGTTTAAGAGATAAATAGGTATGTATAAATATATTAATCACCCATATTATTTAATTATTTTTAATTATATTGATGTATATATATGTTGAGATTGTTTTCTTTGCATACATTTGGCCAAGAATAAATATGTTTATGGACAATCCAACGATATTGCAATAATTTTTACATGTTTGACATATTGCAGGTGAAACACCACAAGGCTATGTGGTGCAATGGCCGTAAATTTTGAATCAAAATGTTGGATGACATAAAGAAAACTTGTGATTCTAGTATAAATGTAGTCTTTCAGGTGACCAATGTTTCATCTAGAAGCGACATACATCTAGAAGTCTCAAAAAATTGATACTATGGGATTTTGGATGATATACTTGAGTGTGACTTTAAGTCCTTTAGATTAATTTTGTTCATCGTCCTATGGTACATGCTACAATTGAATGAAAATGATCCTAAGAGAACTATTATTTAACATGATAATGGATTTACCATGGTTAATACAAGGTTGATTGAGCGAGCTGGAAATGAGCCCTATGTTCTTCCAAGCTAATGTGAGCAGGTATTTTACTCAGAGGTTCCAAGTAAACCGGGTTGGTCATTTGTTGTTAGACATGATCCAAGAAGAAGGATGGTAAAGTATAATGTGGTGGAAGAATAAGATACCAAAGAAATAGAAGATGATGTAGATGATGATCAGGATCAACAGTTAGTTGATGATGTCCCTGACGAAGATGTCGAAGAGGAGGAACTAGATCATGATGATGTAGGATTTAATGTTCATGAAGGTGATATCCGTGTGGATGATGACATTATCAAAACTGATATCGATGATGATGATGATATGACCAATCCTTACATTGTCGAATCTGGATCAAATGATACAAACAAAAAGTTGGATGAAGAAGAAGATCAATGACATTGAAATATATGAGTTATGCGATTATATTATCTATTTGATATTAATTTCTTGATAGAATTATATTTGACTTATGTGGTTAAGACATAATTACCTCATGATATTTTACCTTTATGCCATTACATAATTAATTTAATGATGTAATTTTTAATGTTTGAAAGGTCAAAAAATTAAAACATTTCAATAGTGATGTTAACAACCTTGAAATTAGTGTGTTTTATGTTTCATGTGATCATAAAAGATTAAAAAGTTAGTTGTAGAGGTGGTTATTTAGTGGTTGATGTGTAAAGACCTTTAAAAGGCATAAAGTGATCATTGTAATGGTTGTTGATGGTTGAGGATTTAAAATACAAGATCTTGACATTCAAAAATTTATGTTTTTCTTCAAAATTTCTATAATTTTCTTGTTATGCAGCATTGTACGGTCACATGCAGCCATATTTTGATGTGAAATTAATTATAGGTCGTGAAGATATGTGTTAGCTTTATTTGAATCTGATTTGAGGGCTTAAGGCATTGATTTGAGTTAGAAAGCTTCATTTCTTTGCATACAGCCCAGTTACCCTATTTTTGAAGGTTTTGCAGTCCAAACATGATATAAAGGGGCTCTTACACTTTTTCTGATTACTGTAGCTTGTGTAAGAGGCCCCATGGATACTATTGTAATTGTAAGATGCATGAATAGGACGTAGGATGACAAATAAAGAAGGTATAGCTGCTGTTCTCAAGAGTTTTGTGAAGAAAAGCATGTGAAATGAGAGGTACTTTCTGTCCCGATGCTTGTTTGCTCCTAAATTTTCTATAAGTATTTCAAGTCCAAAAGTATGAGTTATCAAGTTAGATATTTTTTGGTCGAGTCTAGGTAGAATTTTAGAAAAAATTGTAAAGTTCGATGGTTTTAGAGAGAAATACAATTTAGGTTTTGAGTTATTTTGTAATCAGTTTTGAATTCATGGGAATTTAATGTTGTATAACAGTACTAGAATTTGAGTTGAAATGATAAATTCAAACTAATGTCTCTCCACTATACATGCATATCCAAATTTTGAATAAGATGACTAAGGGTTGTTTCATTCATCTCATTGTTGTGGTGTGTATAATCCTTATTTTAGCTTTAATTCAAGGAATTAATTAAATTAATGCTTGAATGGGATTGTAGGTGGATATGTTCTATATAAGGATTTGATAAGTAGTATTGGGTTAGAATACATGTTGATGAAATTATAAAGCAATGTTCTCAAGGATCTTATATGTTATGTGTTATATCTGTCATAAACCCTTAGATGTTTATGAATTTGACTCCCTTAATGGATATATGGCACTGATTTAAGTTGTACTAATTTGTATGGTCTAGTATTTTGTTTGTCTTTACCTAGCGCTTGCTACAAATTGCAAATCAATGACTATTTTACACTGTGGAATGTGTTGTAGTTATCTCATGCTCCAAATAGTTGATATTACTAATGAATAGTCAATTCTATTTAGTATTATGCTATGATGTTGAGCTACTAATGAGATTATATGTTTTTGTTAATGTTGTTTATGATAATGGTGCAGAGGTTGTAAACGCATTAATGGATCACCCTCCCGGGTTTTGTAGAGTCCAAAGTGTAGGAGGTCTTTAAAATCCTTGCTAGTTGGTCCAGGTCCTTCGAGCTACCCTTGATTGGAGTTGGAAATTTCATAGGTAAATTAGAAGACCAAACTGGTTATAGTAAAA
>VDFB02271358.1:637373666-637485998 GCA_007258455.2 Sequoia sempervirens | reverse complement strand
TGGAATTTTTTCTTGCTGAAGGGGGGTCATGCTCTTATGATGATGAGAGCATAGGTGACATTGAGGTTCCCTTGAGGTACAAAAATCTACGGAAAAAATGGGTACCCAAGGAACTTCCTCCAATAAACACTGATTTTTGTGTCAACGAGAGGATATATCGCATAGCACCATTGTCATTACATGGTTTGGGCCTATTTTGCATGGATGACATAAAGATCTATTATGAAAAGGATACTGAATTGATGGAGTATGTCAGACCCTGTTATAGTTACAAAGATTGGATGCAACTAGTTCAATACACATGAAGTATGTGTAGGTATGCACTGTCAGCAAATTATATACAGCTAAAAGATAAGGATCAAAATAAAGGAGTGGCTATGTACATTGACGGAAGGCCAAAAGCATTAGGGAATATTGTAGGGTTTATAAACAGTACATGACCTGGGTCAACAAATAAGAAACCCAATTGCATATTTGAGGTGCACGAGGGAAACTGTGTATTTGTATGTGCAATAAAATCAATAACTGTATGGGAAGAGTTGCTAAATCGATTACAATTTGAATCACTTAGTTACAAACACAGTTACTATAGGGTTGGTATGTACTATGTACCATTTTACCCAACCTCCAATTAATAACTCCAATATACCATTTTATTCTTATGTTTTTTTTGTAAGTCTATTGGTTTCATTTTGGTAATGTTTTTTTATATTTAATTTTTGTCATAGCGGGACATTGATCGTATGGAGAAGGCTCCAGCCCAAAGCATAGATAGTGATTTATCTTCACGCACTTCTACCCAATAGGTTTACCTCATTGTAATTGTACAAATTAGATACGAGCAAAATGTTTTATTATTATGTTGTTTTGATAAGTTTATTGGGTTAATTTCAATAATGTTTTTAATATTCTTGTTGTAGTCGACTGATCGGGGAAAGGCACCAATAGTAGATGAGAGCATCCATAGGGAGGTGCAGTCAATATTATGTGATGATGACATTGCTTATTCAAAAAACCCTCTCAATATGATAAGGAAGACCCATAAAAATGCAATGAAGAAATCCTTAAGTTGTTATTCAGAGTGCCTCAAACTGATGAGATAAGAGAGAGGGTTCAAATATTGACTGAGATATCACAAAACTTGCAAGTAAGTTGTCATGAGGTATTTAATTATAACATAATTTCATTCATGTTTAATATTTTGTACTCTTTTATGTCATGAACTCAAATATGTGTTGTTTTTATAGGATTTTTTTTGTCCTCATGATGCTCCTAGCCATGATCAGGGTACTGCAAGTGCTGCCCAAGGAGTAGGGGTTGGTACAAGTGTCCATCCTAATCTTCATGCGCATACATCACATCATCTGACCCCATCATCCATTCCTATATTGTTGTCTGAAATGTCGGCAACACATACCATGCAGGCATCCTGATCCGGGGGATATTTTTATTGAAAATTGAAAAATCTCCAATGCTCTAGAATTCAACACCATCAGAAAGAGCTCGATGTCCTAATTCGAGCATAACTTGAATGGAGCAAAAAGGAGTTTTTTTGCTCAAGTTATGGCCAATCAAAATTTGGGTCAAACTACCATAAGGGGTTGTCCAAGAAGGGAAAAAAAATATTGTCTCAAAAATCAACAAAAGCAGCATCAAAATGAAGGGCTCATCGAGACGATTTCGGCAACGTCTGTTTCATCGAAATCCAACATCGTATGCTTAAGTTATTGGCAGTCAAAGTTTGGAAAGAAGATTGACCTTTAACTGTATAGATGTTGACATCATCAGTCAGTTTGTACTGTACAGAATCCAAGTGGACGAATCTAGGCGTGACATGTGGTAGTTGACTTAGATTGTACAGACCAATCATACTGTGACATGTGTCCATCTATACATCATAGGTGGCAGCCTAGTCATTGATGAGGTGGTGTTGTCATGTCTTGGCATCCAGTCAGGTGTTGGCACGTGGCACCTCCTAGGAGTCCCATGTGCCCCTCCATCATCCATCGGCATTTTGCAAAGTTTGTTTATTGAACAAAAATACTTTGGACAGGCTTGAACCCGTGACTTTCCCCATAATCATCAGCAGCTATACGGTTGCACCCGCCGAGAGCTTGTTAGTATAGAACAACAACAGGTTGTTTTTTATTTCTGAGTGTTTGGCGTATGGAGACAAAATGGAGGCCGACGGGTTTGGAACCCGTAACCACCGGCCTAGCAAAACAAAACATTTTCGTTAGACCACTGATGCTCATTTAATCATATATGGAGCTTGGTTGTTTTTGACATTTGTTTTATGCCCAAATATTGTTAATTGGAGGTTATGGTTAAAACCTAACCCCCCCTTCCTATGTAAAATGACAAAGGGGGTCAAAAACAACCTAAAAACGTAGCATAATGGAGGGCTTGTGTGTTTTTTTGTAATTATTAAGGATTTTAGCCTTTTTAGGAAAATTTCATGTATAAAAGGGGGGAAATGTGAGCTCTTGGGAGTTAAGTGGTGAAGTAGAGAAACAGGTGATATGAAAGAGGGATTCTAAAGAGATCTTTGAGCCATTTTTATATTACGGAGTATTGTCATGCTGCCGAAGTGCTAGAAAGAAATGGTCTTGGTGCAATTGTAATTTCTATTTTGGAGATTAATCAGATCGGTCTCACTCTATTGGAGTGGACCCAGAGACGTAGTCATGTTTGTGGTGAACTCCATTATCATATCGTTTGCACTTTCTCTCTTCTTCTCTCTCAATTTTCTTTTTCACCTTAAGTTTTAATGCATAATTTCAATAATGTATGCATGAATTGTATTTCCATTAAGTTGTTATAATTAAGCATTCAAATACACAACTAGTCTATATCCTAATCAGATCAAGTTGGTATCAAAGCTTTTGGTGACTATTATTGCAATTGGTTTTGAATGATAACAAGATCCAGGATTCAGAAGGGCAAAGGAATGCTTGAGAAATATAATCCTGAGATCGGGAAATGAAGAAATTTTTCAAAAATGTTTGTGTCTAGAATGGAGGTACTCAAAGAACTCAGTGAGCAAGAGTTTTGAAGAGCTTTCTGGCAGATGAGAGTTGTGTTAGAGATGCTACTCAAAGAAAGGGAAGAACACATGAAACATGAAGAAGATCATGGGGACAGTAAAAGCAAGAAGAAGCAATCAAGAGGTGGTGATGAACCCCCAAAATCTCTTTCGTCTACTCCTCCTCATCCTTCTCCTTCTTCTACACATTCTCTTTTTGTTAATCCTTTTAAGGGTGTAAATAAGCGTCAGATTAAAATGGATGTTAAATTTGAATTACCTAAGTATTGTGGTGAATTAGATGCTGAAAAACTAGATGATTGAATTCAGCAAGTAGAAGTCTATTGTAGAGTTCAAAACCTCTTTGATGATGCTTATAGGATCCAGTTAGCCACTCTTCAGTTGGGAGGTTCAGCTCTCACTTGGTGGGAGAGTAGGAATAGAGCAAAAATTTCACAGCATGGTAAAGTCAATTTTTCTTGGTCAGAATTTGTTAGTGCTCTTAAAAAGAAATTATATCCTTTAGGTCACATGCAACAATTAATGATGAATTGGAAAGTGTTTAAACAAGGGAAAGGTCAAACTATCCAAGAGTACACCCATGAATTCAGAAAGAAGGCTATTTCATTAAATGTACCTTTGTACACCCAAGATACTTTGTTAAAGTACATAGGAGGTCTTCACTCATATCTCAGACATTCTATTCTAGTCTTGAACCATAGTAATTTGGATGAAGTTTGTGTCCAAGCTATACATTTAGAGTCAAGAGGAAAGGGTTCTTTTATTGATAAGTTTGATAATGATAACTCTATAAAGAAATCATCTAAGGTTGCAGAGACAGGGAAAGGAAAGAAGGCAGCTACAGTCAAGAAGGATGACAAGTTTTCTTGCTCTCATTGTGACAAGAAGGGTCATGATGAAGATCATTGTTGGAAGTTGCATCTAGAATTGAAACCTAAGTGGGCTTAGAAACATAATCAGAAATAGAAAGGTAAGGAGAAAGCCACAAATGTTGTTATGGATCTTGGTTCTAATTCTGATGATGAAACTAAGATAACGGCTATGGGAATGAAAGGTAAAGCTCCTATTTCTAGTGTTTCCTTTGATAGTTGTGCTTCTAATTTTGAAGTTAATGATGTCTCTAAAGATACAAAAAGGAATGATTTGTTTCATTTAAGGGTTGTTGCTAAGAACATTAAAATTGATGCACTCATAGATAGTGGTTCTCAAGTTAACTTAATTTCTGAAGATGTTGTAAGAAACTTGGGATTGAAAACTACACTGCATAAGAGACCTTATCCACTAGGCTAGATTTGCGAGAATGATAAATTGCAAGTAACAAGACAATGCACTTTGAGATTCACAATCACTAGTAAGTTTGTAGATGAAGTACAGTTTGATTTGGTTCCACTAGATATATGTGGGATAGTTTTGGGTAGCCCTTATCTATATGATTGGAAAGCTATTTTCTACAGGGAAAAGAATTATTATCATTTGTTTAAAGATGGCATTCAGTATATTGTACATTCTCACAGGATTAAGACTGATCGTTCTTTTACAAACACAGGGCAATTAAAGAGGGTGATTAATGCAAGTAAATATTTAACTCTTATGACTGTCAGTACAGGTGGTTCTATACATGAACTTGGAGTAGCTAGCCAGGGTCAGATGTCATAGGATGCACCCACAATACAACATGAGGGAATGGTGATTGAAAGCATTGATGGTCCCTTGGGTAAAAATGTCTCTATTGCAAAAGGTCGATATGTTGTTGATTTATTCTCTTTCATCTCTACATTATTGTTTAGCTTGATGCTAGTCAATGTTTCTTGGTTAGTGGCTACGAAAGTTGATGCAAATGCTTATGGAAGTGATAGAATGATGTTTACATTCAATAATATTGTTCCAATCTTCATTGTGATTGTGAGCCAGGTATACAAATGTACAGATGATACAGGACAAGTGGGGAGGCCAAGTTCTCACTTGATGTTTGAATAAATGCCACTTTTGGAGCTCCAAAAGTTCTCCAGTGGGGAGGCCTGATCCAAGGGATATTTTCACTAAAAATTGAAGAATCTCCAATGCTCCAGAATTTAGCACCATCAAAAATAGCTCGATGTCCTAATTCCAGCATAACTTGAATAGAGCGAAAAGGAATCTGTTTGCTCAAGTTATGGCCAATCAAAATTTGGGTCAAACTACCATCAGGGGTTGTCCAAGAAGCAAAAAAAATGATTGTCTCAAAAATTGACAAAAGTAGCGTCAAAACGAAGGGCTCGTCGAGATGATTTCAGTAACGTTCGTTTCGTCAAAATTCGACATCGTATGCTTAAGTTATTGGCAGTCAAAGTTTAGAAAGAAGATTGACCTTTGACCATACAGATGTTGACATCATCAATCAGTATGTACTATACGAAATCCAAGTGGATGAATCCATGCATGACATGTGGCAGTTGATTTAGATTGTACAGACCAATCATACTATGACACGTGTCCATCCATACATCATAGGTGGTAGCCTAGTCATTGATGAGGTGGTGTTGTCATGTCTCAGCATCCAATCAGGTGTTGACATGTGGTAGCTCCTGGGAGCGCCATGTGCCCCTCCATCTTCCATCAGAATTTTGCAAAGTTTTTTTATTGAACAAAAATACTTTGGACGGGCTTGAATCCGTGACTTTCCCCATAACCGTCGGCAACTATACCATTGCACCCACTGAGAGCTTGTTAGTATAGAACAATGACAGGTTCTTTTTTTATTTCTGAGTGTTTGGCGTATGGAGAAAAAATGGAGGCCAATGGGTTTGGAACCCATAACCACCAATCTAGCAAAACAAAACATTTTCATTAGATCACTGACGCTCATTTAATTGTATATGGAGCTCGGTTATTTTTTACATTTGTTTTATGCCCAAATATTGTTAATTGGAGGTTATGGTTAAAACCTAACCCCCCCTTCCTATGTAAAATGACAAAGGGGGTTAGGAACAACCTAAAAATGTAGCATAATGGAGGGCTTGTGTGTTTTTTTGTAATTATTAAGGATTTTAGCCTTTTTAGGAAAATTTCATGTATAAAAGGGGGGAAATGTGAGCTCTTGGGAGTTAAGTGGTGAAGTAGAGAAAGAGGTGATACAAAAGAGGGATTCTAAAGAGATATTTGAGCCATTTCTATATGTCGGAGTATTGTCATGTTGCCGAAGTGCTAGAAAGAAATGGTCTTGGTGCAATTGTAATTTCTATTTTGGAGATTAATCAGATCAGTCTCACTCTATTGGAGTGGACCCGGAGATGTAGTCACGTTTGTAGTGAACTCCGTTATCAGATCGTTTACACTTTCTCTCTTCTTCTCTATCAATTTTGTTTTTCACCTTAATTTTTAATGCATAATTTAAATAATGTATGCATGAATTGTATTTCCATTAAGTTGTTATAATTAAGCACTCAAATACGCAATTAGTCTAGATCCTAATTAGATCACATCCATTAGTGCACCCTCTGGCAGCGAAAACATGCTAGAACATGTGTCAGGACATGTACCTGGGTTATGCAGAGGCCACTAGTACCGGTGATATTTTAGCAGCATTTCCTGGATCTTCCTGTATTACTAGTACGAGAACATTGTCAGTCACATTTGTGGTGATCGAGGATTTCGTTCCCATAAAGATAGAGAAGGTCCCATGTACTTTAAAATGTTTTAATTATTATTATATATAATCCAATTGAAATTTACTTATTGATCGCTCTTTTTAGACTATTGATCCCATGATCATTTTGTAGGAAATGATGTTTTTTTAAAAACATCTAAGTGATATTATATTGGATCTCTTCGGGGCCACCATACGTACACGATGGAATGCCCAAAATCAAGATTTAAAAGATGACCTCATTAACCGTTTAGTTGTGCTCTTCGGTGATAAAATATTCAACTGAACCAAAGTCCTTAAGAAAGTTGGTACCTATCTAAAGTATGTGAGGGACCAATATAGGTCACATTTAGAGAAGAACAAAAAGTATGAGCATACCCCATAATTCCAGAGAGGGAGTGGAAGGACCTGGTGTCGGATGGAAAGGAGAAGGATGAAAATAAAAAAGGAAAGACATCACTAGGCCAAGGAAGGTATGTGATACTATCAACAATGTAATTATATACTGATTACTCTTTCTTTTTACATAATCTAACATATTTCAAACTTTTCATAGGCTTCCCGACACATCGAAGGCAACAAAGGAAAGACTACAAAAACACAGGCAACACAAACTTGGCTTTGGTGCTTATATGAAATTACTTGCACGAATTGTAAGTATCAATAAATGAAATATAGTATCCAAATAATAAATTAAAAAACAATTTTGGTTTTATCACACCATAGAAGCAAAATTCATGATCTTATGCAAAAATGTAGGGCTCTGAATTCAACAGAGTTCCCATAGAAGATGACCTGAAGATTTCCTTCCAGCAAAGCTATGGAGTCATGGTTGAATGCCTAAGAGTCTTGACTGGGAAAATGAAATCTTCCATTACATCTGACACGCATGTAAATAAACTCAATAAAGTTTATTTAAAATTGAATACTTGTGCAATCTATTCAATATTAATTTGCACCATAAAGTAATTACATTCCTATTTGTTTTAAACATTCAAGCAATGATAATACTGCACATGACATTGGAATGCAGCCTGGTGAGGGTGGAGCACAACCTGCAGATGAAGGACATGGTGTGCATCTCGGTACTTTAGAGCATGTAGAGCGAGAACATGTTGAGCATGATTAGGCTAGAGAAGATTAGGAACATGATATGGCACCATCAGGTAAAGAGAACCACTCTAAATTTCTTTTAAACATATTTAATTACAATTGGTGTATTAATTAATGTAACCTTTCATGTTTCAACTTTAGAGCCTGTAGAGCATGATCAATATGTTGAGCATGATCAGGCTAGAGAAGATCAGGAACATGATGTGGCCCCATCAGGTAAAAAGGACCATTCTCATGTTCTCTTAAACATATTTAATTTCAATTGGTGTATTAATTAATGTAACCTTTCATGTTTCAACTACAGATCAGGATTTAGAGGGTGTTCAGCATGTTGAGCATGAGTCTATAACAAAAGTTCAAGAAAATGATGTGGACCCATCAAGTAAAGAGAACCACTATAATGTTCTTTTAATTAATGAAATACTTGTAACAATAATAATAAAACATATCAGTTTAACATTTCTTTGTTATTACAGTAGACCCCCCCTTTCAGTGGCATCCATGTCATGAGCAGATGACTAGGCGTACATTAAGATCACAAGCAGAGGGTAGAACAACTAAAGGGGGGACAGATGATTTAGAAAACAATACTCCACTTCAGATTTTTTTAGCTTTAAAAAAGAAACAAAAAAAAAGTGATTGTAATCATATCATGACAACCATATTTTTGATAATATGTAAAAACTGAAAGAATGAATATTATATGTTAATGGTCGAATGTGAATATATATAATTAATGAATGTTATATGTTAATGAATGAATGATATGTTATTAATTTGGATGAATGAATTTTACATGTTAGCTAATGGATGAATGAATGAATGTTATATGTTATTAATGGATGAATGAATGATTAATGTTATATGATTGGGTATGGGGAATTGAGAGTGATTTAAGGGAGGAGGCGGGGCGGGGGGAAGGGGCCAAATGAGCTTCCACCATCACATGGTTGGCCCTTTTAAGTAGAGAATATTAAACTATTCTTGAAACAAAGAGAAGCTCAATAAGGTAATGTACTTTTCAATATAAGAAATGCATCATTTGAAGCATCAAACCAATATGCAAAGATGAAAGAAAGTGCTAACTTTTCACTATGGTGGTAGAAAAATGATTCTTTATACCCTGAATCCATACTCTGCATCATATTTTGAGGTTGTTTCCATTCTAATGTTCTGAGTTTAGTTTGTTTGTATCACTTTGTATGAATACCACATTGTGTTATGTGTGGATTTGGTTTCAAAGCTCTGTTTCTTCTATTTTTAGTGGTGACATAACTCTAAAATTTGACTTTTGTGCATAACAGGTTAGTGGAAAAATTGATAGCTATGAAGGGTCTAGAGGCTCGATTGAGATAGATACATAGATATTTGGATCTTATTGTTTTTTGGAGGCTTCAACTTAACCATGAAATTTTGTACCATCTGCAGGTATGCAAAAGTTTCTCTACTTACATTCATTCTTGATCATAAATGTTGTAAATGATATTAATGCTTCAAATTTAAGATTCGTTTCATTGTTATAATGATCAAAATTTTATACTTTGCTATACATTCAAGCATTCTCTTGCCCCCTACCCTTTTCTCTCTCCCCCCTCCTTTTAAGAATTTTCTTTGTCATAAAAGATTCACATTTCTATCTCATTAACACAAATTTATCTAAAGCGCTAGGAGTGAATAAAGATATGTAAAAGATGATGGATTATGTCTAAACAACAACTTTCCATCTTATGGCTAATTAAATCCTTAATATTTGAATAGTTTAGAGCTCGAATAATGCTTGTATATGCATGTGTAGCAATAAGGGAGCCTATGTGAAGATTGAAATTTAAAACATCACTTTGGTATTTTTCCTTAGGCATTGAAATGATATTTTGAGTAATACAAACCTACACACACAATGATATTTTTCAGCATTGCATTAAGGAAATTTTTTTCTCTTATACCTACCCTCGGCTAGACATGGAGGTATATAATATTGGTTTATGGGTTTATTCTGTAAGTAGTTAATTTCACAGAGGAAGACTAAAATATTCTTAATGTCCTGTGTCAGGTGTGAAAGCATATGAATCACTTGTTGAAGGCACCATTTTGTATTCATCCAAAAATTGGTTTGTTCTTTTTTTTTATGTTTCTTGCATGTGTTTTTTTTAGGCTCTAGAAATGTAGCTCAGCTCTTTCCTTTGCACTTTTCATCTATTTTGATGATTGCAGTAGATTGTCCTCATAATTTTTCATGTAGATCTGTTTGTAACCTTATTTTCTACCAATCAATTTGCAAACTAGTCACATATTAAGGACCATTTCACTAACTTGTAGTCATCCATTACTTCATATGTTTCAGGTTGTGTCTATGTGCCAATAAATCCTGATGATTGCGAGAACTTTAATCCTACAAGTGTACCCAATATTTCTCAAGTAAAAGTCTTACCTTATTTTAAAGTACTTTAAATGTTTAATTGAAGGTGCTTCTTTAGATCTGAGATAGTTGAACCCTAGATTAAAATATGGTATTACATGGCCAATATAATGATAAAACTAAGGTTCATTGAACACAAATTACAAACATAATTTACTGGACTATGAATAGTGTTACAATTATAATTATTTCACCTTTACCTACCTCTGCATTAATGAAAAAGATAGCAGATATTGGAAGTTCATTACATGTCTCATGTATGTGTTAGTATTTTTTTTTTTTTTAAGTTTTTCAAGAGCTTGATTAGGTCAAGAATATGTTCTACAAGCTCTGTTCTCTTGACACTACTCAACATTTTCACTACACATTTTCTCTTCAATCCAAATGTTTCTTAACTCCTTCCCTTGTTAGCCCTTGGTCTATGCATCTTGCAGTCTATATGTACGATCAGTCATCTCTTATGAAGCATGGATAACCTTTCATGGAATTGTTGTTGTAATTAGACAATTACCATTGTGAGAATAATCATTTAATTTGTATGGAAGTAAGTTTTTTTCGTATTATTTGACTTGGTATTGTAAACTTGTCTTTGCAGGATTCTCTCAGGGGGAACAATAGAACTGTGATGATAGTTAGAGTTGTACTACACCATAAATCATTTGGAATTATCAATATATTGCTTATAGAATACTCTGTGCAAGTAAAATGGAATGTGCAATGACAATTGGTCTTGAATTCAAATCTGAATATAAGTACATTATACACAAGAAGATGGTATCTATTCTATGATTTAAAGAACCCCAAAATAAGAAAATTAATAGGTTCCATTTGTTTACTTTCTTTTAGACACTTGTTTAATTGGTGAGACCCTCAAAATGTCTTGTTGATAACAAGCAGTGTTCAAAACTCTTGAAGAGGTCAGATCAATGTGACATTGGATATGTCTTGCTAATGGAAGTCATCAGCAAGACATGGACTATCAGAGTTATTTTTCTATCCTATGCCGATGATTGATCTCTCACTGATGGATTGGCTTTGGTGGTCATCGCCAAGAGTCTCCGTGATGGTACATTTCAATGAATATTTTTTAAAAAAAATTGCATTATTTTGTCACAATTTTGATGAAAACCATCGACGAATCACTGAAAAGGTCCGATGAAGTTGCTATAGCTGTGATGAAGGCTTCATCGTAACTCCTTTCCCATTCCATCGCAATTTCAATGAAGGCTACCAAAGAATCATAGAAAAGGTTCGATGAAGTTGCTATGCTACGACGAAGGCTTCATCATAACTCCTTGCCCATTTCATTACAATTTCGATGTTGGCCACTAACGAATCATAGAAAAGGTCTAACAAAGTTGTGTAGCTACGACGAAGGCTTCGTCGTAACTTCTTGCCCATTTGATCGCAATTTCGACACCGACCACCGACGAATCACAGAAAAGGTCTGACGAAGTTGCTTAGCTACGACGAAGGCTTCGTCATAACTCCTTGCCCATTTTGTCACAATTTTGATGCAGGCCACCGATGAATGACATAAAAGGTCCGACGAAGTTGCTTAGCTATGACAAAGGCTTCATCGTAACTCCTTTCCCATTTCATCGAAATAGCGACAAACATCTAGTGTTGTTTCGATGCTTTGGAAGATCCATTGCAATTGCATTTTGGTTATAATTCGTCAGTGGATATGTGAAGTTTTCTTTGATATTCTGATGAACATCTGATTCATTTTATGATGCCGATGACCGACGAATCTACGTCATTATTTCGACGTTTAATTCGTCGTCATAATTTTGACAAAAAAATAGCGACAAAATTTGTTTCGTCAGTTTGTCAATTTTTCGATGAATGTTTGTCGAACAACCAATGAACGTTCGTCGGAAAATGGAGTCAAATTCACTAGTGTAATAGTGCTTGCTATTGAGTTTGTTGCTATTGTTGCACCAACAATTTTTTTTTTTTGGATGCTAGTTGGGCTCCTTCTTGCTACTCTTGGTATTATTTCAGCACTTTTTGGCATGCTTGTTGTTGAGTTGTTTGTTGTCGTGTAAGGTATTGTACTTGTCCTTGTGCTTGTGCTTGTGCTATCACCTATTGGGCTTGGTACTAGGCTCAAGCTTGCACCTGTGTCTATGCTTGGACTTGTGCTTGTGCTTGGGAAACTTGTTGTTTTAATAGGGCTTGGGCTTAATCATCCTTCTATTCATGTTGTGCTTATTGTGATGCTAGAGTATCTTGTGCTACTTGGGTGACTTGTGCTACTTGAGCGGCTTGTGCTTCTTGAGTGGCTTGCATTGCTTGAGCAGCTTGCACTTCTTCAATGGTTTGCACTGCTTGAGTGGCTTGTTGTGCAGCTTGCTAGTTTTGGATTTGTTGAAGTTCCTATTGATAGGTAGCTTGTTGAGAAGCTTGTAATGCAATGCTATATTGGCTTGATACATTTTTGTTTGGTGGTGGAGGTGGTGGTGGTGGTGGCGGATTTGGTATAGTGTTTGTTGCTATAGTGAGAGGTATCATCATATTGATGATTGGGATTGTGGTGGTGGATGGTGTGATTGATACTCTTGGTCCTTGAGAGACCATGTTTTGAGATATTTTGGGGATGGTTGATGATGTGATGGTGGTGGCTTGCATTATCGGGATGGTTTTCATCTGTTGTTGCCATGTCGATGACAAGAAATTTTGATTAGTGATCAAGAGGTTGATTTGATTTTGTTGATTGATATTTGGTAAAGGGGGAAGCCCTAAACCAAGAGATGATGTGGATATTGATGGCAAGGGGGGGTGTTGGAAATGTGAGTGGCATACTCCCTTGAGGGAATGATAAAGATGTAGTGTCAAAGAAGCCCCCTGGTCCAAATATGTCTCCTTCTCCTTGCGAGGTTATGGGGAGAGGTGTTGCAGAAAATGATGATGATGGGTCATTAGGATTGTGAAAAGTGAGGGGGACATATGAATGTGATGGATTTTATTGGATGGATTTCCCCAAGATGGTGTTCGTTTCCAACTCTTGATTATTCACAAGGGGGCATTTTTTGTAATGCATTAAGAAATGTGCTCTCTTTGTTGACGATGGGTTGAGTTGGAGCAATGGATGATTTGATTTTGGGGATGGATTGAGTGATGCTTTAGAATAGAGGTGTAGATGAGATTGGGGGCATGGATGAAATCAGAGGCATGACCCCAAAAGGTGTTTCCACAATGGTAATCACATCAAAATCAAAAGGGAGTTTAGCCCCTTTTTTTTCTAATTCAAGCATGTATAGTGAGGGATTGATTCTCATCATGATGTTAATGATTCTATGATTTTCTAGGTTTTGAACCATCTCAGTGATTTCATCGTGTGTCATTCTGAAAGCATTGTTAGTGATATACTCTACTTGAATTTCCTCTTGAGAATTTTGTGATGATGAAGGAAAGTTAGTTAGAGGATCACTTGATCCAATCGGATTTATCTTGGAATTTTTTTGGCTTAGATCACTTGAAGTGGATGTTTCTTTGTTGGCTTCCATGTTCCTCTTGTGTTGAGATCTAGTTTGCACCATAAAATAAGGACCAATTTTCAAGAATGTGGGAGATGAATCTCTAATTCTTTGGATTGATCTATCTTTATGTACAAAAGAGAAAGTTTAGGATAATTTAAGGATCAAAAGTATGATGGTGACATTAAATATGGATTATTAGAACTCTTGAGGAATCTTGAAGGAGATGTTAAACTTTAGGGCTTTGGATTTTGATGTTTGATTTTGATTTTGGGATTTAGATTTGATTTGATTTGGATTGGATTATGAACTCATAAACTCTAAGAGGTTAGATGTTGTCCTAGAGTGAATTTGTCCTCAAGATGCTAATTTGACTAAGTGTGAGAAGAAGGATTCATCTAAAAACACCTAACCAAACAAGATTATTTTTTATTGGGTTTTGATTTTGGATTATGAACTCCTAAACCCCAAGATGTTGGATGTTATCAAGGGATAAACTTGTTCACAAGATTTGATAATTTGACTTAAATGTGTGGAGAAGGATGCATCTACACACATCTAATCAAACAAGATGATTTGGATTTGTTTCAAATGATTTTCCCAAAGTTTAACATGAAGGATTTTTCCAATATTTTCAAGAGTTGATGATGAGGTGATTTTGGCTTGATGTTCAAAGATGGATGAAGGTTTGATTTTGATCCTATGTGTACTTAAAAATACACTTGCTTACTAGATGTTGGTTTTGAAGAACATTCTTTACTCTAGACAAGGTGTTCAAATTCCTGAAAAAGATTTGGATTTTGTTGACAAAAGAACTCATACAAATTTGGATTATTTCTTGAAGCTATTCTATAAAAGTTAAAAGGTAGTCTTCATCTGAATTCATATAGCATTGAGAGACGATTTTGGTGATATTTTGGACTAAGAGATTTTACCTTTGGTTTCTTGTTCTTGATCTTGTGTGAAACCATTTGAGATACATGTGCGGGATTCAATTGTCTTTAGTCTTAGTTTAATGACTTATTTTTACCACAAACACTTCTTGATTAGGTTTTTAAACTAGATGTCTAATGTTTTGATTTCTTCTCATCCCACAAAGTGTATCATGTGGAAGTCAAGGAAAACAAAGCAATAGTTACCTAATGTTTACTTTAGTAGAAGAAAATTAAGATGAAATTCAAATGCCTAGAAACCTCTAAGGATATGAATCCCAAGGGAAAGCAAGGGCATGTGAATTTGTTCAAGGATACTTGCTTCTCTAAAGGGTTTAAGATTTGATGCTCATGTTAAATGTTTGTTTTCCAATTTTTTCGATCAAGCAAAGTGTTTTGATTTCAAGAACATGTACAACCCTATGGATATTTGAGACAATATTTGTTGAGTCCCCACTTGGACAAGTCTAGCTACGCTTACTTTCAATGGATGGTTAGATGCTTGACCCCACTAGCTCCCCTTCATGGCTCAACACTTCTTTTGGGGTAGCCAAGCATCAGTACCCATGAATCTCCCATGGCATACTTTTGATCTCTACTAAAAGTCGTAAAAGTGTGGGGCAGCTTCAAAACGACCGTTCTTGCACCAACAAATAGATAAGGATTTTGGAATTTCTACACAAGGGTTTTAATGTGGGAATTTTGTTTGTGGGGGACCATCCATGTGGTGAGAGACCATTTTTTCCCTTCTCATCAAAATAATCCTCGTGATATTGGCCTTTGTTCCAATATCCACACTTATATCATGGGTGGAAGTCACTTGGCTTTAGTGTGTTCCCTTGGGTGAGTACTTTTTCCCACAAGTAAGGCCCTCTAAGATAAAAAAAAGAGAGAGAATGTACACAATATGTTCCACTCACACTCACAAGAATTTTTCAATTTTAAAATCCAAATTGAAGTGTGTGGGTAATTATTTATGCAACTTAATGTCACCAAGAGGCCTTTCGATTCCCAAAATCGTCATGAGGCGTGAGAGAAGCACATACATCCTCTTAATGATATTAATTTGAGTAACTAATTACAAAACAAAGAAAAACTTGTTCATTTTAAGTCCACAAAGCAATGATTTCATTCTTTTTAGTGCACCAAAAGGAAAAATGAGACTTGATTGTTCAATTTTTAAGTCCCAAAACAAAATCTAGTAAGTTTTTCCTAATGTTCTTTTTAAACCCCTTTGTAGCAAAAAATGAAATGTTCTTTTTAGAGCCCAAAAGAAATTTAGTAGGTCCTAAGCACATGAAAGATAACAATTTTTTTAAGAGAAATTGTGAGTTCTCTAAGAGTGTTAAACAAACACTAAAGTGTTCAAAAACACTTGTATCATGAGAAAGTGATGTCATCATGCCTCTTTTCTCCTTCATCTTTGATCAATCCAACCTACAAGAAAACCAATTAGATCTACAAAATAGAGGTCAAGAAAGCAAGTAATAACCTAAATGAACAAAATTGAAAAAGGCACATGTCATAAAAACTAAATTTCACTTTTTCCTTCCCTTCAGTGGTGGAGTCTGCACAAGTGGTGCAGTTTGAAGCTACCCAGTAGTGCTATATAGCACCACTTGTTAGTTATTGTTGTTATGTAGCAAGGATAGAGAGTGTGATTGCATCGCTCTTTTGATCAGCAGTGGAGTTTGGAATTTGAAAATTTGAGCGTGTGAAAATAGAACCAGCGGTGTTGTTTGGAAATTTGAATCTTAAGTGGGAAAGACAAAGCATCGTTGTTTGGAGTTTGAAGTAGTGCTATATGGCAATGCTGGGATGCTAGCAATTCTGTATTGCGACAATGGTCTCCTAGCAGTGCACTTCCTTGTAGACACACAAAAAATAGAAAAAGAACAGAATTTTGATGAAAAAACGTGATTTAAACTTCTAGTTTGCCCTCCTTCTAGAGCCAAAATGTAGAACCAAGATCCTAATACTTGCAAGAGACAACAAAAAAACACATTAGAAGATTCAAATGTAGGTTAAGATCAAATATCCCCATAAAATCCATTTAACCATGTTAAAAATAGGAATGAAAGCAAGAATACAATGAAAAAGCAATGAAATAGATTGAATCCTATTAAGAATATACAAACTCCTGATCTTATGGGGGAGTTGGTGCCAATTTGATGTGGAAATTGGCCCTTTTCCAACTCCTATGCAATATCTTGATGGTTTGATGATGATTGATCCACTTTTTTGAAGATTCAAGTGTTCTCCAAGATGAAAAACCTGCAGAACATAGCTAAGACTTGATGAAATGGATGAGAATTGCAATGCTTGAGTATAGTAAGTTTGCTCAAATTGTGGGTGATGAAATGAGGAAAGAAGCCTCTTATTTATAGAAAGACAAGATGGAGAAATTCCCAAAATGAAGCAGTGGGACTAACTTTCAACCAATGGCCAAGTGCCACTTGTCAAGAGATGGATGGATGAAGGATGTGCACATTTTGATGAATGTGCCCATAAATGCATAAATTTGAAATTTGAAAATAGTGAAATAACAAGGTGGATGAAGAGTCAAATGGAGTAATGGCCACTTGGATCAATGCAAAAGGACTTGTAAGATGAAATAAATGTCTTGTTGGAAGGACTAAGTCCACTTGGAGGTATTTCAAATTTGGAGGAACATTCCCCTATTATGCCATGTTGAGAGAAAATAGGGATTTAATAAATGAATTAAATCTATTTTCATGTGCAAGTGGCAAAAGCTAGAGGATGGGACATGGATTAGGATTAAATTAATAAAGGGTTAATTAATTTAATGAGGGATTAGATGATGTGACAAATTTGACTTAGATTTATGGGTTGATTTAAATCAAAGATGAGAGAAATGTGATTTCAAAGATAGTTAAATAAATATTTGTTTTATTTAACTAAAGGGGATGATTGGTTAGATTAAATTAAATAAGGTTTTAATTTATTTAATTTAATGAGATGGATTTAGGGATTAATTAAATAAAAATTGATTTATTTAATTAAATAAAGGAGCTAAGGTTAATTAGATCATATTGATTGATTTAATTAACGAGAGAGAATGACTTAATCAGATAAATGATTTATTTTATTAAGAGAGAAAAATTCATGAATTTAATCAAATAAGGGTATTCTATTAAATGGTTAGACTGAGGGATGATTAAGGATGAAACGGTGTTAGTAGTTGGGATCAAGCATGTAATGCCAATCAGTACATTTTATGTTTCTATAGAAAGTGAAATGGAATTTTTACTATACCAAAGAGTTGTTCTAAAATTTGAAGGTGGACTTAATTACATTGTTGGTACATACAAAAAAAATCTTTTCATAAGGAAATAACTAACAAGGGACAATGTGTTTTCGAACACTACAAATAAGGTGAGCATTTTCTATTCCAATTGGATGAAGAAAGTGAAATGTCATTTTTATTATACCAAAGAGTTTTTCTAAAATTTGAAGGTGGACTTCATTACATTATTTTTTATTAGGGGTAAAATAGGTTTTGCTAGGACCCAAAACCCATTACAGAATGGTTTTCCAAGGACCCATAAACCTATCAAAGAGAAACATGTTGCAAATAAGATAAGGCACATATCAACAACAACCCAACAATAGCCATAAAAAGAAAAACATGATTACATAGGTTGCATCATACAAACAAGCAAGGGACTGAGATCCCTTTTTGACCTAGTTTTAATAGAGACCTAAAACCCTTAGATACCCAAGGAACCCTCCTACATCATCCATGCATCAACAAACCAGCCACTCATGGATGACAACACTGAGCCTAGCTTAGATAACCAACTTGATGGTGTAGAACACCACCAATCCCCCAAACAAAAGCACCTACAAATCCAACAACCCCACCTCAATAGGGGAGTTATAGATCACAACAAACCACTGGAGTACATCGACCAACTGGCAACAACACCCCACAAGAAGCACCAACCCCAACTCCACCTCAATAGGAGGGAGCTCCCCTCTATATGAGAGGAAGAAGTGAGAGCCCAACCCTCCAAATCCATCACTCATCTTCCCACACATGCTCCACCTCAATAGGAACCAATAGAAGAGATATCTCCCCACCAAACTTGCAACACATGCCTCCACCTCAATAGAAGAGGGCTTTACCTCAATAAGAGTAGTCTCTACCTCCATAGAAGACACTGGCTATGTATATTTAGAGGGAAAAATTCAAAAAGAAGGGCAGTCACATCCACCTTTGGTAAAGCAAGGTATTGAACCAAAAAGGAGGGAGAATGCACTTAAGGCACCAAAGAAAAAGACCAAAATAGTTGAGCCGTAAGATAAAGAAATAGTTCAGCCCACAAAATACCCATGAATCACAAAATAGAGAAGTCATTAGTCATGTAACCATAGGATACCAAAGAGTTGAAGCTGAGGCCAAATCCATTTTGAATAGAGCACAAGAACACAAAGGCCTCTAGCCAAAACACCAAATCACCCCTCAAAAGATAAATACTAATCACCAACTTGGGGAAGCACATGACCCAATGGATACAAACAATTTCATGTTAGAGATAGCAGAATCCCCGCCCTCTTCAATCCTAGAACACCCATCCCTAGCAACTAGATCTGCAAAGGATAAGAGAGCCTAAACCTAGCCCAAAAGGGACAAAACCCTCCTAATAGCAGAGGACCCAATGACATAGATTTTCCAAGAGAATAAGCCTGACAACCACAAACAACTAGAGAGAAAAACACTAAATCTCCACATAGGAACACACTCAAAACAAAACCAACAAAGCATCAACAACCATAAAAAAGTGGCCCCTCCTAGTGAAAGAAAAAACCTCAAAGAGAAAGTAGGGAGCAAATAATCTCTCACAAAGAGAAATAGGAAAAAAAAACTAGGATAGGAAGGACACCCCTAGAAATAAAAAAATAAAACAATACAGCCCAAGTCACCCTAGCCAACAAAGAGCTTTGAGAGAATATACTCCACCAAATCCCACCAAAAATGCTCCTAAAACACCAAGGAGAAAAGTACAGAGGGCCAAGAATCACAAAAGCTCCAAAAAGAACAGCAACCCCCCACATGCTCTAGCCCCAAAGCCCGCATCATGGAAAGAAAGGCACAAAACACCCACTAGCCTAGCATCAGAGGGTAAAATACCCACCGATTCCTCCAGCATTACCTTCATGAACAACCCCACAAAGGGATGAGAGTTCTAGAAACTACATCCTCCCAAAACAATGCCATATGCCATAGCTAAGAGATTAACAAACTACTCAACATCCCACATCCCACCTTTGCTTCCATCTAGGTCCTCTTCCTCAACATCGCCTCCATCACCATATGTTGCATTCAAATAGCCACTCATGGGACATTTCCCACCCATCACCCATGCCCTTGTCCTCATCCCATACGAAACAAAAACTTTTCATAAGGAAATAACTGATAAAGGATAGTGTGTTTTCCAACATTGGATATAATATGAGCATTTTTTTGTTTCAATTAGATGAAAAAAGTGAAATGTAATTTTTACTCTACCAAAGAGTTGTTCTAAAATTTGAAGGTGGACTCCATTACATTCTTGGTGCATATGAAACAAAAAAATTTCATAAAGAAATAACTGATAGGGGACAATGTGTTTTCCAACACTAAAAATAATGTGATCATTTTTTTGTTCCAATTAGACGAAGAAAGTGAAATTTCATTTTTACTGTGCAAAATTTTAGATCCCTTATAATTTTTTGAAATATATTTCAATAACTTTAAAAAAATTATATCTTCCTCTTCTTGTTCATCCACAACTTGTTCGATAAATAGTGCATTCTCTAGATTGCTTATTCTTGTTTAAATTTCTTAATCATCACTTTAATCATATATAAGTTTATTATCTCTTCTATCTTATTTTATATGTCCAACTAATACACACATTCCTCATCATCTCACACATTTCTTTTATCGTTATAATAATATTAACTACATGTTGAACTCTACTCACTCTTCATGGAGGCATCTTATCTATATATTAGAATGAAAAATACCTCAAATTCAATGATCTATTTACAAAGTCCCTTGTAAATTACCTCAAATTTGATGGTATATTTAGAGTATTCCTTTTTCAAACTATCTTAGGTTCAACAATTTATTTACAAGCATATCCCTACTTCTCTTAACACCTACCCAATTATAAATATTAGAAGATATAACTTAAAATACAATTCCAATGGATGTCCTTCCTTGGGATTTAAAACCACTAGATACCCTGTGATAGGATTATGACTAGAGGATCTAGTTAAGGATTATCCAACCATACAATCAATTGCACAAACACTCACAATATAATTTGATGACATAATAAATTAGCAAAAATATGAATTATTAATTCATATAATTACATTTACTATCTTGCCTTAAGGGCTTACAACATGAAACCTCAACCTTTAATGAATTACATACACAACCATTGTATAGATTATAATACTTTGAATTGATATGTGACACAATACTTGTATTAATGTGCTACTAATATTTTCCCTTCCATTCATCAAAAAGGGGCATATTGGCAAGCCCGTATTCTAAAAAAAAAATCATATTCCTAAACAAGATAAAAAAAAATTAGATAATTTAGACTATATTGAATCTTATGAGCAATAGCAGTTTGAATCCAAATAATAAGATAAGAGAAAAGTTGGCTTTTGATTAGGATCATTTCTTTACCTTTAGCTAAGAGGGCACATTCTTCTATATCCAATCATAATATCAAACTTCTCACCAATTCCTAGTATCAAATTCATTGTTACCACCTCATACATTTCCTATTAGCAAACCAACTTTCTATTTCCTTCAAGCATTCCTCTCCTCCTACTTTTCCCATTGAAGATCATATCCTCCAACTTTTCATCCTAAAATTGACCATGCTTATTGAAAAATATTTGAAACTTTAATGTCAAGATGCCTCATGGTATCATAAAACATGGCTTTAACAAATACCCCATTAATAGATACATTTTAAGCTTAACATGGAAATTTTTAACCCAAAATTTTAAAAGCAACATAATTTAGTTTCGTTAAAGTGATAAGTGATAAATAACATGAAAATACTCCTATCCATGCAAATTAGCTAATCAAAGTATTCCTCAACCACAACTAGCAACTACAAAACATTCTTAAACCATAGCTAAACTACAACCCAATTTTCTCAAATCATTACTACATAAAGAACTTCTACAAGACACTGTATAGGCCTTGAAAACCCAGTAAGATCTATTTAAAATTCAACCAAACAAGAACAAAATGAAATTTATTTTCCATATAAAAACCATAAATCCAATCACATATCGTTCAAGGTGCAACAACTGCAATATGACCAGCAACTTGGTCAAAATCTCTTTGGACTCAAAGATACTCAAACTAATCTGCACATAGATATTAATAGCTTCCCTTGATTGATTGACTTAATGCCCAAAAAAAAGGCACTGTAGTGGCCTCCAAAATTCAAAAACTACACTTTTCTACAAAAAAAAATGCTTCCAATCAACTTGTGTTAAACAAAGACACTTGTGAATATTTACATAGAGATAAATAGGTAATTAAAAAATGTTATGCAAGAATCAATAGCTTGTCATAATGTGATCAAAGGTGATGAATTTTATGGAAGAGAGTTGAGAACTGGATGGGTCGGTGTCATGTGCAGTGCCCTTTCATATTCTTCACACCCTCCTCTACTCCCTACACATGATTTACACAAGCACAGATTTGGGCCCCGAAGATAGTGAATACCTTTTCTTGCAGTGGTTAAACACTCTTGCATAGGTAATGGAATACCATACCACAAATGAACTAGTAAACTATTGAATGCAAAATAACTCATTTTCTACTTACAGAGTTGTAGACAACAATGGAGGGGTTGTGTTCTAGTTTGAAAAATCAAGAAACATTTCCATGCCAAAATTCCCACACCCAACAACAACACATCCTATCCTTCAAATTCCTCCCCTGTTTTATACCTATTGGCATCTAAAATGCATCTTTGGAAACTCACTGCTAAATAATTCAAAAACTACAGCCTTGTCATTCTCTAGTTGGCCACAATCAACAAGCAACAAATGTTTTTTGTTTCATCATGTTTCCTAATTCACGGATGTGATTATTCCATTTGAAAAATCTCACTTTCTTTTAACTAATTTAAAAATCCCA
Organism: Sequoia sempervirens; assembly: GCA_007258455.2. Taxonomy (NCBI): domain Eukaryota; kingdom Viridiplantae; phylum Streptophyta; class Pinopsida; order Cupressales; family Cupressaceae; genus Sequoia; species Sequoia sempervirens. The sequence goes on along the minus strand of VDFB02271358.1, from coordinate 637,463,196 downwards.
CTCTTTTGATTTTTAGAATTACAAATCATTTTTAAAATTTTGTACATACTCATATTCTTCACACCCTCCTCTACTCCCTAGACACAATTTACACAAGCACAGATTTGGGCCTCCAAGATAGTGAATACCTTTTCTTGTAGTGGTTAAACACTCTTTGCATAGGTAATGGACTACTAGACCACAAATGAACTAGTAAACTATTGAATGCAAAATAACTCATTTTCTACTTACAAAGTTGCAGACAAAAATGGAGGGATTGTGTTCTAGTTTGACAAATCAAGAAACATTTACATGCCAAAATTCCCACACCCAACAACAACACATCCTATCCTTCAAATTCCTCCCCTATTTTATACCTATTGGCATCTAAAATGCATCTTTGGAAACTCACTACTAAAGAATTCAAAAACTACAGCCTTGTCATTCTCTAGTTGGCCACAATCAACTAGCAACAAATATATGTTGTTTCATCATTTTTTGTAATTCATGGATGTGATTATTCCATTTGAAAAATCTCGCTTTCTTTTAACTAATATAAAAATCCCACTCTTTTGATTTTTAGAATTACATATCATTTTTAAAATTTTGTACATACTCCATATCCATCTTCGTCTATTTAACCTACCAATCAGCTCATTTGTCAAGTCTTTTCATCAGTGCATTTTGTCTTCCATCAATTCTTTCCATCAGGACATTTTTTCCAATGCATGGGATTGGGGGATGGGTGCTATGATATAATGTTACATACATAGGTGTGTTTTGTCTACACTTTAGCTTTCTCCCATCGAGTTTAGGTATATTTTAGTTTTTTTTACTTTGCATCTTAGAATTGTTAAAAGTTCAACCAACCACTCTTTGGATGTTCTAATAGAATAAATTAAAATGTGTTTTCCTATGTTAAGTATGGCAACCCAAATATTTGAATTCAAAAGATTGATAAATAAGAGAACTTTATAGTTGAGTATAGATTAATAATTGTGATATAATATTAGAGTAGAAAAGTGTATATATAGTGTAGCATAGGGAAAATTCTAGGATTAGCAATACAAAGCGTAAATCAAACTAAAACCAAGATAATAATGAAGAACAATGGAAGATAAAAACATGCATAAACAAAAGATCTCACCAAACACACACGCAATTCCATGATTCACCTCCATTACCCTTCTCCATTTTGTTGTAGTATAGTACTTTCCCTTAGCTTTTAATTAAGTATGCAAATATGGCCTCATGACAATAATAGTAGGAAAACATTGAAGATTTCTAAAGTTATTTCCAAAGCTCATCAAATTTTGAGAGGAATAAAAATGGTAGAGATAAAGCCATTTTTTAGAAGATGTAATTTTTGAATGACATGCTCAGATTAAAAGATAATTAATCAAAAATTAAGATTAAAAATTGTGACATGCAATAGGGTAAGGGTTAAATTAGTGTAAGTGATAAAGCATGAATGGTAGAGATTAAATTAAAAAGTAATTTAATCATTGGTGTAAATTAGTTGAGATACAGAAGGATAAAGATTGCATGTAGAAGTAAGATTGACATAGATAAAACGGTTTGTTAGAGAAAATAAAATATGATCTTTTCTAGATAACAGACTGATCAACACAAAAAGTCTATTTGTTATCAAAAATCAGATATTATCTCACCAGATAATTGAATGATCAAATTTCATCTAGACTTAAGTGATTAATGACTAATTAGATAACAAAGAGACTATCTAATTATAGAGGAATATGATATGGATAAATCCTTTTGCATTAAATGATGATTTAATTCAACATTCAATATTTTGGGATTAAATTAAATAAATAAAGATTTATTTAATATTAGAGAGGAAAAGTTAAGGAATAATTAAATAAATAAAGTGATTAATTAATTATAGTCGAAAGTGTCATAGAAATTAACTAAATAATATTTTATTTAATTTTAGAAAGATGATAGATTTAATTAGCGGCGTAATTAAATAAATAATATTTAATTAATTAATCAAGGAAGAATAAAGGTAAGAATGATTTAATTAAATAATTAAAGTTATTTAATTAATAGAGGACATGTGACTTTAGAAAATAATTAAATAATTAACATTATTTAATTATGAAAAATGAAGATGAAAGAATTATGAAGAAGTTAAGGGTTGCGGGCCTAGGACAATTTTTACATTTTGCCCCTTTTTGATACAATGCAGTTTATCGTGTTGTGTCAAAGAAAATTTGTCAAAACATGCCCGAGTGATAGCAAGATAGGGTTATTCCCCCTCAAGAGGACAGGTGGGTTCAAAGCACACAAATGTGCTCTCAAAATGGATAAGAGGACTAGAATATGAAGGACAAAAAAGATAGAGGAACATAGATAAGGGTGGTGAAGATGCAGAAAAAAATGAATAGTAGCATAGAAGACATGGATGTTAGTATATTACAATGACTTCAATATTTTTCCAAATCATAATAGGCCTTGCATTGATCATCTTTGGGTGTTAAATGATATAAATGGATAACAAAAACCATGATATGAGATAGACCAAGGTGTGCAAGGTCATCCACCTACTAAAAATAGACAATCGCAGACAAGGAATTTCCTAGCTCATACTAAGGGAAAAGTTTCCCCAATCTTTTTGTCAAGACAAACTGCATAAAGAAATCAAATAAAAGACAATTCATGAGACATCATCACTCCTCTAAATCCTTCGTGGGACATCCTTAAGGAAGTTGTAACTTGAATCAAAGAAAAAATCAAAATACAATTAACAAACAACAATCAAAGAAAAAGAGTCCTAAGACATCCTTACTTCTCTAAATTCTTCATGGGATATCCTTGAGGAAGCTAGTAAGTGGACTCAAAGACAAATCCAAACAAAAAGATAAGACAAAATAAGCCACACTGTCAACAACTAGTAAGAATATTTTCCAAAATTTGATCTTTCTGTTGTTAATTGTCTAGGGGATTGACAAGATGATGTTTGATAAAACTTGGTTTTAGGAATGACACATATCGTATAAGACATCGATTCTGGTTTCAATCATGTGACCACCTGTATAAGGAAATGATGAAGCCTAATTTCATAAAGACACATATTGTATAAGATGTCGATCCTTGTTTCGATCATGTGAACACCTGTATAAGGCAGTGATGATGCTTGACTAAACGATAATGTATGTTTTCAAGGACACATCCTGTATAAGACAGATTAATTGTTTTGGTTATTTGAGTGTTTTGGGAAGTTGTTTGGTTTGACTTGATGACCTTGTTGACTTATTTTGACTGACATGAAAAACCCTTAAGGACTAACCTAGTGTGGCCTCGGGGGCTCATCGATTGATGCCCTTGCCTACATTATACATGTAGAGACCTCCTAGTTTGACATGACCATTGACTTTGTTTTATGGAAAAAGGATTGAGCCATGATTTCATTGTTTATTTGAATAACCTAAAGGATTGGCCTAATGCCTTAGGGATGCATCGACAAATGGCCTTACCTACATCCAATTGCAGAGGCAATGTAGTTCAACAATGACAAAGACTGACTAACACGACTAACTTTGGCTCTATTTTTGGATTTTTAGAAGTTATTTGGATGTTTTTGAGTTTTGTTTTTAAATGTTTTGATTTTTTTGTCTTTTTGAAGTTTTATGATGTGTTTTGGATTTTTTCAAGACATTTTGTAATGTTTTTAGATAGTTTTACGTCCTCGGAATAGCCACTATAAGAACCAAATGACATAATTCAAGTGCCTACCCCCCATTGGATATAAGACCAATTTATTATGAATAGGATGGAATGGGGATGTGAAGTGTGCTCGATGTCAATCATTCCAAGTTATGGAAAGGACAACCATTTATTATGGGTGATATGAAAAGGATAAATGATAAGGTGCATGGATAAAAAAGATAGGTGATATAACCAAAAGTCAGATTGAAATGATGGTAGACAAAAGAGTAGAGTCATCTACACATGGAACTTGTTTTCTAGGTTTTCACAATGGTACTCACCCAAAGCACCATCGAAGTGGTTTTCACTATTGGACAACTTATTTCTCTTTACTATTTTCTTAATTTTTCAAAAAAAAATTATGTTACCAAGATGCCTATTTGCCAGGTTTTCCTCTAGGTAATGATTTTTTTTTAATTTTTCATGATTAATACAAGGCTCCCATAAGTTGTGTAGAATTGATAAACACTAGATCTATAGACTACCTTGATGATGCCCCAATCCTATGTGGATGACCATGCTGGATGAAAGGATCTAATCAGGATGAGAAGTATGAGTGACAAATATTAAGGAAAATATATGTGGCATATGAATGAGGCTATGGTATGATCCCTAAAGGCAACACTATGTGGGCCACCAGGCTTCAGATGAAAGTAAATTTGGGTGACTAATGAGCTAGAGTGCCTCAAGGGGTCATCATCAAAAACACATTGAAAAACATCGCCAACGAAGGTGGGATGATATGACGAATATGTGAACATGGATGAGAAGAATGGAATATAAGGTATGAGCGAGAGTGATGTGGATAGAGACCTTGGATCAACAAGCTCTTTTCTTGACCGTTGTCCTTGATAGATGCCCCTAGTGATTTTTGATGGAGAGGCATACTTGGAGATCGAATTTTTCTTGATTTCACTTTTCACTTTTATTTTTGATTTGTTCAATAGCTTTTGATTTTGGCTTGAGGAATTTTCTTGACATTTTTTCTCATTCTTGACTTGTATTTTTGATTGGTCCAATAGCTTTTTTGGTGGCTAGAGGACTTGTCTTGATCTTCTATTATTTTCATTATGTCTCTTGATTCTTGATCTCCTTTTAAAGATAGGCCATTCATTGGAGCTTTTCCTTTATTATTTTCTTGATTTGTGACTTGTTGATCCATGTCTCTGATGTAGATGGACGTGAGTGAGATGGATGAAATAGGAAAAGTGACATGAATGTCTAGTGGAAAAATGGGAGTGGCGATGTCATCAATAGAGTCTTTGGGACTATCCTTTTCTATATTGCTAATGTCAAAGGAAGCTTTCATGTCCTTAACGACTTTGAAAGGTGATTTGGTAGAGGAGACAATAGGAGATACATATCCTAGCATGGGGTAGGTGTGATGGAAGGATGATGATTGGATATCCTCAACGGGGTCATGATCAAAGGGTGGATTATCATTTATATCTTGGTCAGACATGGGTTGTCATAGACATGAAAATTTTGCCCAGAAGTGGATATGGAAAAGGAAAATGTCATATCAGGATCCCAAGAGGTGTTGATCCAAGCACGGTCATCTATTTGAGTATCTTCTAAAACTTTCTTGACATCGTTGTTGGAAATTGAAGTCCTCACAACAAAATTAGCATTGTCATTTGTTTGCAACTTATCCATACAATATTCTCCACATACCATATCACGGACTTGGACCTTGAGGTTTGATGGTATGGTAGATTGAGTGGATGCTTTGGTTAATGAAGATGGATCAATGTAACGTGATTAAATGGAAGACAATGCCTCATTATTGATAGGAACTTTTTGTTGGGGTATTCCGCATAGGTTAGTGCAATACTGGAAAGGATCAGGATCACCATCTATCATGATCTCAGTGCCATTGTATGGGAATTTAAGGCCTTGATGGTAAGTGGAAGGGACAACCTTCATAGCATGTATCCATGGTCTTCCTAGAAAATATTATATGGAAGGACGTGATCCAAGACTTGGAAATTGGTATCCATAACCACAAGACCAATTTTGATGGGGAGTGTTACAACTCCTTTAGATGATCATTCTTTGTCATCATATGCCTTAATGATAATTCTCTTAGTAGTTTCCACTTACACCTCCGAGAAGCCTAATTCCTTAACCAGTTTCAAGGTGAAAATATTTAACCCCGCTCCTCCATCTACCAAAACCCATCTAACTTTTGTTTTATGGACAAGAACTTCGAGGTGAAAAGGGTCATTGTGGTCTATCTTCTTAGTTGAGTAATCTTGTTTAGAGAAGGTATCATGATGAGATTTGGTTAGGTATCCTACCATCTCTTGGAAATGATTGACATCAAGGTTGGTGGGGATGGTCATGATTTGCAAAGCTTTGTCTAAAATAGCTCAATGATCGAGTGATATACTAAACATTTCCAAGATAGAAATTTTCACTGGGGTCTTCTCCAACTAGTCAAGTAAATTTTACTAAGGCTTGGAAGACTATGGTTGTTGCTATGATGAAAAACTTGGATGGTTATCTTGGTTCAACAAGTGTTGACAATACATTTGGGATTTTTATATATGGTAATAATGTTGATATGTTCATTTGTGGCTCGAATGTGATTTATGATTGTGTTGTGTTTATAGTCATATTTGACATTAGCATAGTTGGCCGAATTATTATTGGTCTTATTTCCTGAACTAGTGTCTTTTCCTTTTCCATGGTCATGTAATGGATTAGTAAAGACCTTGTGATCATTGTTTGAGGATGTATGTTTTTCTCCATTAACTTCAATAGTTTCATTTTCCACGATATCTTGTATAATGTTCTTCAATTGTCCACATTGTGGTAGACTATGTCCCTTAGTTCGATGGAAATCGCAAAAAGCATTTTCATCCCACCAAGAGGGTTTAAATTGTCCACGATCATACTATTTTGGCTTAGGAAGTTGTATGAGGTTGTGTTTTATCAATTTTTTAAAGAATGATTCAATTGGTTCCCCTAGGGGAGTGAATTCACATTTTGGAAACTTCCTTTGCGATCATGGTTGTTGTGTCTTTTGGACAACATTGGCAGTTTGGGCGGCATTGATGGGTATGTTGTTAGAGGGGTTGTGTCCTCTTAATTTAATGATTGGTCCTGCATGAAGGGTTTTAGCATCAAAATTTCCATCATTAGTTACGTTCTTGTTTCAGGACCAAAATTTGTTCCTATCATTAGGGGTGCTTTGAAAATTTGGATTTCTATTTGAAATTTTGAATTCACCTTTTTCAATGAGATCCTTTTCAAGTATGATACCATTTTCTACTAGTTCCACAAAAGAAGTGCAACAGTGTACTTGTAGGTCACTTCTCAATTTTGAATTAAGGTTTTGTAGGAATATGGTGACCTTTTTTCTTTTCAAGTATTTCAACAGGGCATCAACTAGCTAGACTCCTCCATCTCTGGAAGAAGGTGACAAAGTTCTCTCCTTCATCTTGTGTGGTGTAACATAAGGTTGATATTGTGATTTCATTGTCAATGTTAAAGGAGAAATGTTCAATAGATTTTTCAGCAAGTTCACCCCACGACCTTATGCCATATGGAAGTTGAGAAAACCATTCAAGTGTTATTCCAACAAGGCTTCACGGAAAAAGTCTCATGAGATATGTGGGGTCATATGTGATGTCTATGCACATTGTGTAAAATTCCCTTATATGTTCAATAGGATTATGCTTCCTATTATACTTAGGCAAGTTTGGTATAACATATCCATGTGGGAAGGGTGTCATGTATAAAGCTTTATCAAAGGGAAATGGACATAAGTCTTTTACTGAAAAGTTATTTTTGCTAGACATCGCCACATTGTCCATTTTTGTTGAAGGGCTTGCATTTATGTTTGCAGAACATCCACTTGTGTCAATGACATGTTGGTTGTATTGTTGGGGTCTATGTAAGTTCTTTGAAACCCAATGTTATGTGACAGATTTTGGTTCAGTGTATGAATGAAGGGTGGATTTTGGTTTGGAATATGGGAGAATAAGTTTTGGTTTGATGTTGGTTGATTGGCCTAGTTCCCAAATTATACATGAGAGGTATGTATCTCATTTGTGAAACCCCTATTTGTGGTATGGCACTAGTGGTGTTGATGTTTGGTATAGTATTTTTCATGTTTATGCTAACCTTAGGCATTTTGCTTCCAGTATTGGTGCCGAAGGGATTTGATGATGATGCCCGTATGGTAAAATTAAGGCCTTGTGTCATGCTCGATGTACCAAATGGTGATGTATGCACTATTTTGGCACTCTGGGTAGGTACTCTAAATGGTATGGTTGTAGTCACTTAAGGGATAGAGCCACTAGGAGTCATCGTATTTTTCCCTTGGGTAGATGAAGTTTGCAATGTATGAATGTCAAATCCAAGAGGTAATATGGCACCTTCTACTAACAAGTTTACTAAGTATCATTAGGGATCTTGTGCCAAGTATTCATCTACAAAAGAGGAAAATTATGGATCTTGGGAAGCAGCATCTAAGTCTTCAACTACAATGTGTCCTTGTTGGTCTCTAGTGAAAAAAATTTCCAATAAGGTTTTGTGTGGTGTTCATGTCCCTTGTGGGTAGTTTGAAAATGGATTGATAAAGTCTTGCGAGTTAGCAATATTTTCTCTTTGTTTCCTTTTGGACCTTGTTTCAACCATGTAAGATATGCTCAAAATGTGGATGATACAAAACTATGTTTGTGAATGATATCAATTTAGTCTATGTTTTTGGATTTTTTTAGATATAAGGAATGAATGCTAATGCAACTATGTTTTTGGTCTTCTTTTGGAAAATAAGGGATTTTAAATGTAATGTGCTAGTTAATGTCTAAAATGATGGTGTCCTAAAATGACTGTCTAAGTATGCAAAAGCATAGGCAAGCTTTTAAAGGTAATCAACTTTTGGAGATTTGAGAAGAGGTTACTAACCATCCAAAGTTTAGCTAATGCTTCAATTTAGTTTGTCAAAGGACATTTTTTAAGAGACAAAATGAGTTCCCAAACTAGATTGACAAGCTGGAAAAGACTCACCAAAATGACAAAAGATAATAGGTGTGACAAGTGACTTGGTTCAATGACATTTTTTCTTGAAGCAAAGGTTTATACAAAGTATGGAAAGTTGGACTATTTTAATTTGCAAAGGTGATTGTCCTAAAAGTCTAATTGATCTAAAGATAATGAGGACTCATAAAATGTAGCCAAGGTTTGCAACTGATATGTCTATTGCTATGGCTAAATGATACTAAAATATGTAATGGTGGAAAGAGTGAGAAAATATTTTTGATTTTTGTTCAAAGATCATTGTGAAAGGATAATCAGAGATAGGTTTTGACTATTTGACCTCAGACTATGATAGTGTAATTTTTTTTTTTGATTGTCAATAAATTTTGACTCAGATTAAACAAATGTGTCATTTTACAGTCAATTGTGGTTTATAGTATCAGATGTGGTTTACAATACAGTTTATAGTAGCATATGTGGTTTACAGTAACAAATGTGGTTCTCAATAGCATATGTGATTCTCAATAACATATGTGGTTCATTATAGTAGATGCAGTTCTTAATAAAGATGTGGTTTACTGTAAATAAGATCTGATTTTTCTATAATTTTTGGCAAAGTTTGCAGGTTTGTTTCAGTCTAATTTTGATAAAATTTTGGAAAAATAGAAGATAGTTAGAAAACAATTTGTTTTGGTTTAGTTTTGATGTGAAAATGTTTGATTTCAAAAAGACAAACTGTACGATCCTATGGTTGGCCAAGATAATATTTGTTGAGTTCCCACTTGGATTTCCCTAGCCATGCTTATTCAAAGTGAACGACTTAGGATCTTGATAGCATAGGCTCTCCCTTAAAGTGCACTCACTTCTTGAGCTTACCCAGATCTAGATTCCTGGGTGGTGACATCCCAAGAATTTTTCATCTCTACTAAGAACTGTGAATATGTGGGATAGCTTAAGAGGTCTGACCTCCTACACCAGCAAATAGAAATATTTTATAAATCTAAAAAAATGGTTTGTAATCAAGACACCCATTCAGGTGGCTATACATGAGGCAAGATTAGCTCCAATAAGGAGTTTTCCCAGACTATAGAGGTTATGCTCAACTATTTTTAATGTACCACATGGGTACTGAGGGAATCACTTGTCTGTATAACACATCTGCACCTTTAATGCTAAGTTTTCCATTAGCATTCACATTTATATACTAGTCGGGAGTAGCTTGGCTTTAGCTTGTTTCCAGTTTGAGTCACCTTGGGGTGAGTACTTTTTCCCACCAAGATAGGCCCTCTAGAGTTAATAACAATTTCTCTTACACCCAGTATTGCACAAGTGCGCAAGCGGAGGATACTTTTATTATTAAATCCAGATTTAATCTAAATAGAAGTGTACAAAATCACCAAGCACAGTAAGCAATTGTTTGTTTTAGGAACCAAACGAAATGTGATCTAAGTTATATAGACAATCAATTTTAATATCCATTCTTTGATAAACATCCTGCATCATATTTCATTAGTAGTTTCAATGTTATCCTTCGATAAACGAGAGTTGTAGCTTTAGATCTTGGCAAAATCAAGCTACAAAATGTTATCCTTCGATAAACGAGAGTTGTAGCTTTAGATTTTGGAAAAATGAAGCTACAAAATAAACATTAAATTTCTCTTGCCACACGCTATCAACAGATTATTCATAACTAGAAAATCATAACCCACTGAAGTGAAAATGTAGAAAACTAAAAAATTACTTATAGAAAATTTAAAAATAAACCCAAAGCCAGGCAGTTGTGTTGTAGAATGACAGATGGGGTGCAAGGGATGGATCAGATGTGTTGTAGGAATATCAATTGTGGTTGATGGGATGGTAGTTGTGGTATGGTACAATGGATGTAGCTCATGTTTTTGGCAGTTGTAGTGAAAAATATTGGCAAATGCATCACTCTATCTTGGCAATTACATCAAATCATACAGAAAACTTGCAAACCATAGAAAACCGTACCAAATTTATAGAAAATTTGTCCTTGGCATCGAGTTCATCAGATGTAGCATAGGGAAAATTCTAGGATTAGCAATACAAAGCGTAAATCAAACTAGACCCAAGCTAATAATGAAGAACAATGGAAGATAAAAACATGCATAAATGAAATATCTCACCAAACACACATGCAATTCCATGATTCACCTCCATTACCCTTCTCCATTTCCCTGTAGTATAGTACTTTCCCTCAGATTTTAATTAAGTATGCAAATATGGCCTCATGATAATGATATTATCAAAATACTGAAGATTTCTAAAGTTGCTTCCAAAACTCATAAGATTTTAGGAGTAAAAATGGTAGAGGTAAAGTCAATTTATAGAAAATATGATTTTTGAATGGCAAGCTCAGATTAAAAGATAATTAATCAACGATTAAGATTAAAAGGTTTGACATGTAACAGGTTTAGGGTTGAATTAGTGTAAGTGATAAAGCATGAATGGTGGTGATTAAATTAAATAGTAATTTAATCATTGGTGGAAATTAGTTGAGACAGAAGGATAAAGATTGCATGTAGAAGATAAGATTGGCATAGATAAAATGGTTTGTTAGAGACAATTAGATATGATCTTGTCCAGATAACAGACTGATCAACACAGAAAGTCTATTTTTTAGAGAAAACTAGATATTATCTCACCAGATAACTAAATGATAAAATTCCATCTAGGCTTAAGTGATAAATGACTTAATTAGATAACAAAGAGATTATCTAATTATACAAGAATATGATATATGGATAAATCCTTTTGAATTAAATGATTCCAATTCAACATTCAATATTTTGGGATTAAATTAAATAAATAAAGATATATTTAATATTAGAGAGAAAACGTTAAGGGATAATTAAATAATTAAAGTGATTATTTAATTATAGTTGAAAGTGTTGTAGAAATTAATTAAATAATAGTAAATATTTAATTTTAGAAAGGAGATAGATTTAATTAGCAACATAAATAAATATTATTATTTATTTAATTAATCAAGAAAGAATAAAGGTAAGAATGAATTAATTATATAATTAAATTTATTTAATTAATAGAGGACATACGACTTTAGAAAATAATTAAATAATTAACAATGTTTTGAAAAAAAATCTTTGACAACACAATAAATTGCATTGTATCAAAGGGGGGCAAAATGTAGACACTAAAAAATGTCCTAGACCTGTGACCCTTAACTTCTTCATAATTCTTTCATCTTCATTTTTCATAATTGAATAATGTTAATTATTTAATTATTTTCTAAAGTCATATGTCCTCTATTAATTAAATAAATTGAATTATTTAATTAAATCATTCTTACCTTTATTCTTCAGACTTGTTTAATTAAATAAATATTATTTATTTAATTATGTCACTAATTAAATGTATCTTCTTTCTAAAATTAAATAAACTATTATTTAATTAATTTCTATGACACTTTCGACTATAATTAAATAATCGCTTTAATTATTCCTTAATTTTTTCTCTCTAATACTAAATAAATCTTTAATTATTTAATTTAATCTCAAAATATTGAATGTTGAATTAAATCATCATTTAATGCAAAAGGATTTATCCATATCATATTCCTCTATAACTATAGTCTCTTTGTTATCTAATTAGTCATCAATCACTTAAGTCTAGATGAAATTTGATCATTCAATTATCTGGTGAGATAATATTTGATTTTCTATAACAAACAAACTTTCTATCTTGATCAGTTTGTTATCTAGACAAGATCATATTTGATTTTCTCTAACAAACCATTTTTTCTATGCCAATCTTATCTTCTACATGCAATGTTTATCCTTTTGTGTCTCAACTAATTTACACCAATGATTAAATTACTTTTTAATTTAATATCCACCATTCATGCTTTATCATTTACACTAATTTAACCCTGACACTATTGCATGCCACAACTTTTAATCTTAATCGTTGATTAATTATCTTTTAATCTGAGCCTATCATTTGAAAATTACATCTTCTATAAAATGGCTTTATCTTTACCATTGTTACTCCTCCCAAAATCTGTTGAGTTTTGGAAGAAAATTTAGAAATCTTTAATGTTTTGCTATTATCATTGTCATGAGGCCATATTTGCATACTTAATTAAAATCTGAGGGCAAGTACTTTACTATAGTGAAATGGAGAAGGGCAATGGAGGAGAATCATGGAATTGCATGTGTGTTTGGTGAAATATTCCGTTTATGCATGTTTTTATCTTCCATTGTTCTTCATTATTACCTAGGGTTTAGTTTGATTTACACTTTGTATTGCTAATCCTATAATTTTCCATGTCCTAAATCTAGTGACACACATGCAATTCCATGATTCACCTCCATTACCCTTCTCCATTTCATTGTAGTATAGTACTTTCCCTCAGATTTTAATTAAGTATATATGGCCTCATGACAATGATAATAGCAAAACATTGAAGATTTCTAAAGTTTCTTCCAAAACTCATCAAATTTTTTGAGGAGTAAAAATGGTAGAGATAAAGCCATTTTATAGAAGATGTAATTTTGAATGGCAGGCTCAGATTAAAAGATAATTAATTGATGATTAAGATTAAAATTCATGACATGCAATAGGGTTAGGGTTAAATTAGTGTAAGTGATAAAGCATGAATGGTGAAGATTAAATTAAAAAGTAATTTAATCATTGGTGGAAATTATATGAGACACAGAAGGATAAAGATACAAAGTGTAAATCAAACTAAACCCTCTAGAGCTAATAATGAAGAAAAATTGAAGTTAAAAACATGAATAAATGAAATATCTCACCAAACACGCATGCAATTCCATGATTCACCTCCATTACCCTTCTCCATTTCACTATAATATAGTACTTTCCCTCAAATTTTAACTAAGTATGCAAATATAGCCTCGCGACAATGATAATAGCAAAATATTGAAGGTTTCTAAAGTTGCTCCTGATGACCTACATTATGGGCATACAAATTTCTAAGTTCATCCTTAACTATATCATTTGTCGATATGGTGTTCCTCAATCCATAGTCACAGATAATGGTCACCCTTTTAAAAAACAAGAAGTTTGTCACCTCTATCAAGAATTTCATATTCAACACCATTTCTCCACTTCATATTACCCATAGGGTAACGGCCAAGCGGTGGTGTCTAGCAAAACAATCCTCAAAATCCTTAAAAATATTGTCAGTGATGTTGATCGTGATTGGAATTTACATCTTAACCCTATCCTATGGACTTACCGCACAAGCATCTACCCTCCCACCAATGCCACTCCATATTCCTTTGTATTTAGTTATGAGGCCATCTTGCCTATTGAGGTTGAGATTCCTTTCCTAAGGGTATCTCTAAAAGGACATATTGATGATGAAGAGTACCATGTGTCAAGACTACACAAGCTAGAGTCCCTAAACAATGAATGCTAATCATGGATCATTTATGCATGTTTTTATCTTCCATTGTTCTTCATTATTAGCTTGGGTTTAGTTTGATTTACGCTTTGTATTGCTAATCCTAGAATTTTCCATGTGATATATATAGAGCTAGTTTAAATGAAAAAGACATATAAATAAGAGAACTTTATAGTCAAGTATAGAATAATAGTTCTGATATAATAGAGCAAAAAAGTGTGTATATATATAGAGCTAGTTAGTTTCATGTAATATGATTTTAATTATTTTGATATATTTATTAATTTGATATTTAATCTAATATTTTGTCATATTATTTTAAAAATATATTTAATCTAACTTTTATTATTTTTTATTATGTTTCTTGGGTAGGATTGTAATTTTAATCATAATTTCTATGTTTTAAAATTTTAAATTACTAAAGTTAATAATTCCAAGATATGATCATTATTTCTCAATGTAGGTATTAAAATTTCAAATATATATGTATAGGATCATGTATATGAAGATGTCATCCTAAGACACTTTTGCATCATCACATAATGGAATAACAAAACATCAAAAGAACAAAGATTGCTTCCTTTCTACATAAAATAATCATCAATAATGATCTATTAACATGAGTAATCAATAATAGTCACCCATCAAAAATTGACATTAACTCTCAAGGTACACTCTAAATATTTTTTCTAACACAATGACTCATCAATTTGTATCAAGCTTTAACAAAGATTCAACAACTAGCTCAACAAAATGTATTATCATCTCACATAAACATCTTTTCCACTTGTTATCACTTTTTCCTTTTGTTAACTTAGTCTCAAAGTGAAAGAAAATAAACAACAATGGTCATCTGCTAATTATAAAATAAATAATTATATAATCCCCAAATTTCCTTGATAGAATAAGAGGTGGGGCGTTTAATATATAGAGTTCCAAATATAGGTGATATTAGTGCACACAACCACATTCACCAATAACCCAACTACAATACTTAATTCATACAAGAAAGTCACTAAATACAGCTATAGAATTAATAATCCCAATGAGCATTATAAAATCTATCAAATATAGTTGTTGTCTATTTATTGTTGTCATTCTCCCACATAATGACCATTGGGAAGAACTTTACGTAGATTTGAATCCAACATAAGATTTTCTAGATGATTATTTTTTGTACTCCTTTGATATTTTTGATACCTTGTTATTCCTACAATAGATTATTCAAATTCATCATATTTCTCTACCTCTTCTTCAACTTCATCAATGACTATCTCTTTTCCCTTTGTTTATGAAACCATTGATAGATGTGTATGAAAACATGATTTTAATCTAAATGAGCATGATAGATGTGTATGAAAACATGATTTTAATCTAAATGAGCATGATCCAAGCTAATTTATCATGATTTTATGCTAAAATGATCTAGATATATGAGTGTAAAGCTAATCTAAATGGATTCTAAGCTAAAATATTCAAACCCTAATTAATAAACAAGCTACATGAATGCATCTATGTTACCATGGAAACCATTAATGGAAGATAAGCTAATTAATGCAAGTATTTAAGATAAAATGATACTAAGAAAATGCTAAAACTGATTGTGAGTGTGAGTGATTTCAATAACATGATTTTTTTTTGAAAAATATGGATCCATTTGTATCCAAATAGTGACCTATTTATAGGAAAGCAAATGAGAAATGAAGGTTTGAGATCAAAAAGGTTAATAAATGGTCAAGGATGGAAGAAGTTGGAGGCATGGATCATGGATTCTCATCAACAGATGAGAATCAATGATGAGATTTGATCAAGGGTTCACCTTTGTCCAAACAAACACACTTTCAACTTGCCCAAGAGACCTTCACAAGTTAACTTCCACAAGAGGTCACAAGTTAACTTGCTCAAGAAGTCAAGTAAGTTTGTTGAAAAAAGGAATATTCCCCTTTTTCAAATGAGTGAGGAAAGAGAATATTCTTTGGAATATTCTCATGGGTGAGGGAAAATAGTCATTTAGCAAATTAAAAAAAAAAAAATTAATTGTGCAAAAGGGAGAAGGAATATTCCTTTTGAAGGAATGTGCAATGGATAAATATTCCCTTGCAAGTGGGGGGATTAGATTAATTAGCAATTACTAATTAAAAAAAGGTTTAATTATGCAATTTTAGAGGACTTAGATGATTTTTAAATGTTAAATAAAATGATTTAATGAATGGGGGAAAGTGAAATGAAATTTAATTAAATAACTTAGGGTTATTTAGTTAAATTAGAGGACTTAGGGATTAAATTAAATAACTTGATGTATTTAATTTAATTGGATGAAATTTTAGCATGAAAGGGGTTGAATTAAGCTGATTAGATTAATTAGGTTAAATAGACGCAAATGAGGCAATTAATTAAATAACTAGGCTTATTTAATCAATTAAGTGAAAAGAGGATGGGTTTGAGGAGGAAATGATGTTTGTATACCTAATTCAAGTGCATGATATTATTTAAGACATTTTTCAGTGTCTACATGTTGCCCCTCTTTGAAGCAAGGTACCTACTACATTGGTTCAAAGACTGATGCCCTTCGAATAAAAAATTGTTTAAATAAAAAAAATTTAAAAAAGATTTTTTTTGGATGCCCCAATGGCAAGAATACGCTAGTCCCCTACCCCCTTGAGAAATCAGGAAAAAAATTTGAATTTTGGGTTGATTTCTCAACAAAGGTAAAATGTTTCCCAAGGGGTCAAGAAAGGCTCCAAGATCCAGAAATCATGCCAAAAATGTAAAAAATGATGCAAAATAGGCTTTAGTTTGGAAATATTGGTGAAAATGGCAAAAAACCCTAGCGTCATGGTTATATTAGGGAAAAAAATCCTAATTTTCAAGCATAAATAGGTGAGGAGGGTCACTTTCAATTCATTTGTGCATTTATACCTTAGAGAATTCTTGCATTTTGAGCTCTGACCCTTTGACGAAATGGCACAATGAGTGATCCCACGACACATTTTTGACCTAGTTCATGAGTACCAAAGGCCTCCAAGCATGGGACCATCGACATGTGATTCAAAACTTGATTTGAAATTTGAATTTTAGGCACATTTATTGCATTTTAAATTTTGAATTTTGGCAGCATCACTCTATAGCAATGGATTTTTTAGAATCGGCAATGATATTTTGATTTATAGTGATGCATATGTGATTAGCGACGTAGTTCATGATTTGAAATTAGGGTCTCAAATTTCAAATCATGGAGCATATGTAAATAGCGATGCACCTCATGATTTAGAATTTAGGATTAGGGTTTATGAAGCTCAAATAGCAGCGCATATATGTTTAGCAACGCATATCATGATTTGCAATTTGAATACTTCAAGCATCGCTATTTGGAATTTTAAAATTATAGAGACTATCATAAATAGTGATGATATTGTTATTTTGGGGGATTAAAACTCCAAGCTTAGCTATTTTTCATGATTTTTGACATTGTGTGCTTCATAGGTGTAGGAGGTTATCCATCCTTTGATGTCCTACGAGCACTAACTAACTATTCTATCTAGACTTGGTGATTTGTCTAAGTTGCTATAGGAGCACCTGGGAGAGATTGGTTTGTGGTAAGTTGATTGCATTCTTGTCATTTAGACACATTTGGTGATGATGACAGTGCTATGTGAGTAATGGCATAGTGAGACCTCATCTTTCCACTTACCTACAGGCGAGGGGATAGTGACGTTGGAGGATGTATGGCATATTTTGTGATTTTTGATACATGGTGAGTGTGTGATCTATGATACTAACACTAGCTATGATGCCTCTCATGAGGTTCTTGACCAGGATTTTTTTGTCCTATTCAACTCCTAGATAAACCTTGAGATGTACAGAGGTCGAGTGTCAACCATTATATTTATCATTGTGGTAATGATCTTAGGTTTGGTTGCTCCAATTCGTAAGAGTAGAGGATTCAATCTAGGATGGGGTCTAGCTTGGAACAGGATACTCTTCTAGATGACCCAATATGCATGGGGGCCAGTGATCCTAGCCTCCATTTACCATGATATGCATGATTTCATTTATTGCAATGGGAGAGCAGTTGGTATAGGGGTCACCCTTCACATTTGGGACAGAAAGCACATTTTCATGCTCTGACCTATAATTCATATGCCAGAATTGGAGCTAGATAATCTAGTTGTCTAGAGATATAGGGGTACCATCACATTGCAACACATATGGTAGCTCAGCATTCCCTACTGGTGTTGAGTGATCGACTATATGACAGTATTGAGAGGGTGGATATGATAGTATTGAGAGGGTGGTCATGGCTTTAGATGCTAGCTTGGTATGATGATGTGCAATAGCTTTTCTTTGCTTGCTAGACCTAATACATACAAGGTCGAGATAACACTATTATTGAGAGGTACCTTCTTGATACGGTTGCCAGATAGTTTGGAAAGAGGTAGGACATTCTCAATGATGCATACATCACCATTGTTCTAGGTCATCTTGAGAGACTGCATAGGGACACACGATCCTAGACCATGAGGTTGTAGAGGGATTCCAATAGTTGGTTGATATGCCATTGACCTATGGTCAACGATAGGCAAATGCACAGACAATTCCTACTTATGATACATGGTTTGTACCCCCTCCACGATTTATAGATCTAATAGGTATACCTCCATGAGGGAGGACAAGAGGGAGGGGTGTAGGTAGAGGCAGAGGTTAGCTAGATGACAGATAGGGTAGAGGACAAGGTAGAGGTCCAGATGGCAGGGGCAAAGGATAGGATGGCCAAGATGTCCAACATTACAATGGATAGGTCCTGAGTACACCACCATTGCACCAACATCCTCATCAATAGCCATGGATACAGTAGCAACCACCACAACATCCACCACTAGGGCTAGATCCTCATGATGCATATATACAACAGTTGTAACAGTAGTTGTAGGTGGTGACAAGTGAGAGAGATCAGACTTGTTAGTAGATTTTTGTCATCACTACTAAGAGAGACCAGGCCAGGAAGCAAGTATAGGGAGTGACAATAGAAAGGTACTAGGAGCATTAGCTCACTCAGACTATCGATATGCAGTTAGCACAAGAAGTTGGGCAGCGCTAGCAATTAGAGTCTACGACAATTGCAGCTCAGGGATAGTGTTTTCCCAATTGTATAGAGAGGTTTTTATTGAGGTTTCTTATTATCACATGCACTACCATCGAGATGTCCCTACGATGGTTAGGTAGCCAGATTACTCATAGAGGATTAGGGCACATCCCTGGGCCAAGGATCAACCAGAGAGATAACCTAGTGAGGGGAGCATCCATCAGGGCTAGCTTGCTTGTACAAACGCTTTTTTATTATTTCCTGATTCTTTATATAGAGATACATTCATGGGCTCCTTTCTGAAAGCCTCGTGGATATTGTGCTTTTGATCGATATACATATAGTGACTTAGATATTGTATTATGATAGTCACCATTTTTTGATATATATATGATATAGATTTGATATGATGTGATGTGTTTGTTTTATTTCCTTCTTTATGAATTTATGGATGCATTTGATGTTGATATGATGTGATATTCTTATATATTATGATCATGTATGTATACAATGTAATGGATGTATGTGTTTCCTTTTATTTATGTTTATGTCATATGTATGATGTGATGATATGAATGGATGCAATGTTATATTCTTTTTCAGTATCTTTTTATGACATGTTATGGGATGGATGATATGATATGTAGATGTTGTTCTTATGTAGATGATATGGATGTATTTCCTTTTGTGTACTTTTCAATGCAATTTTATGATGTATGCATGTGGATGTATGTATGGATAATGCAAACACTTATGCTTATGATATGATGTGATGTATGTTTATGATATGGGTGCAATGATTTAAGATGCTTAGAATGATAAATCTATATTATTCTTCACAATGTAAATGATAATGCAATTGAAATGTGTTCTTCATATTATTATATGTTGTGATTTATGAAAGATGTATGCATGGTGATGATTTGTGGATGTAGGATGAATTCATTGATGATATTTTGTTGACTGTCATGATACCAAGTTAGAATAGAGATAAGATAGAAGAAATAAGAAGATTGACCATTGATTTTGATGATTGATCTAGAAAAGTCCATCAAGTCCATGATCCGCCAAGACTTTATTAGAGGTGGTGATGAGAAATGCATGATAATGATGATAATGATTTTCTCATATCTTGGGGTTGGTATTTTCCATTGTTCCTTATTGTTTGATATAACACATAGACACAATGCATCAAGATATTGATAACTAGGATGGCGTTGTATCTAGTGTAATGGACTTTAACTCTACAAAGAGATAGAATAGTTCTTGTCCACACCTTGACATATAGAAACCTCATCGGAATGTAGTGTAGTAGTTCAAAATATATCATACCAAAGCATACGCAATAGTCAACAATGTACTCCAAGAAACTTCCCTACACACAACTAAGCAATTTTGTGCCAAGATTATTTTACAAGAATACCCACAAGCACAGCAGAAAAAAGATAATGATCGATTCCCCATTCCTTTCTCTCTAAATTTTTTTGATATACATGATCGAGAGGTCCTCGGAATGGGTCATTAAGAAAAATCATAAGAAAAGATCAAAGATAAATAGTCATCATTATCCATATCTCTTTCCACTTTAATATAGCTAAGGTTATTTTTGATGTTGATGTCCATCGCAGGAAGGATTCATCCTAGGACATGTTGATCAAACGGTTTGATTAGGGTGAGCTTTATGATAATCTATTGATACAAACTCCACTAATGCATTTACCTATGATCTAGAGTTTAGATTTTTGACACTCAAGTTCTCACTTTACAACTTGCTATTCTTGTCTTCTATTATTTTTCCAAAGGTTGAAAATGATGGCTGATTTATTATGGGTGAAGGTTTATTGCAGGTGAAAGCAAGATTGGATGGATGGGTTTTAGATTTTCTTAAATATTTCAATGCTTTTGGTATTTAGAAAATGTTTTAAGGATTTTTTTTTATCTTTTTGAAATTTTATTTGAATGTTTATGTTTTTCAATTATTTGAGGCTATTTAGGGTTTTCTCTAAGATATTTGATGTTGTTTAGGTATTTTGAATTTTTTCTATTTTTTTTGTGTTTTCTATCATTTGAATGTTTTTTGGGATTTTCCGATATTTGAATGTTTAGGGGTTTTCCAAAATTTTACAAATGTTTAAGGTTTTTCGATATTTGAATGTTTTGGGGATTTTTGAGTTTTTACAAATGTTAAGGTTTTTCAATATTTGGATGTTTAGGGATTTCCTAAGTTTTGACAAAGAACCTAACCTAAAAGACCTATCCTAGGGGCCTCGGGGGCTGATAAAAAATGAGCCTTGCCTATAACATTATACACGCAGCAACCATGTAGTTTGACTAACTTGACTTATTAACAATGAGATATTAACACTTGATATATTGCTAGTTTATTATGATGAACTCCTAAAGGACTAACCTAGGGTGTCTTGGGGGCACATCAATGATGGACATGCCTATGTTCAAGCATAGAGACTCGTAGTTCGATATGGAACTATTTTTGGGCTTTCGATGTTTTGACCTTTTTAGGGATTTTGATGTGTTTTGGATTTTTTCTTTACAATTTTTGAATTTTTTTGGATTTTAGTTGTACAATATTATGGTTATTTAAGATTTTTAGCTATACAATATTTTGCAATTTTGTTTGGATTTTGATGAGGTTTTATGAATGTTTTTGGTATTTTTGAGAGATTTTAAGGTAAAAGATACCTAGATCATGACATTGATGTCACGTTGTGAGATATAAGACATGGATCAAGAGTTATTTGAAAACAAGAGTGCACTAACCTACCACCAGTCTCTAGTACTTTTTAATAATGCAATGGATAACCAAGATAGGTAATGTATATGTTAAGAGTTTGACATATTGATATTATGCTAGATTTAGGCTATGGGACTTCATGAGATAAAATAGTAAAGAGCCTATCAAAAATTTTCCATGAGTAGAGTTGAATTTTACACCGAATCTTGGTCAAGATCAAGATAAACTGGAATATTTGGATAAATCTTGATTGGATGGATGGATGGAACATTGGATTTATCATGAAAAGGATGAGATTCTTTTGTCTAAGAAGAATCAAATAGATGATTGATTCTACTCATGATTCCTATTTTCTAGGTTTCCATCATAGTACTTGCCCAAAGTGCCATCATAGTGGTTTTCACTGGAAGGTGATTTTTATTTTTACTATTTTCTTGATTTTTTGATTTTTTTAATTTTTTAGAAATTTTACTCATGTTGAACCACCTTTTGGTACTAATGTAGAGGCCATTGTCATAACATGCTAGTGATATCCTTCCTAAAGAAATTTTTTTGCTAAGATACTAGCACTTGAATGCAACCTTGAAGAAATTTGATCTACCTTGTGGATACCAAAATTAACCTTGTCTATGTGTGTACATCATGATAAAGTTCCTTCAAAATCCTTATGACAAAGGGTAGCTACCAACACACGGTCAATGTGAGAATCAGATATCATGAATGGAGTGGACGGTGACATGTATGAAGGAATATGATATGTATTGGTTGATGGTTTGGAACCTTTGACCCTCCAAACTTGGGAAGATAAGCAATGATGGGTAGGAACTGAGCTTTTCATGGAATTAGGACCAACCACTAGATATACTTTGTTCCTTGCTTGAGAATTTGGCTTTTGTATTTGAGGAATATTTTGATGGATTCACTTCCCTTTTGATTTTGTGTCATAGTTTCTTTGACTAGTGGAGTTTTGGAGGGATTATTTTATTTATTTTTCTTTGGTATCCATTTCTACTTGACATGTCCTTTTTTCTTTACTACTTCATTTTCTTTGATGATCTTCACCTTGCTTTGATAGGAATTCTTCTTTTTACGTTGGTCCCAATTTGTGCATGAGATGATGGGTGAAATCCAACTAATGATATAGCTAGTTGTGGTATTGAAAGTTTTTTCATCATAAGAATCCTTCATGCCCCATATGTTGATGTTTGTTGTATTCAATATTTCCCCTGACATTGTGATGGTCTTATCAGTACCTAATCCTTTGCTTTGATAATGTATCCTCTGATCCATAGCCACTGAATATGACTTGTCATGAACACATGATATTGATATGGGTTCTTATTCTTCAAGAATGTGAATTTTTTTCTCTAATTCTATGACATCATTATCTATTAACTCTATTTCAAAATATTTTGGTGTTGATTCAAAAGATGTCGATGATGCACAATCACTGTAAGAATCATGAATCTCAATTGCTTCTTGCTCTTATGTAGGAATATCAAGAGTGGGAGACTCTTGTTTTCGATGAAGAATGTCTATATTTCCATTAGAAAGAAACATCTTAGGGGTGATATTAGGGAAATATTTGGATTTTAAAATGGTTTGGAAGATGTCCCTTATCTCTTGGTGAAACTCTAGGGATAGGAATTCTTGATCCTAACTCGATTCAGAATAACTTTCATTATCTGCAAGAGCCTCCTCATGACATGATCCTTGGGTGGATGATATATTATCAGTAAAAGACTCTTCACAATAATTTGCGGTTATGGCTGTAATAAGGGATATTTCTAGCTTGTTTGGAACTTTTTCAACATGCCCAATCATTGAGTCATATGTGGTAGAGGTATCACAGTCTTATATCCACTTGATGCCATTATGGTATTAAATATTGCTAAACACTATTGATGGGTTTGGACTTTATTTTAAAATAGTATCTTGATGTGTGTCTGATTCCTCATGTTGTGATGAATAAATATGTCCCACCATGGTATCACATGTATGGTTTATGTTTTTTGAGGTTGATGACTTTCCTAAATCTTTCGCTTTTGTATGATGAGGCATAACCTTTGTGTAAATTTTCAAATTTTCATTCCCAGATTTTTGATCAACATAAATGTCTCCTTTTTCAATAATATCTTCTATTATATTTTTTATTCTAAAGCAATTTTGGGTTATGACCTTTGTATTAGTGAAAAAATTCACAAAAATGATCGTCTCTATAGCTACGAGGTTTGACTTGTGGCTCTTGATAGTTTGAGAAATTTGGGAGTGTGATAAGGTTAGACTGTATCAACTGCTTCAACACATCCTCCATAGGTTCCTCTAAGGGAGTGAATTTTTGTTTAGGAGCACTATTCATTCATTGTTGTCCATGTTGAGTTTTTGTAGTGTAGATTGTTGTTTGATTGTTTGACATTGACATGTATGGTTGTTGTGTATTCATGGTTTGGGTGTTTGATTTCCTAGGAGCATTTAAGACCACCTTTGCATCAACAACACCATCACTAGTAACATTCTTGTTCTTGGCCCAAAAGCAGGATTTGTCATTAGAACTAGTGGATGGGAAGTTGTATTTATACACTTATGTGTTTCCCTATGAGATTAGAGCCCTCTCAATGTTAACGGATCTAAGGACAAGCTCATCATAAGAGGTAATGCATTACATTTTCAAGTGGAAGGATAGATTTGGATCGACATTTACTATGATGATCCCCACTTGTTGCTCATCAGAAATGGTCCACTTGCTCTTACTAGCTTTTTGCCTCCACCTTTATAGGAAATTAGCAAAGGATTCTCCTTTTTTTGTTTGAGGGTGTATAACTCTTATAAGCTCACATCCATGTCAAGATTGAAGGAGAAGTGATCTATGAATTTATCAATTATTTATTGAAATTTTTTGATACTTGGAGGAAATTGTGAGACCCAATCCATGGCAAGACCTATTAAACTTTTATTATAGGCCACCTCCATGCACATGACTTTAAACTCTTTGATATGGTCCATAGGATTTCCTCTCCCTTTTTTATTTTTTCAAATTTGGGGATTTCAAAATTGGGAGGGAATGGTACCATTGTAATGTTTAAATCAAATGGATATGGGCATAAGTTTTGTATATGGGGCTTCTTCATCTTGTCCATCTGGAGATCCTGTATTTCTTGTGTTAATACCTTGAGTTGTGATGCCATATTGTCTTGTGGGATTGGTGGAGGAACATATGTTTTGTATTGTGGGATGATGGATGACATGTATGTGGTATTTTGATATGATGATGTGTTGTATGGTGTGTATGGTGATGTAGAATAAGGTGATGATGGTGTAGACATATATGTTCCTAATGTGTTCGAGTTGACAATGTTTTGTTGAGGGATATAGTATAAACCTTCTTGTTATTGTTGTTGTTGTTGTTGTTGTTGTTATGTGAGCAATTATTGTTGTTGGGCATATTGTTGAGCTTGTTGCTATTTTTGGGCTACTGAGGCTACTTGTTGTGTTGCTAAGGTTGCTTGATGTTGGTGTTGTTGTTGTGCTTGGTGTTGTGTTGCTAAGGTTGCTTGTTGTTGTCACTGTTGTTGTTGTGCTACTAGGGTTGCTTGCTATTTTTGTTGTGCTACTAGGGTTGCTTATTGTTGTTTTTGGTGTTAGACTATTTGCTGATAAGCCTATTGGGCTTTCTGTAAAGCTACGGTATGTTCTTGCAATGTACGATCAATGAGTGATTCAAAAATCTGTGATGGGTTTTGGGTGTTTATTTTTTTTGTAGGTTATGGATTTTTGATGAGAGGTTGGGAATTCCCTTGGTTTAACATTCCTTGCAAGATAATGGATTGTGGTGGAGGAATGTAAGTTTGAGGTCCCATTTGATTTTGCATGACTTGGGGGATAAATGGTAAAGGTGATGATGCCACCATTAAGTATGGTGATGTTAAGGGCATATTAGGACCTTGAGTCCATTGATTGAAAGTATTCCCTTGACCGATTCTTTTGGGATTTCCTTGTGCTTGGGATGTAGTCAAGGTATTTCCTTAGTTGATGGGGTTCGTAACCAAGGTGTTGTCTTGATTTGGGTTGATGATATATGGGTTTGACGTGGATGGTGGATTTAATTGAGTAACTTGGGTAACCACTTGTTTCGATGTGTCAATGGGGATGTTGGAACCACTTGCTAAAGGTTTCCATTTCATGAGGGTGTTATCTTGCCCTTGTTGTCCTATTTGAGGAACTTGGTTCACATTAATTTGTGTAATGTTGGGCACACTTGGGGTACTTGGGGTCATGGATGAAGATGGTTTCACTTGAAATATCAAGGTCATTGTGGTGTCATAGAATGTAAGTGGTTTTCCAAATTTTGGAGTCCAACTTGTTTTTTGGGGAAGGTTGGTGGTCAATGGAATGGTCGTGTTGTGAATACATATAGTTGTGTTTGTTTCTAGACATGAAGTGAGACCAAGGTTCATTCATGTTGTGCATGTTTTGCACACACACCCCACCTTAGGAAGTGACCCCCCTCTTTTTCACTCCCAACGGCTCGTTCCTACTCCTGTTGGGTCTTTTTTTTCTCTCGCCTCACTTTGTGTGCTCCTTTCCCAGAGTCCAAGTTAGTCACATGCCTTAGAATGATCAAATTCCCTTGACCAGATTCACCTACCTGATTTTCACTAAGTCTTTTGCTTTCACAGAAATACCCCTATGGGTTTCCCTTCATCTGTTGCCCTAGCGTCCCTTAGGCCTTGTAGACCCATAGCTGCAGGTCACCTCACATGGGTTTTCACTTTTATTTTGCGGCCAAGCAATGGTTGACCCTTGAATTCCACTTGCATGGTGGGCTCCACACTTAGTTTCTCTATCTGAGCCATGACCAAGCATCCATACGAGCATGGGTTTTTGTATCTCACCTAACCCAAGTTTTCCATACCAAGAAATCAGTGCATGCAATTAATGGAAATTTTCCTATAAATGTTTCTCCCTACCCTTCATTTTCACCTGAGGAATTTTAATTTGAGAAGAGAAATAAAGTCCCCCCCTTTTTTCTTTTTTCCTTGCTCCTGCTAGCTTGGTCCCTACTCGCTCACTTCACTTTTGCCTTCATTTTTTGACATTGGGGACAAGTTTCCTATGGATTTTGGATGTTTTTTGTGATACCTAAATGAACTACCAAGGTTTCGTTGAGTTTCGGGAAGTTGCAGAAATTTCATTGCGGACCACCATCCCTCTATCACCATCCACGGGAACTTCCTTGCTTGTCACCATCCCTCCATTCTTGTCCACGGAAACTTCCTTTCGAGTCACCATCCCTCCATCACCATCCATAAGAACTTCCTTTTCAGTCGTTTTCCCTCCATTGCCATCCACAAGAATTCCTTTGCAAGTTGTCGTGTGTGAGTTGTCGTGTGCTAATTGCCATTTTTCAAGGGCGGTGGACCCTCCAGCTTCCCCCTTCCGAATCTTTGCACTTCCAACAAAGGGCACAAACTTCAAGCTTTCACCATCTAAGGCCCACAAAGAGAGTGTCTTCACATTCCTAAATGGGTTTGGATAAAAATTTCCATGTGTTTAGACATTGCGGAAATTTCATTGTGGCTCGCTGCGTGTAGGTTGTCATGTGATCATTATCATTTTTTAAAAGGACAACAAACCCTTCGACTTTCACATTTTTCAAAATGAGTCAAATATTAAGGAAATATGTCTTGGCACTCTTTCTACCCCTCTTCCCATGTGCTAAAATTCAAAAATCTCAAATTTACTAAGTTTTGTGAAGTTGCAAGAATTTTTATGGAGGCTACTGTCACTTCATCATTGTCCATAGGAACTTCCTTGTAGGCCACAGTCCCTTCATTTCCATTCATGGGAACTTCCTTGTGGGTCATCATGCCTTTGTCATCGTCTATGGGAACTTCCTTGCAGGTCATCGTCCCTCCATCGCCATCTGTGAGAACTTCCTTGCAGACCACTATCCCTTCATCGTCGTAAGTGGGAACTTCCTTGTGAGTTGCCATCCCTCTGGTGTTGTCTGCAAGAACTTCCTTGCAGGTCGTTCTCCCTTCATCTTCATCCATGGGAACTTCCTTGCAGTCCGTCATCTTCCTATTGTTCATCATTTGTGTGTTTTTCCCTATAGAAGGCTATTCGCCACTCGCCATCCACTCATCGTCCATCGTCTGTCATCCACCCCCCATTCGCCACTTGTGGGTCTACCTTTGCAGAAGGTTTTCTAGCATCCACTATCCATCATCCATCATCCACCTACCATCCATTTTCTATCATCTTCCCACCATTCATTGCTTGTAGGTTTGCCCTTGCAGAAGGTTTTTTGTTATTCGCCATTCGCTCGCCATCCATTGTTCATGGGTCTTCACCTGTAGAAGGTTGTGTGCCACCCGCCATCCATCATCTGCTATCCATCTACTACTCATCGCTTGTAGGTCTACCCCTGCAAAAGGATATTCATCATTCATTGTCCATTGTTCATCTGTCACTTGTAGGTTTTCCCTTGTGAAAGGTTGTTCATCATCCACCATCTACCATCTGTTGTCTTTCATCTGTGGGTCTACCCCTCCAGAAAGTTGTCCACTACCCATCATCTGCCCACCACCCATCGTTCTCCATCTGTGCACCATCCATCATTCTTTGTATGTCTTCCATCCACCACTTGTGGGTCTACCCTTGTGGAATGTTATCTGTCATCGGCCATCCCTCTATTGTCTATTGTCTGTCATCCTTCTTCCCTATGGCACCCACACCCTTGAACCCGCATTTATGTTTGTGGTCGAAATGAGCTCCAAATATGAATATTGTGATCCTTTAATGATGCACGGATGGATATAACAATGATTTTGTAGGATTTGACTAATATTTTCCTTGATTTGCATATGAAATCACTTACTGCACTTCATGTATGCAAGATTTATGGAACCTGTCGTGGGTTTGTCGAGGAGGCCTATTGAGAAAGTTGAATAAGCAAAAAGCACATTGCTCCTAACACCAATCATTTTATGCTCACCTCTCCTCCTATCACCAATCAACAGAGCTAGCATTAGAAGGAGGCCTACGTCAAGGAATTCAGTGACAAAACTACAAAGCGTGACCTTCAAAGGAATAAGAAGGAGCTATTTTATTTTCCACCAAATGATGATGATTTTCAAGAGTTGTCTGCTAGAATTAGCAGCAACATAGCTACTTTTCAGTGACACAAATCTGCAACTAGATTCAAAGAAGAAATGTTGCAAACATATCAGACAAAGGGCATCTTCTAGCTGCATCAAAGAAGGTAGTCACTACAGGACAAAACTACTATAGTGCCAATTTCACTAGATGACAAAATAGGCAACAAGAAAAAATAGAGAAGACAAAATAATCTATTTTAAAATTGTGAAATCTTGAGGTAGGTGAAACCCTAACTTGTATTAAATCCGAGCCACTCATTCTAAATTAATCTTGGCCATTCATCTGGGCTTTGGAAAAATATAAATAGGGGATTTCCCCTCATTTGTAAATGGTTGGAGAATTGGTGTAAAAGGAATTTGCAGCAATAAAATATAGCATTGCATGATTTTATGGATGTTCTCTTTGAGTTTGCTCATCTTGCATGCATGGTTCTACTTCCATGTTAGTTTTAGTTTGTATTTTCTAGGATGACTTTAATGGTGTTGGTTGTTACAGTATTTGATGCACCTCCAGCTCATGATTTTTGTGGTTTGTTGATGATGAATCACTTTGTAAAGCTAGTCTGAGCTAACTTATTTGCTGCAACCTAGTTCAATTATATGTTCATGAGGTGAATGCATAATCTGAAAACCTACAATCCTTAGAAGATTGTACTAATTTTGTGTAGTTGTATGTCTTTCTTAGTCAAGAAAAATCCAGTTTGTGGGAGTCTGTCTACTATAGCACCCTCCATGGTTATTGTAAATTCATCGCTTAGATTTAGAACTACTTTCTCAACCCTTCCTCTTTTGCTATTTCTTTTGAACCTTTGTTAGAATAGGATCTTAGGCATCACCATAATGTTAAACTTGATGAACATGGTGAGTTTCAACTTGTTGTTCTGAGTGGGAAGCCACTATTCATTCACTTCCATCACTTTGAAACTCCATTTACAAACCCAACTTCCCATGCTTTGTAAACCATAAAGGTCGGCCCTATGATTACCAGCAAAACACATCAACCCACTGAGATATTCCAAGCATTGTTATGATCTAACACCCAAGAGACCTTTGGGAAATTATCTGGAACTTGTTTGTAGATTTCTACCTTTCAAGAGAGGTAGCATACTTGTTTGTTTCCTATGTTGAGAAGGTGCAAAAACACCCATCAACAAAACTAGTGCTAGAGGGAGGGATTAGCTGAGCTCGAGGCTGCAAAACTAAAAGTTGGAAGTTGAGAGCATTCTCAAGTCAAATCTAAGATAAAGAAGATCTCATTATATGCTATAATTTTAAAATCAGAAAATTTGAAGAAGAGGAAAACAAGAACAAGAGTTGAGTTGAGATGGAACAGCATTTGCAAGTCAACATCACTTAGCTACATGAAAATTTGAATAGGAGATTGAGGAGACCATTGCCGCAATTTGCATTGGCAGACACAATGAATTGGGACATCTAACATTCTTGGATAGAATTGAAAGAGTCTTGCAAAGAGAAATTCCCTTTTGGGAAATATACCAACCCTTAGCTCCACTAGACCCAGAGGAAGAATTGGTTAGCACGGTAGCCAAGTCCTTCAAGGATTTTATCCAAGAGAACTTGGGTATCAAGGATGGGCCAAGTTTGGAGGAGGTACTAATGTCTAGTTGGTGCAAATTTCACAATGCATCTCACTTAGAATTTACTTGTCAATCATGTGCAGACATCATTTCTCAAGTCAAGGGTTGTTTAGGCAAGACAAAACAACCAACTCCCAATGAAGAGGAGTCATCTCATGAGGTAGGAGAGATTTCAAAATCTGGATAACAACACATTGAAGTTGAACCAAGAAATTTGACACAATTTAGTGCTAGGACAATAGACACTAAGGCTAAAATTCAAGAGGAAGGAGTTGAGTTCCTTAGGACAGCAAAGAGACTTGATGAAAGTTTGGCTGGAAGGGGATTAGAGGACCTTTTCCCATAGGAAAAGGGAAACCTTCCACTCAAGGAGAGGAACTTTTGGTAGTTGGAGGTCAATTAACGAAGTTTGTAGCAACATATGTCGGGACAGCCAATACAGATGCTAAAAATAGAAGGAAGAAGAGGTTGAAAGCCTTGGGGCAGCAGAAAATGATGATGAAAGAATAAGTTAAATAAGATTAGAAGACCTCTCCTTCATGAATGACACTGATCAAGCATCTGAAAATGAGGATTTGGAGGAATGGGAACAACCACATGTTACAATTGTCTACCATCAAACTTCCTTCCCAACTGATGATGAAGACCCAATGGTGGAAAGATACAATGAGAGCTAAGACACCAAGTGGAATTTGAAGTGTTATTATTGTCGTGGTGCAAGCTCCATGATTCAACGCATTCCAAGTTCACATGTGAACTATGCCAAGAGGTCATCGAGAAAGTTAAAGAATGAGTGGGGCAACCAAGTGCATTTCTTCCTGTAGTTTCTTCAAGGATTGAACTAGAGGATCAAGAGCTAGAATGAAGTGACAACTTAGCTGAAATTAGTCCTCAAGAAGGTGTTGGGGCAGAAATGAAAGAGGAACAACATAGTCCCAAGCCTTCAAATGATGAAGCGGAGAAAATAGGGAGGTTGTCCATCAAACATCAAGAGTCTTTTCCTCTTGAAGAGCATCTATACACCATGGATGATAGGCTTTATGGGGATTCCTTGGAGGGAAATCACATGGTAAATCTTGGCCCCCCTGACGAGGTGCCCTCCATTGATGACTTTTTTTCCATTGGGAGCTATACTCTATAGGTATGCCAATGTTGAAGAAGAATATATTTTAGAAGATGGTGGTGATGAAGATATACTACCTGAACCTTGGGACGGTGAAACATTAGATCTTCCAAATTGGGAGAGGAACTCCTTTTCCATCTATAGCAATAGTGAACAAGAGGAAATGAGTGAACATCATGGTGAGATACATGAACTATAGAGAGAACAAGACAAAGGTGGGGGTATTTTTATGGCTTCCAACAAGTATGACATACTCGGCCAACTACAAGAGGCAACCAGGAGTCCTGCCACCTTTACCATTGTTGATCCTCTTTCACATTAAGAGAGCTACACTAGGATAGATTCATCCATTTCATGTTATCATAACATTGAACATCATAAAATTAAGGTCAACACAAGGGAAACAAGGTGGGACAGCATGCTACCCATTGAGGGCAGCAACCAAGTAGACACCAAGATTGCAGAAGATCAATGAGATGAAGTGTACCTCTTTGAACAATAGCCAATAGAGGTTGTGGGTCCCACTAGTGGCTTGGAAGAGGTGCTTGTTTCCTTGTTATCCTAGCCTTATGCAAGCCTGAGATCAGGAATGCAACACCATCCAGTGTCTCTGCTTGAGGCTACCAACACGATGACTGATGATGTAGTGCTCGCTCTCAACTGTCAAACATTGTCGCCATCATATGATGACATCCAAGTTCTATCTTTCCTTACTCATGTGAATACTTACAGCTACATTTATTATTTTGATTATGGGAACAAGGGGAGATGGACGTGTTTATGGATCAACCATGGGTTTAATGAATCACCTCAATTACTAATTTTTCCTAAATATGTGATTAACTTTTAGTGCTGCAATGTTGATCTTTTTTTTTCTAAATATAAGGATGAGTATACATAACTTAGAACTATGATGATCACCCTTCTTCTTGTGCATGCATTATGAAATCCAATGGGCATGAATGTCAGTTTTCCTTTCTTGAATGTTGTTCTTTGTAAATATCCTTGTACATAGTTCATCTTGGGTAGTGTACACTTCGTGTACATAGTCTTGCCTTCCTCCTTTTGTTAGGTTAGTTGGTTTGAAGTAGGTTAGCTTACTTTATAGTAGTTTCCTTGTTGCTTTCTTTCACTTTCCCACTTTGGTTAGTTTAGGTGTTTGCTTTCTGTTTGCTTTTTCTTTTTTGTTGCTTTGCTCGGGGTCCCTCTACTTTAGTTGGGCATGTTTGCACATATAACAATCACTTTATTACCTAGGGGAAGCTCTATATATTTCTTTGACAAACTCTAATCAAGTTTTCAGAGTGAATGGTGAGGATCTTTTGTTAGTGTCAAGTGACCTAGATGTCTAATTTGAAGGGGATGAATCATTAGTTTAATCTGGTCCTGGTGTATTCTAAAATCTTATATCTCTCACACACTTTAAGAATCTTGGAGTTACTGCGGGCCCTTTTCTAAAGTTGAGTTAAGTGAAAAAAATAAAATAATGCTTCAATGCCACTGTGATTTTCAGCCCTAAGTGCGAGTTTCATTGCTCATGGGTTGAAATGAAAGGAATTGAAAAGACAAAAAGAAAAAAGAAAAGAAACAAAAGAAAGAAAATTAAGAAATTGAAAATAAAAAGAAAGAAATTCAACTTTTTAGGGGGATTCGAGAAACTCTATCAGGGCTATGGATGCCTAGCTGGTAGTAGAGCAATGTTTGAGAGAATCACATCAACAACCTTGTCAGAGCTATGGATGCCTAACCAGATGTGAGGCAATGTCTCAAATGCTTTTGGAGTTAGAGTAAACTATGTAGCTTAACTTTATGGAGCTTAGGTTCTTGTAGCCATAGTTGAAAAACTCATGAAATTGAAAAACTCGCCAAGTCCAAAAAACATGACTCAAAAAAAACAAAAAAAGCTCAGCAAAAACTCGGAAAAAAACTTGACAACTTGAAAATTTGCTTAAATTTCATTAAAAATGCTTTTTTTTTTGCAAAACTCAATGATAAGATGCATCCAATGAGTCAATAAGTGAGTACATAAAAGAAACAACTTGAGTCTAGTTGTATTTGATTGATTTGAAAGCAAATTGGGTACAAAATGGCATCTTCATGTGGAATGTGGAGATACTGATATTCTAAAATAAAATGAAAATTATAGCAAATTATTTTTGTAAAACTAAGAGTAAATACTACATTTATATATTTTACAAATTTACATCTTCCTCTTCCCATGTCTAGTGAAAACTAGGGGGGGTAGAACTAGACAATATTATAGATGAAGATTTGTAGGAAAACATGGAAACTTGGACTTGGAGAATACCTAGAAAATCAAATGAAAAGAAAATGCCTTTTTAGCGATCATGGGAGACCTTTTTTTTGGACGAGTGATTTTTTTTTGCAAACTTATCAAGAAAAATCGGTGAGTTTTTCTCTTTTATTCAGTGAGAAATTTTGGAGAGTAAATTCAGGAAAAACTCATTGTAAACAAAAACCCGGGAGTTTTTTAAAACTTTTCGATTACTCAGAGAGTTTTTCAACTATGCCTGTAGCAACTCAAGGATGGGAATTAACGCAATTGCACAAACTTGGATTTTTAGCATGCTGAAGGTTGGGTTGGCTAGTGGTTTTGATCCTCTAGTCGAGTGTTTGGTTTGTTTTCCCTAGTGTGAAGATCAAAACCAGAGAATTTGGGTTTGTGATTCTAGATTGTCATTGAAATGCTTTGGAGCATTTCCCCAATGAGTCACTATTTTTTGTGCATGTTTTGCACACACGCCCTGCCTTAGGCAAGGACCCCCCTCTTTTTCACTCCTAACAACTTTTTCCTACTCTTGTTGGGTCATTTTTTGTTGTCGACTTGATTTTTGTGCTCCTTTCCTAGAGTCCAAGTGGGTCACATGCCTTAGAATGGTCAAATTCCCCTTGACCAGATTCACCTACCTAATTTTCACTAAGTCTTTTGCTTTTGCAGAAATGCCCCTGCAGGTTTCCCTTCATCTGTTACCCCAGTGTCCCTTAGGCCTCACGAACCCACAAGTTGTGGGTCGCCTCTTGTGGTTTTTTGCTTCTGTTTCACTGCCAAGCAATGGTTGACCCTTGAATTCCACCCACATGGCAGGCTCCACACTTAGTTTCTCTGTTCATGCCTTGAGCAAGCATCCAAACAAGTGTGGGTTTCTACATCTCACCTAACCCAAGTTCGTTGTACCAAGAAATAAATGCATGTCATTAATGGAAATTGGCCTATAAACACTACTCCTTGCCCTTCATTTTCACCAAAGGCATTCGAATTTGAGAAGAGAAACTAAGTCCCCCCCTTTTCATTTTTTGCCTTACTCTTGCTGGCTTGGTCCCTGCTCACTTGCTTCACTTTTGCCTTCATTTTTTGACTTTGGGGACAAGTTTCCTATGGGTTTGGGATGATTTTTTGATGCCTAAGTGAACTACCAAGGTCTTGTTAATTTTTGGGAAGTTGCATAAATTTCCTTATGAGTCATCATCCCTCTGTCACGATTTGCGGGAACTTCCTTTTGGGTCGTTGTCCCTACATCGCTGCCCATGGAAATTTCCATATAGGCCACCATCCCTCCATCGTCATCTGTGAGAACTTCCTTGCAAGCTATCATCCCTCTATCATCGTCCATGATAAATTCCTTACGGGTTGTCATCCCTCCATCGCCATCCACGGGAATTCCTTTGTGGGCCACCGTGTGTGGGTCATCGTGTGCTCATTGTCATTTTTAAAGGGTGGTGGACCCTCTGGCTTCCCCCTTCCAAATCTCTACATTTCCAACAAAGGGTACAAACTTCAATCTTTCATCATCGAGGGCCCACAAAGTGATTGTCTTCACATGCCTAAAGGAGTTTGGATAAAATTTTCCATGTGTTTAGACATTGCAAAAATTTCATTGTGGGTCATGCTCATTGTCATTTTTAAAAGGGCGGTAGACCCTTTGGTTTTTGCATTCCAAATTTTTTCATTTTTCAGAATGAGTCAAAACTTAAGGAAATATGTCTTGGCACTCTTTCTACCCCTCTTCCCACATGCCAAAATTGAAAAATCTCAAATTTACTAAGTTTTGTGAAGTTGCAGGAATTTCTATGTGGGTTGTTGTCCCTCCCTCACCATTCATGGAAACTTCCTTGCAGGTTTCCATCCCTCTATTGTCATATGTGGGAACTTCCTTTTGGGTTGTCATCCCTCCATCATCATCTGTGGGGACTTCATATAGGGTTGTCATCCCTCCGTCCCCATCCACAAGAACTTCCTTGTGGGTCGTCATCCCTCCATTGTTATCCACGGGAACTTCCTTGTGGATCGTCATCCCTCCATCACCGTCCACAATAACTTCCTTGTAGGTTGGCATCCCTCTATTGTCATCTGTGGGAACTTCCTTGTGGGCCACCATCTCTTCATTACCATCCATGCGAACTTTCTTGAGGTTCATCATTCATCTATCGTCTGTCATTCGTAGGTCTGCCCCTGCAAAAGGTTGTCTGTCGCCCATCGTCTGCCCACCATCCATCATCATCCATCTACTTGCAGGTCTATCCCTATGGAAGGTTGTCCACTATCCATTGTTCATCACCCATTTGTCATCCATTGTTTGTGGGTCTTCCCCTATAGAAGTTTGTCCACTTCCCACCATCATCCATCGTCCATCCACCATCTACCACTTGTGGGTCTACCCCTACAAAAGGCTATTCACCATCCACCATTCATTGTCCACCATCCATCCATTGTTCGTCATCCACAAGTTTTCCCCCATGGAAGGTTGTCTACCAACTACCATTTGCCCATCGTTCGTCATCCATCATCCATCACTTGTGGGTCTACCCCTACGAAAGCTTGTACATTGTCCACCATCTGTCATCCACCATCTGTCTGCCATTTTTCATTCACGACTCGGCCCCTACGGAAGGCTATCTACCACCCACCATCCATCTTCCATTCATCCTTTGTCGTTCTTCCACCACCTGCTACTTGCGGGTCTACCCCTATGGAAGGTTTTTTTGTCATATGCCATATGCCATTCATCGTACATCCATCATCCATTGTCTGTAGGTCTTCCCTTATGGAAGGTTTTCTGCCACCTGTCATCTACCCACCATCCATCATCTGTCATTTTTCTGTCATCTACCACTTGCAGTTCTACCCCTGCAAAAGGTTTTCTATCATTTTCTATTCATTGTCTGTTGTCCTTCCACCCTATTGCACTCGCATCCTTGAACCCGCATTTATGTTTGTGGTCCAAATGATCTCCAAATATGAATATTATGATCCTTTAATGATGCATGGATGGATCTAACAATGAGTTTTTAGGATTTGACTAACATTTGCCTTGATTTACATATGAAAGAACTTACTACACTTTGTGTATGCAGGATTTATGGAACCTATTGTGGGTCCATCAGGGAGGCCCATTAAGAAAGTTGAACAAGGAAAAATTGCATTGCTCATGTCACCATTCATTTTATGCTCGCCTCTCCTCCTAGCACCCATCAACAAAGCTATCATTAAAAGGAGGCATATGTCAAGGAAGTCAATGAAAAAACTGCAAAGGGTGACCTTCAAAGGAACAAGAAGGATTTGTTTTATTTTCCACCAAATGATGATGATTGTCAGGAGCTATCCACTAGAATTAGGAGCAACATAATTTCTTTTTAGTGACACAAATCTATAGCAAGATTCAATGAAGAAATGTTGCAAACATATTAGACAAAGGGCATCTTCTAGCTGCATCAAAGAAGGCAGTAACTATAGGAGAAAATTGCTACAGTTCTAGGGCCACTAGATGACAAAATAGGCTACAAGAAAAAATAGAGAAGACAAAATAGTCTATTTTAAAATTGTGAAATATTGGGTATAGGTGAAACCCTAACTTTTATTAAATATGAGCCACTCATTATAAATTAATCTTGGCCATTCATTTGGGATTTGAAAACCTATAAATAGGGGCTTTCCCCTCATTTGTAAATGGTTGGAGAACTGGAGTAAAAGGAATTTGTAGCAATGAAAGAAAACATTGCATGATTTTATGGATGTTCTCTTTGGGTTTTCTCATCTTGTATGCATGGTTCTACTTCTATGTTAGTTTTAGCTTATAGTTTCTAGGATGACTTTAATGGTGTTGGCTCTTACAGTATTTGATCCGCTTCTAGCTCATGTTTTTTGTTGTTTGTTGATGATGAATCACTTTGTAAAGCTAGTCTGAACTAACTTATTTGCTGCAACCTATTTCAATTGTATGTTCATGAGGTGAATGCACAATATGAAAACCTACAGTCCTTAGAAGATTGCACTAATTTTGTGTAGTTGTAGGTCTTTCTTGGTCAATCAAAATCTAGTTTGTGGGAGTTTTTCTACTGTAGCACCCTCCATGGTTACTATTCATTCATATCTTAGATTTAGAATAGCTTTCTTAACCCTTCCTCTTTTGTTATTTCTTTTGAACCTTTGTTAGAATAGGATCTCAGGCATCACCATAATGTTAAACTTGATGAACATGGTGAGTTTTAGCTTGTTGTTCTGAGTAGGTAGCCACTGTTCATTCACTTCCAGCACTTTGAAACTCCATTTGTAGACCCAACTTCCCATGCTTTGTAAACCATAAAGTCCAACCCTATGATTACTACAAAAACACATCAACCAACTAAGATATTCCAAGCATTGTCATGATCCGACACTCAGGAGACTGTTAGCTCTAAAAAATGTAGGTTTGAACCACGAAAGGTTGTCAAGCTTTCACAATGCTTTAGGGTAACAGAACAAGGTTTGAAACAATTAAACCTTCTACTCTTTAGGTGTTGCTAGACCTAGGCAGGTGTACCTTTCTGAATAGTGCAGACTTATCTTATAATTATCCCTCTGAAATACTTTGTCCACAATGGCAGATAACAGTGAACAAAATGAAAGCAAACTTGATAGCAATAGTAAAAGAAGTTTTCTAATCTAACTCCTAAAATGATCAATAAGCAGATGTAAAGAAATTGAGTGAATTTAAATAATGGAATTGCAGAGACCAGTGCCTTGTTGGGTATGCGGAGTAGAATGAAACAAAATTGGGCAACTTATTATGGCTGAAAATCAAATTTGTAGGCATATGATCTGTTCATAACTTGTATAAACAATGCAAAATTATGACTACTGAGCTCTTCTTTAATAATCCAAATGAATCTTACTAATTATTGTGATCAATGAAAAGGATTTAATCTCTACTTGAGAGAACCAATTGATTAACCACACAAATGCAGCAAATGTGCACAGATAAACTAAAAGTAAACTTGTTACATCAATTTAATCAACTAGAAAGAATCAACATGGAGACAGCTTCAGCAATGCTTTTCAATAAACTCGACACACAATTGGTACCAAAACAAAACTGCCACACAGCTGAATTTCATTGAAACCACCATTTGAAAACATGCACATAGTCTCTGGTAAGAGAAAATTATCCTACTGTAGCCATGCCTAATCTATCTATCTGTGATTTAAAATATGATCATAATTAACAACAACAACATGCTTATTTATACACCAGCATGATAAAAAACATCAAAATAAAATATTGTGTTGGCCCTCCACAAGATTCAGGCTCAAACCAAGTCGGCCAGCAACGGTCTCCAAGCATTCAACATGTCGGCCACAAGATTTTAAAAGTATGTTTTTACCAGTATAACAGTCGGCCAGACACAACATATCGTCCTGCTGAAGGAAATTCAAACGCTTCATCCCCGCGCCCAGCATTTCGCATTCGCCGTGACCACCTGCTTGCTATATCAAAGCCAAAGGATACACTTCTAATTCTTTAAGTTTTGTTGTGACCACACAACATCGGTGAGACTCAATAGCGAATTAACAAAATTCCATCGAAAGCCTCAAGCCATAATGTATCGCCAAGACACCAATGCACCCATACTGCCAAAAAAATATTTGTCCAATGTATGTCGCTATAGCCCATCACACTCGGAGAGACATTACATAGAGTACACAATGTTTCACCGAAACACCCCGAGCACATACCAATTTTCCAAGACAATTCAGAACTCCCGCCGAAGATCCTTCATTGTATTCCATTGGCGAGACCAAAGGTCACTTGCCGAGACCCTACGGCGAAGTAGCCAAGTCTGGCCGAAGATAATCCATAATGCGCTTGTCGCTAAGACACCCTAATTTTGGTAAGACGCAAGCCTGACCGTTTGACTCCCGCTGATGAATCCTCTCACACGCACAAGTCGAGGAGACAAACAAAACTCGGTGAGACCCTATCCCAAAAGCCATAAGATATGTCAATAGCTGCCAACAGACAAATGTCAGTCACCACAATAGAGAACATGTCATGTCGAAAACCACCTGCAGGAAAAGTCCATTCGCTATGATAGATAATAAGTCTTGCCGATAGGCAACACAGACTTATTGCAACATAGACTTATTGCAAGTAGAAGAAGCACAACGGGTCTAGGAGACAAGAATGAACCTATGCCGATATGGACCCAGACATGAAAAATGCACAACACGATTAATTCAATGGGACAATATGGCAAACTATAGATGAAAAATGCATATGGTCGAACCAAAATAGGAAAATATAAATGAAAACTTATGTAAAAACACCAGATTTTATAGTCCCAATAGTGGCTCTATCTGGGGATGAATGATAGTCACATCATTGCAAGGATCCAAATCTTTGAGTGAGCAGACCAGACACAAAATGAGCAACCAGTGAGAAGCAATCAAATGAAATGAATGGAAAGTGAAATGGATGCAAAATCAATGTAGAATGGAGGTAAATGGAAAATGAGAGTGAAACAGAGATGGATGAGAACCTAAAACTACTGTGCATGGAAAATAATTTTTAAGAGGATATGCAAAAAATTTCCATGCACTAGCAACCCTTAATCCTCTATGTTGCTCAAGAGAAGAAAATCTTCAAGAATTTCCCATGAACAAGAAATTCTTGATCTTCACCAGCCATGTTCTATAGATAATATGAGTCCTCACCCCTTTTTCCAACAACAACAAAAGGTCCAAGCCACAAAGCTTCAAATTTACCATGCTTGCCTTTCTCCTGACACCTTGCATTCCACATCAACACTAAGTCATTTTTTTCAAACTTTCTATCCTTTGCCTTCTTATCAAATAGATACTTCATATGTGCCTGTAACCTCATGTTTTGACTTTGGGCCTCTCTCCTTACTTCATCCAGCTCAGCAAGCTACTCCATCCTGTCTTCCATGGGTTTAAGAACTTCCAAATCTTCCTGTAAGACAAACTTGTAAACTGGTAACAAATTCTGCAAAGGCATCCTAGCCTGTGTTCCATATACTAATTCAAATGGAGATTTTCCAATTGCCTTTTTCACAGTGATCCTATCAGCCCACACAGCCAATTTTAACTTTGAATCCTAAGCCTTCTTTTTTTGTCCCAGCATCCTCTTTATAATCTTCAAGAGACTCTTATTGTTGGACTCTGCTTGACCATTTGCTTGTGGATGATAAGGAGCTACATAAGAAATAGTAATTCCATACTTATCACAAAAGCTTTTGAATTCATCTGACCTGAAGTGCATCCCATTGTCAGTGATTATCCTCACTGGTGTACCAAATCTGGTGATAATGTTGTCCATCAAGAAATTTGTTACAACCTTACTTGTAGCTTGCTTGGTTGGGATTTCCTCCACCCATTTTGTAAAATAATCAGTGGCAGCTAGTATCCATCTATGCCCTCCACTTGATTTCTCTTGTATCTCTCCAATGA
Organism: Sequoia sempervirens; assembly: GCA_007258455.2. NCBI lineage: Eukaryota > Viridiplantae > Streptophyta > Pinopsida > Cupressales > Cupressaceae > Sequoia > Sequoia sempervirens. The sequence goes on along the minus strand of VDFB02271358.1, from coordinate 637,421,628 downwards.
AATCAATTCCCCATTGATGGAAAGGGGCATCAGCCTGCAAAGGTCGAAGTGGCAAAGCACCCTGATACTTTAATTTTCCAAAAAAAAATTGGCAAGCCTCACATCTTCTCACATATGTAAAAGAATCATTAAAAACCTTTGGCCAAAAATACCCAGCCCTGAGAATTTTGTGTGTAGTTGTCTTTGTTGAATAATGACCTCCACAAACTCCTTCATGCATTTCCTTCAAAACATGTTTAGCTTTTGATTCATCCAAACATAACAACAATATGCCATCCCTGTTTTTCCAAAATAGATCACCATCCATAAAAACATATTTTGATGCCTACTACTTCAAAGTTCTTCTTTGGTTGTCACTCAATCCATCTGGGCACTTCATATATTTAAGATAATGCATAACATCAGTATACCAAGGAGTGTGTTCAATGCTTGCAATTGCAGCCTCTTCTTCAACATTTCAAATCTTATTTGCCTCAATATTAGTTTTTTCCATTAGCTTAGTCAAGCCTTGGCCTCTTACCAACTTAGTGATATGTATTTCCATGTCAAATTCTTAAATCTTGTTGATCCATCTGCACCTTTTCCCTATGACTTCAGACTATGTTAAAATGTCTTTGATAGTTGCATGAGGAACATATGCAATCACCTTGGCTCCAACAAGATAAGGTCTAAATGCTTTAGTAGCCTTCACAAGAGCAAAGGCCTATTTTTCCATTATGTCATACTTCAATTCAGACCACTGTAATGATTTACTAAAGAAAGATACGGGCTGTTCATAACCATCATTATTCTTTTGTAACATAACAGCAGCAATAGTATGCATTGAGGAAAATGAAAAAATATGAAAAGGCTTTGTAAAATCTGGAGATTTAAGAACAGAAGCCTCTTTGATAGCCTTTTTGATAGATATAAAAGCATCTAAAGCTTCAGCAGTCCAGTCCATTTTTTGTCCTTTCTTCAACATTTTAGATATGGGCTTGCTGATCTCAGTAAAATTAGAAACAAATCTTCTGACAAAATTAATTTGTCCAAAGAAAGATTGTACATCCTTGATAGTTTTGGGAACATAAACTTTATCAATAGCTTCCACCCTCTCAGGATCTATTCTAATTCCCTCTTTTGAAACAATTGCCCCAAGAGCTTACCTTCTATGACTACAAAAAGACACTTCTTTGGATTCAAACTAATACCATATTCAAGATCTTTAATAAATACCTTTTCAAGATGTTGCACATGATCTTCAGCCTTCTTTGAATAAGCAGTCAAGTCATCTTGGTACACCACCATGATAACATTAATCAAGTCAGCAAATGCTACATCCATGGCTCTTTGGAAAGTCACTGCAGCATTAGTGAGACCAAATGACATTATTATGTATACATATGTTCCCCAAGGAGTTGTGAATGTTGTTTTGTATTACTCAGATTCCCTAACTTTAACCTGATTGTATCTAGAAAACCCATCCATCATGGACAACAGCTCACAGCTTGTCACCTTATGCAGTATAGCTTCCATATTTGGTAGAGGATAATTATCCTTAAGAGATGCCATATTTAAATTCCTGAAGTCAACACACAATTTGATGTCACCATTCTTCTTTTTCACAGGAACTAGATTCGAAACCTAGGTTGAATGTCTGATTGGTTTAATGATTCCTCCATCCCTTAGCTTTATTAATTCCTCCTGCATCTTAGGCTTCAGTGTTGGGTTTATAGGCCTTTGCTTTTGTCTAAAAGGCTTGGTGTTTGGCGTCAATGGTATTTCATGCTGACATAAATCTTCCATGTATGCTTTCAAATCCTCATAAGACCAAGCAAAAACATGCTTATATTTTCTTAATAACTCAATCAGCATTCTTCTAATTGTAGGGCTTATCTTCTTTCCAATATATACCTTTCTTGGTGCTATTTCAGTCCCCAAGTTAATCTCTTCAACATCTTCCTTTCTGACTAGTGTTTGTTTCATAAGGGACCGATCATTTCCATCATACACCCTTTCCAGTGCCACTAGACCCTTTGGTAGTTTATTTGTTTTGAGCTGCAATATCTCCTTGCCAAACATAGTTTGTTTCCCATCCACTTCCTCAACAAAGGTGTTGAAATCAATCTCCTGGGCTTCATGTTGATCTATACAATTAAGGAATTTCAAAAGATCATCATCATCATTGAAAACCTGCCAACTATAAACATTATAAGGGACAGCAGGCCTTATCTTGAACTCAATCTGTGATACCCCAGCCAATGTGATATCATCCTTCTTCAGCGCCACATTTGCTAAAAAATCAGCCATTATGTTCTTTGATCTGTCAATCCACTCAATTGAAAATGCATCAAACAATTCAATTGTATCCCATATAGAATTCTTGTATTGCTTTAATCTTTTGTGCTTTGCTGCATATTTTGATTTAATCTATGAAACAACCAACTCAGAATCGCTCAAAATAGCCAGCAACTTAATCTTGTGTTTCACAGCTATGTTTAAGCCTGTCAATAAAGCTTCATATTCTGCCACATTGTTTGTACATTCAAATGCTAACAGAAAAGAATATTTAAAATTAATACCTCCAGGTGAAACAAATACAATCCCAGCTCCGTTACCTTCTTGACTGCAGGCTCCATCAAAGTACATCTTCCATACACCATTGCAAATTTGTGCAACATGCTTTTCAATTGGATCACTATTAATTAATTCTGGTTGATCTGGTTCTATTTTAAAACTCCCTAGATCAACATCACAAAAATAATTAATCTGATCTTGAGGCACACAGTCAACAAGTTGGTTAATTCTTGGCTCCCTATACAATTTGACTTCCTGACCATTCACTAGTATTGTAGCATAAGATAAATCAAATTGAACATTTCCTCCAACTGTTGTTGTCCATTGTCTTGACAAAAGCATACCAAACTGCGGAGGAGTATCAATCACTGTGATATCTATATTATAAGCCACCTGTGGATAAGTAGCCAACTTGACTTCAACATCTTTCATAATACCAACCATAGGAATAGGTCTATTATCCATTGCATAACACTTGCCTCTAGTAATATCAACCCACATACTAAGTTGTTTCATGACTCCAACAGGCATGATGTTTATAGCAGCACCAGAATTTATCATACAATTCCTTAACAATTTGTTATTAACAAGCAACATAGTAAAAAAGGGATCAACTTGAGGAGGAGCTGATAATATATCACTCAAGCAGACTTCAGAATTATTTATCTTCTCCTGCCTATTGACTATTTTAACAGTTATTTTACTTTCAGCATTCACATGTTCTCCATTCATTATCAATTGAATAGCAGTATCCCTATATTCTTTAATTTTCATCATCTCAAGTAGTGGAACAAACATTTTTACTTGGGATAATGCCTGGGTGAAATCAAAAGAGAAAATCTCCACCTTGGCAGTCTTCTTTAATTCTGGCGCTTCTCTTTTGTCTTCTTCTTTTTCTTTTTTACTGGACTAGTCAGGCATTTGTATTTCTCTATTTAATTCCTTTACTTCCTCCTTTTGGCTTGGTTTCTATTCAATTTTATCATGCTGCTTGTTTCTTGGATTTTTTGTAATTTCCTGTGTTGTCTTTCGATCTTTTATAAAAAATCCCCTAGGAACCCCATCTTGCTCATTTACTTTTCTATTTCTCAACTAGTATTTACTTCATGCTTCCTCAACTACAGCAATAGTGATCCTTTCTATTTCATCCTCAGTAAGTCTCCTCACATTGCATTGAGCAGGCGCTGCAACAGGATGTGGCTCTGTGTAATCTTCATCAGAATCATAAAAAATCTGTGGTTTAGCCATATGGATGTTATACTTTTGATTGGAGACATCATATTCATAGCTTTCATCCTCTGAAGATGATTTTCTTTCCTCAGCATGGTGAAAAATATTTGAATTCAAATATACAGTGTGATCTTCTCCATTATTTTCCCTCAGCATTCCTTCTTCTTGCATCCTTTGAGCTACAACACAATAGTATAGAGAATGTGGCTGATTACAAACTTCACAAAAATAATTATTACTTACCATGTAATTTCTTTTCTTACTCAATGGATCAGGAGTCTCATTGTTCCTTGGCCTAGCTGCCATAGGTTTCCCATCTTTCTAGTCTGTATTGTAAGGCATATCATGTAGCCTTGGCTTTTCATTTCTATTCTCACTTGTGTATGTATTCTCTTGTTTGTACTGATAATTATTTTGCTGAGGAGGCCTTGGATTGTCTCTTTTATTAGTTATACCAACAGCCTTCCTGTTATTTTCAATTGTCAATGCAATTTTTTGTGCTTCAGCCAAATCTCTTGGAGATCTACATCGCAGTTCATACCCTATCTTAGGATCAAATGAGTTTAAATAGATACTCAATGAAACAAAATCTAGCAACCTTGATCCCAAAGGAACTTTAGTATGCAGCTTGTTGAATTTTTGGTTGAAATCATGAATTGAATCATTCTGATTTTTTTGAATTCTTATTAATTCATGAAGAGCTGCATCTGGAGCATTTTGATTCCCATATTGCTCTAAGAGTTTGTCTTGAAATTCTTGGAGAGAATTAATTGAGAATGTTGGCAGGTTGTTGAACCAATCCCTGGCATCTTCAAGAAGTGACATCATGAACAACTTCATGTGTAAATCTTCATAAGGCATATCTATGTCCTGAATGAAAATATTAAAACTCCTTAAATGTTCTTCAGCTGTGATTGCATTACTCCCTGTAAATTTGGGCACCATATTCCTCCAACTACCATCCATAGGGTAAGGATACAACTAAAAACCAGCTAAATCAAACTATCTGATCATGGTTGCATGCTGGTGAGGGGGAGGCATAGGCGGATGCTGATACTGAGGCATGTGGTTATTGTACTGTGCATTATAATGCAGGATATGATTCTGACCAGGAGGTGGATACATACCTGTATGTTGTATAGGAATGTGAGGTGGATGATTTGGCTTCTTGTGATGGTTTCCTATCTAATTGTGAGGAGCATTTTGTTGATTGGAGGACCCTAGGCCATGATCACCCTGCTTGTGAGGTGGGACATACTTTGGGCCACCAGTTGTTTGATCAGTAATTTGGGCTTTCTACAGTTTAGCCTCTAGTTCCTTTATTCTCTTCTCTTTTAGTTCCAACTATGTTTTTACTTCATTAGAAATTGAGAGCCCATGGTTCCCCTTAGGAATTTCGTGATTACCCTAGATCCTTTGATCATATTCATGTTGAATTCTGATCCGTTCAGCATCCAATCTAGCTTCAAACTCAGCCTGTTTCTAAGGATCAAGAGAAGGGAAGGGATTTCTTTGATCTTCAGAGGTATAAAGTTCTGCACTTGAATCATCTCTCCATGTATCAAAAGAATTATGTGCTCTCGATGTCTTATCTTTATCTGTCAGACACATATCCTCATTTATTCCTTTTCCCTTATCAGATCTGTCATCCTTATGTGTTCACTTACTGCTGTCAGTAGGGGCTCCATTATGACATCCCCTGTACTGAGACCTTCTTCCATTCATGATGAACAGATGCAAATATTCTGTCAAAGCCACCACTCACTTTTATCAAAAAAATGAGAAAAATGTTCATTATTTCTTATTCCCAGTGGAGTTTATTCAAGACTTCTGACTCTATGATTAAGGCCATGATTCTGATTGTTCCCCAGCAGAGTCACCAATTTGTTAGCTCTCAAAAACATAGGTTTGAACCATGAAAGGGTTCCAAGCTTTCACAATGCTTTAGGGTAACAGAACAAGGTTTGAAACAATTAAACCTTCTACTCTTCAGGTGCTACTAGACCTAGGCGGGTGTACCTTTCTGAATAGTGCAGACTTATCTTATAATTATCCCTCTGAAATACTTTGTCCACAATGGCAGATAATAGTGAACAAAACGAAATCAAACTTGATAGCAATAGTAAAAGCGGTTTTCTAATCTAACTCCTAAAATGATCAATAAGAAGATGTAAATAAATTAAGTGAATTCAAATAATGGAATTGTAGAGACCAGTACCTTGTTGGGTATGTGGAGTCAAATGAAACAGAAGTGGGCAACTTATTTTGGTAGAAAATAAAATTTGTAGGCATATGATCTATTCATAACTTGTATAAACAATGCAAAATTATGACTACTGAGCTCTTCTTTAATAATCTAGATGAATCTTCCTGATTATTGTGATCAATGAAAAGGATTTAATCTCTACTTGAGAGAACCAATTGATTAACCACACAAATGCAACAAATGTACACAGATAAACTGAAAGTAAACTTGTTACATCAATTTAATCAACCAGAAAGAAACAACATGGAGATAGCTTCAGCAATGTTTTTCAATAAACTCGACACACAATTGATACCAAAACAAAACTACCACACAACTGAATTTCATTGAAACCACTATTTGAAAACATGCACATAGTCTCTGATAAGAGAAAATTATCCTACTATAGCCATACCTAATCTATCTATCTGTGATCTAAAATTTGATCATAATTAACAACATGCTTATTTATACACCAGCATGATAAAAAATATCAAAATAAAATATTATGTTGGCCCTCCACAAGATTCGGGCTCAAACCAAGTCAGCTAACAACGGTCTCCAAGCATTCAACATGTCGGCCACAAGATTTTGAAATTATGTTTTAACCAGTAGAATAGTCGGCCAGACACAACATATCGTCCTGTCGAAGGCAATTCAAATGCTTCATCCTCACGACCAGTATTTCGCGTTCGTCGTGACCACCTGCTTGCTATATTGAAGCCAAAGGATACACTTCTGATTCTTTAAGTTTCGCTGTGACCACACAACATCGGTGAGACTTAATAGCAAATTAATAGAATTCTGTCGAAAGCCTCGAGCCACAATGTATCACCAAGACACCAATGCACCCATATCGACAGAAAAAGCTTTTTCCAATGTATGTCGTTGTAGCCCATCACACTCGAGGAGACGTTACATAGAGTACACAATGTTTCACCGAAACACCCCGAGCACATACCAATTCGCCAAGACAATTCAGAACTCCCATGGAATATCCTTCATCGTATTCCATCGGTGAGACTGAAGGTCACTCACTGAGACCCTACGGCGAAGTAGCCAAGTCTGGCTAAAGATAATCCATAATGTGCTTGTTGCTGAGACACCCTAATTTCGGTAAGACGCAAGCCCGATCATTTGACTCACGCTGATGAATCCTCTCACATGCACAAGTCGAGGAGACAAACAAAACTCAGTGAGACCCTATCCCGAAAGCCATAAGATATGCTGATAGCTACCAACAGACAAATGCCAGTCGCCACAATAGAGAACATGTCATGCTGAAAACCACCTGCATGAAAAGTCCATTCACTGTGACAGATAATAAGTCTTGTCGATAGGTAACACAGACTTATTGCAACACAGACTTATTGCAAGCAAAAGAAGCACAATGGGTCAGGGAGAGTAGAATGAACCTATGTCGATATGGACCCAGACATGAAAAATGCACAACACTATTGATTCAATGGGACAATATGGCAAACTATAGATGAAAAATGCATATGGTTGAACCAAAACAGGAAAATATAAATGAAAACTTATGTAAAAACACTAGATTTTACAGTCCCAACAGAGACCTTGGGGTAGTAATCTGGAACTTGTTTGCAGATTTCTACCTCTCAAGAGAGGTAGCATACTTGTGTGTTTCCTATGTTGAGAAGGTGCAAAAACACCCATCAATAGTTCCTATTCTAGTTGCAAGACTATATGTTAAGGGTTTACTTGGGACAAGGGGTGGAGCTAGTTGAATCGTAGATTGGGTTAACCCTAGTGTCAAATTTTGCGCAAGAAAAGTGGGATGATTTTTTTCATACTCAACGAGTTTTTTCCTTAGTAAGCTCAAGTGGGTTGTTTTTGACATCTTCTACCTCATACCACAATAGATTTTGTTGTTTTTGTGAGGGGGTAGATTAGATCCTTAGATCAAATTCTTGAGGGTTGGCATCATTTATGGTAGATGATACTTTGGTTTTCTCCATGATTCTCTTGTGTTGTGATCTTGTCTTTACCATTTTTGTCACCTATGGGAGATTTGTGTTGAGATTTGTAATTTTTGAACTCTCTAATTGACTCAATTTTAGGTAGAAAAGACATTATAAGTCATTTTGGAGCAATGGTGATAATGAGAGATGAGAAGCTGAATGATATGGGAAGTGATCATTGCAAATTTTTTGGAACAACACTTTTGACTTAGAAGGTTTCATTGTTTGATGTTTGGATAGAGGATGTTTATGAACTTGAGAATCTTTAAGGTAGACTTGTGAACTTCAAGATAAACTATTCCAAAGATGATAAATAACTTAACTAAATGCATGGAAAAGGATTGATTTCACATACAAAAGTAGCTAAGTTAGGATTTGGGTTGATAAATGTCTAAGTCCAAAGTGTTGGTGTGTTCAAAAGTTTGCAAAGATAGGTGAAGTGGAGGATTTAAAATGATGAAGGATAGATGAAATGTTTGACCCAATGTTGATGTAGAATGAACCTTTGTTTTCCAAGACCAATGTAGTGAGAAAAATGATATACCTCTAAAGTGATCAAACCCTAAGGACTCAATGATTTTTGTAAAATGGAACTTAAATGATTTTGGAAATAAGACCCAATGATTTTGACAATGGAAATCAATGACTTTGGACTCAATGTTTGCATTGTTTTCCTTATATGATAGTGGGTGTAAGGTTTGGTTGTTCCACTAGCATGATCGGATGCCAAATGGTCATGTGGGGTTCAATTTGTTAATTTATCTTGCTTAAGTGAGTTTCTTTTACCACAAACACTTGTCTTCATTAAGTTCAAACTAAATTTCTATGTCAAAAAACATCATCAATTCCACAATGTCCATTTCATGAAAAGGATGAAGTCAAGGGCATAGTTACCTAGGTTAAGTTTGGAAAATATGGATTGAGATGTAAACCAAAATATTTAGAAGTCTCTAAGAATAAATCATTAGGACAAGAATTAATATCAAGGTTTTGTTAAAGGATATCCATACTTAGACCAAAGGGTTTGAGATTTTGAAAAGACTTGTGAATGTTTGTTTGCAATGTTTTGGAACCAAGCAAAGTATTAAACCGACTCACAAGCATTTACTACCCTAGGTTCAAAAGATACTACTTGTTGAATCCCAACTTGGATTTCTCAAAACACTAAGACAATGCGAACAAATAGAGATTTGGTGACACTGGCTCCCCTCCACGGCACACACTTCTTGAGACCACCAAATCTTAAATCCTGAAGATCTAAAGATCCTAAGGATTTTCCTGTTTTGACAATTGAATAGTAAAATGTGGGGCGGCTTCAGAATGACTATTCCTGCACTAGCAAGCATAAGGGTTTCTGGATTCTAAACAATTGGCTCATAATAAGGGATTTTGTACAAGGTGTCCATACATGTGGCAAGATTAGCTCAATGTTATGGTCAATCAAGAGGCCTCCCAGTCTCTTTCTAAGACTATATTTTTGTTGAGATGTTGTTGAGATGATTTAGCATTGTTGTCATTGATGTCAAAACCTAGGATCCGGAAGGTTATGCTTTGGATGATATATAGAAATGATCTATCCTATCATGTTCTTTAATGTTGAGTAGTATGGATATTACTCTTGATCTAGATATGGTAGCACTTCTTTTTGGGAAACTCATGAAAGATAGTTAGTATGTAGAATTTCTGGAAAAAATTGTGTGCAGATTTTTGGATCAATGTTTCGGATCATACTCTATGATCCATCATCAGGATGAAAAGTAGATAGAGAGATAGTTAATGCAAAATAATAAATACTAATCTTTTGATATTGGTTGATGTGCTCAAAGCTTATTTTGAGCATCCTTGCTATCTAGACACTCATGTAGCATGTTACAAGGTTTGGTATTTCTAACTACATTTCTCTGATTGGTACTGAAATTGATGGAAATCAAGATTTGGTCTTGGTTGTGGCATTCCCATTAGCTCCATAATATATTTCATGCAATTCAAAGTTTTCTATCTTATAGTGATTATGCTTATATTATGTATGACCTATTTATGGGTCATGTGGTAATATGACAAGGAGATCTTTATGTGCAACCTATCTTTTAGGTCTGGTGCTAGTATGCCAAGCCTTATTGAATATTTTGAGGTTGTTCTTAAAAGTTGATATATTTTGCTAGGAAAACTTACTTTGTTCTACAAGTACATATACATATATGTATAGAACATCTCTTTGGTTTTGAAAAAGAAGAAGTGTGTGTACAAACAAAAAAAATGGGTGTGAAGGATTATGTGACAAGAAATAGAGAAGGAAGTAGAAGGAAAGTATCAGGAAGAAGTACTTAGTAGTGTAGAGGTTTTCCAAGGAAGGTGAGTAGAAGATTCTTGACCAAATCTATTGTAGATAGATATTGTGCTCTAAATCAAAACTAACTTCATCCATATGTAGATGCAGCTTCATCAATTTATTTTTTTCAGTGAGACTATTTAATAATCAAATGTGTTTTGGGAAGTGAGCCCACTGGTAGTGAGCCTTACCTATAGTGAGCATTTTGGAAGTGATCCCTTTGTAAAAATAACCTTAACCAGTGTTAACTTAACTAGTGTTCTATAATTGATAATTATCATTCTCTGTGGTTTTTCCCATCTTGGGTTTTCATGTAAATTTTGGAGTTCATTGTGCATGGTGTTGTTATGTGCTTTCATGTTCATATCTATTTGATTATTATCTAATTTATCTAAGATTTATCCAGATTAATTAAAGTCAAGAAAATTGTTTTATGATAACTGATTCACCCCCCCTCTCGGCTATCCAAACTGTTCAACAATTGGTATCAGAGCCTAATCCCTCACAGATAGAGCTTAACTGCTTGAGTGAGATCTTGGTAGCTTGAAGAAGATGGTAGGAGATTATTACTTTGAGGGAGAACTGAAGATAATGTTAGTTGATATGGAAAGAATGAAATCTAAAAATGAAGAATTGAAAGAAAACGTCAAGGGGGGAAATGCTTGTATCTCAAAGCTAAGGGAGAAAATCCAGAAATTCAAAGAAAGATATAGAGAGGTCAGCCAAGAATTAAAGGATTCAAAGGAAATTATTGTGGAATTAAAGCTATGATTGGATGAATGTAAGAAGACTAAAGAAAATATCAAACAAAAATTAGAAGAAAATGAGAAGTTAGATCAAGAGTTAAGAAAGTTGAAATTAGAAGCAAGAGTTTGTGAAAGTATCATAATTCTAGATCAACTCTTGTCCCTACTAAAATGTCACAAATATAAGGGAGGACTTGGCTTCTTAGGTGAAATCTCAAATCAGAACACTAAGGGAAAAGACAAAGTAGTTGAAGCTGAAGCGAAATCTATTGTAACAAGGTATGGAACTCTAGAACACCTACAAAAAGACTTCTAGTTAGGTAGCCAAATGCTCAAAGATACTTATCATTTAATGGCTATTGTTTTCTATGGAAAAAATTTGGACATAAGGTTGTAGAATGTAGAAGTGAGAAAGAATTGAGTACTCAATGCTTTAACTATCACAAGTTTGGTCACAAAGAAAGTCATTGCAGAAGTGAATCATCTAATCCGACTAGAAGGAATGGAATGAATAATCTCTTTCATGGTAATTTTCATTATGCCATGGTTATGGACACAAAGCTAATCAGTATAGATCTAGGGTTCACTCAGTTAAGTCATGAGAAATATGTTACAAGTGTATTCAACCTAGACATTATGCTAACACATCCAGATATGTTGCTCTAGAAAATCCTGAAAATAAAAAAAAGGTTGCAGAATTAGATGAATCTAAGAAGAAAACCATCATGGTTTGGAAGAAAAAGGAAATGAGTGTTGGGAACTCTTATGTGGTATCGGATCTTGGTATAACTCTTCTAGAGTCTGAACCAACTGCCTTGACTCAAGGGGATTTTTTCAATGAATATCTTGATGATTCCCCCTCTCTGAAGTAATATTGATGTGTTTTCAACATGACTAAGTTTGATCTAGTTGGTGATGTATGATGAAGCTTACTTCAACTGATTGAAAGGAAAAGTATAATTGATGGCATCATCAATGTAAGTTTTTGGCAAAAAAATCATCATGAGCAACTAAGAATAAAAGGTGGAGTTTTAAATCATTTCTCACTGTTTGAAAAGAAGGAGAAGAGGTTTCATCGAGCGATAAAAGGATTGAAGAATATAAGCACGATAATGGAATATGTGTTGGTTGACACTAAATATAGTGGTGGTATTCTGTTGAGGCTGAAGGGAGTAGAGTTGGACAAATTTGATCATCAAAAGATGAAGGAAATGGAACTAGGGGTGAAGACTAATGAATTATAGAATGTAAGTGCCTTAGGTATGGATTTATGGGGAGAATTCCCATGTATTGCTAACAAAGATTCTATCTTGTTCTTGTTGATTCTATTCAAGGATGGTAGCATCATTTTAGACAAACCCTATCCTATCACTAAGGAAGCCATTGAAGCTATTACTGGGTTGTACAGTGTTGGTGACCTCCCTAGGAAGAAAATGATGAAATACAAATATGCGGAGGAACTTACTAGTATCGACAAAAACCCATGAGCTCTACTAATAAATGACATTGTTGATCCTATAGTAAGGTGTGTGGCTTACGGTATCATTTACAAAATCTATTTTTGAAATTGTGAAGGATCTACATCGGCTATTTTTGTGTATCTTGCACATAAGATGGTGAAGAAAAATAAACAATTTGACCTTTGTATCCTAATAATGGAAAACCTAATTAAGAATGTCAAAATGTCTTTGGTTGAGAGTTATCCCTTTTGGTTTGGGTCTCTGCTCATATGTTTAGTATTTTACTTTCTAAGTTTGCTACCATCAAAGGAGAATGTTAATTGGAAGTCCAACATCCATGTCAGAAAGAAAGTTTACATATATTTGGAATGTATAGAAGATAAAGCAAGTGCATGAAAATATTATTTCTCATCCCTCCAGATGAATTTTTTCTCTAGTGTGATAGTGTCTAGTGGTATGCCTATCAGTCAATTTGAGGAGGGTTCCTCCTCTAGTAAGAAGTAGTTAGAGGTTGTCATTGGTGCTTTCCCTTTGGAACCTAAAAGGAGGAGAATTAACACAAAAGATGTCATCACTATCTCAGAAGAGAAGGAGAAGGAAGAAGAGTCTCTGCCTAGATCTTACTCTTCTAATCTAGATGAAGTTTGTTTGATGTTGGATGAAGGTGATATGAAAAATATTGGTGAAATGTGGTATGCCTACTCTCTAGTTAGTAGGCCTAGAATTGAAGATGCCTTTGTTGATTATCTTCTCAAAAAGGGTATCACTGTTTCAGTTGTTTCTAACTCGTTATCGGATAATCTGGTAGAAGTTGTTGAAGAAAGGTTGTTGCAAGAAGGATCTAAAGGACATAAGATCCAAGTTATGATTGAGAGAAGGTGTGTCAAATCCAAACATATATTATCCAAACACATTGGTAAGACAAGAGAATGCATTTTAAGGAGATTTATGACATCTACAGGTACTATCTCCAGTGGCCTGCTACTGTTGACAACTTTAGAAGTAGAATTGAAGCTATTGAATCTAAATTAAATTATATTGGGAATTGTTTTGACTTCTTCAAAGATAAAGATGGAAAACAAATAATAAGAGTTGGTGAGTTGCAAGCTAAGTTATTGTCTACTCAAACTTAGAGGGAAGATTTGGTTAAACATTTCTAGTTGGGGGTATCTGCAGGATCATCATGGAAAAAATAGGCCCTTAAGTGGCGAAAAACTTAGAAAAATAAGAGTTAGGAAACTTTACGTAAAAATTTGAATAAGTTATCTATATTATTTCAAAAATATGTAAGAATAGAATTTGTAGAAAATTGAATTTAGTTTCTAAAATACTAGGTTTTTAAATCTATTTGGTGAAAATTTGAAATTTCAATGCAATAGTACTTAAATTTCAAGGAAAAAATAAGAAGTAGATGTCTATCCACCACCCTAACCACACAATAAAATGATAATATTTTTTATAATATTTTAAATATAAGTAGAGGACTCATGTCCCAATGTGATGCATATTTTTTTGTAATTTTTCCCAAGTAAATAATTAATTATTATTTTTTTATTACAACTTTTAAAAAATATAAAAAACTTGTATGTCTAACCATCTTAACTTGGTCAAAACTTCATGAAATTCATTTTTTTTAATCCTATAGTATGTGAAGCATAGAATGTGACACATGTTTCGGATTCAAAAAATGTGATATCGTTTGAAAGTTATAGATGTTTTTCAATCAGCCTATCAATTAGGACTTTAGTCATTATTCAAATAGAAAATGAATAATAATTATTTATTAAATTCAAATTAAATCATAATTTATACTGGTGGAAAGTTGAGAATCTCCTTTAAAAACCCTTTTTTTTCCATCAATTTTGGGTAAAAAAAAGTTGTCAACCACATACCCTACACATACCCATCATATCGCCACTTTTTGGCCCATCATGATCCTACACATGCCCTTGGTAAAAGAAATTGTTGAGGTCAAATTGGACCATCTTTCAGGGATGCTTTTTGATGCAGAGGATTGTGAACTTCAATGGTTGTCTCTGGACTGGTCATCATCATTTGAGTTGTTGGCTCTACTGGATAGTATGTGTTCCAGAATGGTTTCTGTTGTGCAAGCTTGGAAGAGGATTCTTCCAATTGTGAGAGAAAGGTATAAGAATATTTTTTATGTGAAAAGTGTTATTTTTACTTGATTTCCTTAATGTTCTTATTTGGCCCTTTTCCTTTGATGAAAAAAAGGGGGAGAAAATGAAGAGAAAAATAAAAACAAAAGGAGGAATTGAATTGCTTGATAAAGGGAGAGTGCTTAGAGTCATTTGTTTGCAGTTTTTGTGTTATTGAGTTTTGTTGTTTTTCCATCAATGCCAAAGGGGGAGATTGTTGAGAATTTTTTGATATGATTTAGCATTGTTGTCATTGATGTCAAAACCTGGGATCCAAAAGGTTGTGCTTCAGATAATATATAGAAATGATCTATTATATTGTGTGCTTTGATGTTGAGCAATATGGATATTATTCTTGATCTGAATATGGCAGTACTTATTTTTGGGACACTTGTGAAAGATAGTTAATGTAGAATAACGAAGACTAATCTTTTGGTATTGGTTGTTGTGCTCAAAGCTTATTCTAGGTATCCTTGCTATCTGAATATTCATATAGCATGTTACAAGTTTTGGTATGTCTAACTACATTTCTCTAGTTGATATTGAAATTGATGGAAATCAAGATTTGGTCTTGGTTGTGGCATTCCCATTGGTTCAAAAATATATTTCATGTAATTCAAAGTTTTCTATCTTTTGGTGATTATGCTTATCTTATATATGACCTATCTATGGGTCCCATGGTAACATGATAAGGAGATCTTTATGTGTGACCTATCTTTTAGGTTTTGTGCTACCATGTGCCAAGCCTTATTGAATATTTCAAGGTTGTTCTTCAAATCCAACATGTTTTGCTAGGCTGAATTTCTTTGTTCTATGGGTACATATACATATATATATTGAACATCTTTTTGGTTTCGAAAAAGAAGTATGTGTGTGAATAGAAAAAAGGGTGTGAAGGATTATGCGACAAGAAATAGAGAAGGAAGAAGAAGGAAAGATTTAGGAAGAAGTAATCAGTAGTGTAGATGTTGTGCAAGGAAGGTGAGTAGAAGATTCTTGACTAGATTTGTTGCAGACAGATATTGTTCCCTAAACCAAAACTGACCTCATGCATATGTAGATGCAGCATCATCAGTTCATTTTTTTTAGTGAGACTATTTTGTAATAAAATGATTTTTGGGAAGTGAGCCTTACCTGTAGTGAGAATTTTGGCAGTGAGCCCTTTGTAAAAATCACCTTAACCGATGTCACCTTAACTAGTATTCTATAATTAATAATTAGCATTCTCCATTGTTTTTCCCATCTTGGGTTTTTGCATAAATTATGGTGTTCATTGTGCATGGTGTTGTTATGTTCTTTCATGCTCATATCTATTTGATTATTATTTGATTGATCTAGGCTTGCTCCAAATTAATTAAAGTCAAGAAAATTGTTTTATGATAACAGATTCACCCCCCTCTCAATTATCTAGACTATTCAACAATTTTAACGTATCACATAGATACTAAGGGTGACACTTGTCAGTATGACACATCCACACCTATTTTTTATGACTTTCATCATAAACACATTATTTATATAGTGGCTTGAAAGAGCTTGGCTTTAGCTTGTTTCCTCTTAGTTCATTCCCTCCTTTTGAAGTAGAGAGGTGAGCCCTCTAAAGATAAACAAAAGCAAGAAAGTACGTTTGTAGTTTGATCTCCTCAATCGCATGAAGCAAGGAGAGAACACACACAATTCCTTTTCCCTACACTAGCATGTGGCTCATTTTAATCCAAATTGAAATATGTGGGTGATTATACTAAATGTCAAGGAAATGATTTTGATTCTCAAGATCGTCAAGTGGCATGAGAGAAGTGCATACTCATTCGATGACACAAAGGTAATTCACAAAATATAGCAAACACTTGTTAATTTTATTCCTCAAAGCAAGGTAAGTTAATTTTATGCACCAAATGAAGTGTTAAGTTGTATTGTTCAATTTTAAACCCAAAGTAAGATGAGATGAGGGTTCAATTTTAACTAATTTGAGTGTTTATTTTAAAACCCAATTGAAAGCTAGTGTGGTCCTAAAGCATAAAATGAAAAGCATGTTGAATGGGTTATAATTGCCCCAAAAGTGTCAAAAATCTTGTTACAATTATAAGATGGAAAGATAAGAATGCTTCTTCACTTTAACTTTTATCGTCCAACCTGCAAAACCCAGTTAGCCTAAAAACCAAAACAACGATAGAGGCATGTCAGTGATCTGATGAAGTAAAAATATTAAAGCACATGCTAAAAATTGATCATCATTTTTCTTAATAGAGTAGGGTGTCACTATTCACGATAGTGTTGCTCTGGTGAATTTTAGCATTGCTCTACAAAAATCTAGTGACGATGATAGCATCGCTATTTGGGAGTGTCAATATTTGCAAATCTTCAATACCTCAAATTATTTGGCATTGTCATTTATTTTAATTGATGCTAGGGTATTAATTAGGCATTATTTCTCATGAAGATAGCATCGCTATATGGAAATTCCCAACAAAGGCATCACTAAAAGTTCCTAGAGCATAGTTATATCCTGTAAGAAACAAAAAAAATAGAAATTAAGATAGAAAATGATTAAATTTGATCAGTTATGCCCTCCTAGTGCCAAAATGTGATCGACAGATTAGTATGGGCCGATTACGCTTGATTCATGAAGAACTAAAGAATAATTAATCCACTAACATCAATCTCAATAGGATCAATCAAGTGAAAATTAAACCAAGCATCCATTAAAATCAAGTATACTAAACTATAAAAGCTTCAAAATACCTAGTCTAATCCATTTGAAACTTATCCTATTGGGGGAGTGGTGTCATCTTGATATGGAGGTGACCCTTCCCAATCCCATGAATAATAAATGAGTTTCAATTAGTTTTATTGAAGAAAATTGATGAAACCATTGATAGATGTGTATGAAAACATGATTTTAATCTAAATGAGCATGATGCAAGCTAATTTAGCATGATTTGATGCTAAAATTATCTAGATATGTGAGTGAAAATCTAATCTAAATGGATTCTAAGCTAAAATATTCAAACCCTAATTAATAAACAAGCTACATGAATGCATCTATGTTACCATTGAAGTCATTAATGGAAGCTAAGATAATTAATGGAAGGACTTAAGATAAAATGGTATTAACAAAATGAAAAAGTGAGTGTGTGTTTGAGTGATTTCAATAGCATGAGTTTTCTCTGAAAAAGATGGATCCATTTGTCTCCAAATAGTGACCTATTTATCAGAAAGAAAATGAGAAATGAAGGGTTGAGATCAAAAAGGTTAATCAATGGTCAAGGATGGAAGAAGTTGGAGGAATGGATCATGGATTCTCATCAATGGACAAGAATCAATGATGAGATTTAATCAAGGGTTCACCATTGTCCAAACAAAAAAACTTTCAACTTTCCCAAGAGGTCACAAGTTAACTTGCACAAGAGTTCACAATTTAACTTACACAAGAGGTCACAAGTTAACTTGCTCAAGAATTCAAGTAAGTTTGTTGAGAAAAGAAATATTCCCCTTTTTCAAATGAGTGAGGAAAGAGAATATTGTTTGGAATATTCTCATGGGTGAGAGAAAATAGTCATTTAGTAAATTAAAACAAAGTTTAATTGTGCAAAAGGGAGAATGAATATTCCATGGGAATATTCCTTTTGGAGGAATGTGCAAAGGAGAATTATTCCCTTGGAATATTCCCTTGCAAGTGGGGGGATTAGATTAATTTGTAATTGCTAATTAAACAAAGGTTTAATTATGCAATTTTAGAGGAATTAGAAGATTTTCAGTAAATAAAATGATTTAATGAAAGGTGGAAAGTGAAATGACATTTAATTAAATAACTTAGGGTTATTTAGTCAAATTTTAGGACTTATGGATTAAATTAAATAACTTTATGTATTTAATTTAACTGGAAAAAATGTTAGCATGAAAGGGGGTGAATTAACTTGATTAGATTAATTAGGTTAAATAGATACAAATAAGGCAATTAATTAAATAGCTAGGCTAATTTAATCAATTAAGCGAAGAGAGGGTGCATTTGAGGAGGAAATGATGTTAGTATACCTAATTCGAGTGCATGATATCAGTCAGGACATTTTTTCAGTGTCCACAATACCCATAACTAAAATATATTTTAGGCCATTATCATCTAACTTAGACCTTTATTCTTTTGGTACATATGCATAAGAAACACATTGAAATAC
This sequence comes from Sequoia sempervirens, assembly GCA_007258455.2. Taxonomy (NCBI): domain Eukaryota; kingdom Viridiplantae; phylum Streptophyta; class Pinopsida; order Cupressales; family Cupressaceae; genus Sequoia; species Sequoia sempervirens. Next base: position 637,402,746 of record VDFB02271358.1, on the reverse strand, counting down.
ACTCAAATCATCAACACTAGGTTTAATCCTAGACCATGCTTGTTCAAGAGTCATTCCTTCAACTTCTTTGTAGGAATTTCTACTTAGAACATACACTATTGTGTGTACTAGTTCTAGCAAAAACTCTTATCCCAATTTATTTTTTTCATCATACTCCTTACAATTTCAATAATTATCATATTCTTCCTTTTAACAACTCCATTTTATTGTGGATTGTAGGAAGTAGTAAAATCTCTCTTGATTCCATCATATTTGTAAAAATATAGAAACTCATTTTGTTTTTGGGTAAAATTACAAAGTTGTGTCACACTTTATAAAGAAAACACCCAACACTTTTCCAACTTTTAAACTTGAATCACAAAAAAGTGGCATATATGTTTTGAATTTTGAAATAATGTAAACTAAAAAATGTGTATTTTTAGTATATTTTATATTTGTATTTTAAAAAATAAATAAAAAACCCTTTGAATATAGTTTTTCATAAATTTACACTATAATTTTATTATTGATAAAATGTTGAAAAATGAAGTTACATGAGATGTCAATTTTTATATAGTAATTTTTTTTTTTACTTCAATTTTTTTGTTTGTATTTATAACTTGAAATTTTAGTGCATGGATATAGTTTTCTCCAATTATGATAATATTGTAGACATGTAAAATTGACTTAACACTTATCACAAATTTAGAACATCTTAGAACAACCCCAAAATGACTCAAAACAACTCTGAATCAACTCAGAACATCTCGAAATGACCCCGAAACAACTCGAAACAACTCTGAATCAATTCCAAACATCTCAAAATGACCTCGAAATGACTCGGAACAACTCTGAATCAACTCAGAATGTCTCATAACTACCCCAAAATGACTCGAAACAACTTTGAATCAACTCAAAACGTCTCGAAATGACCCTGAAATGACTCAAAACAACTCTGAATCAATTCAGAACGACCCTGAAATGACTCGAAACAACTTTGAATCAACTCAGAACATCTTAGAATGACCCTAAAACAACTCAGAACATCTCTTAATTAACTCAAAACATCTCAAAATATCTCTGAAACATCTTGAATCATCTTGAAATCATCCCATGACATCTCACAATGCATCAAACTACATTGAATGACATTTAAAACCCTAATTTCCTCTTTTAATTGAATAATACAACATTATTTGATAAATTCACATTTCATCATTCTCGACAAATTGAATAAATACCACTTATTTAATAAATTATTGAAAAAACCCTAATTCTACTATTAATCGAATAATACAATGTTATTTGATTCTCATCATTTCGACTAATTAAATAAATTACCTTTATTTAATCAAGTCCTAATCTTATCTTATTTCGTCTTGATTAGTCAAACAACATCAATTATTTTATTACGTCACTAATCCACCTTATTCCTCAAAATTAATTGAATTATTAATCATAATAATTTAATTATCACATTTCCCTCCAAATTTTGAATAATTGAATCAAATCAAATCAAACTATTCAAATTGGAAAAAATCAAAATCAAAATCAAATTGGAATGAATGAATTAATTAATATTCCTCACCCACTTTTTGATTGAGGAAATCATGGATTGCTAACTAAGCAATCAAAATCCTAACTGGCCAATCTATTCTTCAATCACCCTAATTGTGCAATCAAATTTGCACAATTTCCTCATGTCTAAATCCTCTCAACTCATTTTGACTATTGATCTGGATATTCTCCAACGTGATCTTGATTATCGATTCAAAATTTATTTTTCTATCTAACAAACCTTTCTCTTCACAAATCAGGATCAAAATTTCAACTTACCTTATGCAACGAAGTGTTTTCAAGACCACCATTGAGAGAGCTTCATCATTTCTTCAAGAACAAGCATCAATCATCAAGCTTTTGCGTACAAGCAATTGAGGCTTTACAGTGATACGAACAACCCAACATCATGCAAATACACTCCAACATGGGATGGTAATCTTTTCTTGTGTTATTTGAGTTATTTTTTAATATCTCAGGATCTCATTTCATTCAAATATCTTAGAATTGTTCATTTCATGAGTGATGGAATAGGATAGATTAAGTGTTTTTGAATTAGATTAGTTTTTTTTATTTCAATCTTACACTTTGATCTTGATTTTGTATCATTTTCCTCATGGATTCATTCCCCCTCACACAAATATATATTTCTAAATAAATATTAAAATGTGTGTATTAAAAAATAGTTGTTTCCATTCAACGTCAACTTTCATATTAACTATTTATCTAAAATAGAAAATAAATTATACCATCTTGATATAGATTATTTTATCTAGTACATCATATTTTTTCAATTTTTTTAATATTTTTTAGTATTTCTCTTGGCTTGGTAATCAACCTAATATATTTATGTTGAAAACCTACTTTTAGTAAATTAAAATTAAAATATAAAGAATAGTTTATATATATATATATATATATATATATATATATATATATATATATATATATATATATATATATATATATATATATATATATATATGAAATCTACACTTAGGGATCTACAAAAGGGTATTTTTATATTTAAAAAATATATATTATTTCCATGACTAAGAGTTGTTGAAACATTAAGTTTTTCAAATAATTTTATTTTTCATTAAATTGGCTTCAAAGTGGTGCTACATATGTATTTATATAACAATTTTAGTTGGAAAAGTTGTTGACATATCTAACTTAGCTATAATTAATCTCACTAGATCATATGTTTGAACAAAATTGATTTTTAGAAAAAATTAGACTTCAATTAAGCTAGAGAATGATGTCATGTAGAGGTTTGTCGTGGGCTAGGGCTCACTTTCCCTAGCTGGTGTTTCCTTCATGTTCGTGTGGTTGTTGGTTATTTTCCTTGCCTTTTTTTTGCTTATATTTGGTCATCGGGGGGAATTTCAGGGTGTTAGGGTTTGTTTGCATGGGGAGGCATTTTCTTTGGCTAATATTTGATGCTGGTTTTTTCTTTTTTTGCTTGTTTTGGTGGAGAATCAATCTCTTGGAGTTTGTATTTTTTTGTACCCTTTCTTTGGGGTTTTGTTTTTTATTTCTATAGAGGTTTAAGTGGGTTGTGTTTTTTCTTCAACTATGGATTTGAGATAGGCATCGGAGGCTAAATCTTTGTTGAATTTTTGTGTGGTATTTGGGGCTTCTCCAAATCATTCATCAAGGGTTTTTTATAACATTTTTTTCAAATGAATCATGGAATGGAGGATTTTTTCCATCTGGTGGTTCTCATATTCCAAAAACCAATGGTTATCTAGAATGATCCAAAGATAGGTTGGTGTCGGTAATTCAACCAAAATCGATTGTGGAGGATATTGAGTATTTCTCAAAGCATGCCTTACTTTGAAAATTTATGGGAATGAGATTTCCATTCCAATTTTTGGATTCATGGGCTCAATGGAATTGGTCTTGAGAGGGTGAGATGGAAATAATGTTATTGGCAAATAGTTACTTCATGGTGACCTTTAACTACATGGTAGATTGCAATAGAGTTTTCAAAGGTGGGCCTTATTTCCCCAACCAAATTGTTTTATTTATTAAACCTTGGCACACAAGTTTTGATCCTTCATAGGAGCTCCTAAATTGGGTTCCAATGTGGGTGTGTCTCCCTATATTTCCAATTGAATGTTGGTGCAATGACATCTTGCATAGGTTTTCTTCATTGTTGGGGAAACCAGTGGGTCCTTCTCAACAAACTTGGGATAGAAAGGTAATGGCATTTGCTCGTATTTGTGTTGAGATTGATTTAAGTAACCCTCTTCCAAAATCTTTGGAAATTTGTGTGGTTTCATATTCTTGGGTGTAGTAGCTATACTATGAGACATTTCCCTTTCATTTTCACCTATTTCATGAATATTTCCATTTCAAAAGAAGATACTCGATGTATAAACCTTTGGAGTCTCAGACTACTCTACCATCTCGCAACCCCCCTAAGGTTAAAAAAGGAAAGGATCCCATTCCTAGTGAGGCTATAGGTGTAGAGGGTTTTATTCCTATTAAGGCTTGTAATAAGAACCTTGGTCAAAAGAGGAATCTTAAGGAATGGCAGGAAGGTGATACATTTAATAGATTTGAGGTTCTAGATGATCTCAATTAGTAGGAGGTGAATTCGAGTATGATGATTATGGATTAGGGTTTTTTGGAATTGGTTCAAGAAGGAATTATCCTAGATTATAACCAAACTTCTTAGGAGGTTGGTGCTTTGAAAATGGACATGGATCTTAGTTTGGTGGTTCTTGGGAGGCCTGAGTCTCTTGTGGATGTGAAGATGGGGAAAGGAGAGGAATCTACTCCATTAGTGAAAGTAGAGTCTAATTCAGTAAAAAGTAGCAAGGATTCTCCTTCATTAGAACTTCTTCAGAAAGACCAAGAAAAGGGGTTGTTGAGAAGTCCTCCAAGGTTGGGAGAAAGAAGGACTTAGAAAAAATCAAGATGATGGGGGATACTTTGGTGGAGTTGGTATTTTTTAAGACTCTAGAATCTCATTTTTCTAACCCTCTAAAATGATCATCCTCTCTTGGAATGTAAGGGGCTTGAACAATGGCCCTCGACAAAAAGTTTTTCACAAATTGGTAAGAATTTATTCTTCTAATGTTCTTTTTTTATAGGAGACTAAGTTATTTGTTGAAAGTATGGTTGGTTTGTTGCCAAAGTTATGGGGCAAGGTGACTGCCAGTGTATTGGGGTTCATGGTAATGTTGGGGGTGTGGCTTTCTTGTGGAACCCAATAAATATTTTTCCTCTTTGGTGGATGTCTTGTAAGTCCTCCATCTCTGCAATTGCTTCAAGTTTGGAGTCGGGGGAAACTATTATTCTATCAAAAATCTATGCACCTACTAATTTTCTTGGTAAGCAATCTGTTTTCTCTCATATTAAGTTTATTTGGAGCCTTACTCCTTTTTTTCCCTTAGATTATGGTGGGTGATTTCAATTCCATTATTAAGCTGGATGAGAAGAAGGGTGGTATTGCAAGGTTGGAACCCTCTTATTTCCTTCTCCATGATAACATTTTTGCCTTGAATCTGGTTGGCATTAATCCTCATAATGGTAAGTTTACTTGGAACAATAGGAGGATGGGGGAGAATTGTATTGTAGAGAGACTTGACCATTTCTTGGTTTCCTATTTCTAGGTTGGAGTATTGTGGTCTACTTGTTTTGAGATTTTGGACTAGAGAGGATTGGGTCACTAGCCTATTAAACTATCTACTACTTCGGATTGTGTTGTTTGGTCCCCATCTTTCAAATTCTAGTTTATGTGGTTAAGAGATCATTCTTTGCAGGAGTATGTGGCTGAATGGTAGTGGATGGGAAGATCTACTCATAGTAATTCTAAGTATTATTTTTCCAAATTGCTACAATATGTGAAGTATCAGCTCAAGCAGTGGAACAGACAGTGTTTTGGAAACATTTTTCATGCTAAGAATGTTTCTCAAGATGGCTTGGATGTCATTACCTAGGAGATAAGGGAGTTTGATCTTTCAGAGGATTTACTTAGAGACGAGGCAAGGGCTTTGAAAGTTTTAGAAGAGTGCAAGCTGCATGAGGAAATTTATTGGAAACAAAAGGCTCGTGTTGAGTGGTTACAAGAGGGGGATAAAAACACTGCTTTCTTCTTCAATTCGGTGAAAGCTAGGAGATATGGAAACTCTATTCCTATTCTTGTGAGTGATAGGAGTGAGCATTTATCTTCTTTGCATGAAATTTCCAAAGAAGTTGCATAGTTCTTTGTTGCCTTATTTGGAGAGGACTCTCATGATGTCTTGGTAGAAGAAAACCATGTTTTTTCTTGTATCCCCTCCTTGTTATGGTGGAGATGAATAAGCATCTTTTGGGGTACATCTCACTGGATGAATTGGAGGATATTGTTTTCCAATTGAAGAAACCTAGGAAAGCCTCGAGCCTTGATGGTTTTCTGATTGAATTCTTTTAGGAATTTTGGGATATCATTAAGCTAGACTTATTGGAGGTGGTTCATGAGTCTTAGAGGAATAAGTAGATGATGCGGGCTTTGAATTCTACCTTCCTTTCTCTCATTCCCAAATGCAAGGGGGTGGATCGAATGAGTCATTTTTGACCTATTTCTCTTTATAATTTGGTTTATAAAATTATTTCCAAGTTGATTGTTGTAAGGTTGAAGCAATGGCTTAGATGGATTATCTCTAAGGAACTAAGTGGTTTTATGGCAGATGGGAAAATTTTGGATGGGGTTATCATTGCTACTGAAACTATTCATTCTATGGCATCCTCTAAAGATAAGGCTATGTTCATCAAGCTAGATATGGAAAAGGCCTATGATAGAGTTAAGTGGTCTTTCTTGTGCAAAATTCTTATTTCCTTTGGTTTTGTTTAGGAGTGGGTTTAGTGGATTATGAGTTGTGTTACTTCCACTTCCTTCTTGGTGTTGATAAATGGTGAGCCTTCTTCTCTTTTTGGTGTTTCTAGAGGCCTTCGTCAAGGGGACCCTCTCTCTCCTTATTTATTTATTCTTCTTTCCAAAGGTTTGGGGAGAGTGGTGAAGCCTGATGTGGCATTGGGCCTTATTCAAGGTCGAGTGTGGGGAAATGGTTTGCCTCCTCAGTCTCACCAGCAATTTTTGGATGATACTACTTTGATTTGAATGGTTAAGGTTAGAGAAGGCATGAATTTGTGCAAGGCCTTGAATATTTATCTTGTGGATTTTGGTCAAATGATTAATGAAGATAAATCTTCCATTTTATTCCTCAATACTCCATGTCTTATTTAATAAAGGATTTCTTGTATTTTGAGGTTTCAGATTGGATCTCTCCCTTTCACGTATCTTGGCATTCATATCTCTTCTAGTAGTCTTCCTAGGGAGTCTTGGCAGAATATTCTAGACAAGTTTTGTGTGAAGGTTAATCATTGGACTCATCATTGGTTGTCTTTTGTTGGGAAAGTTCAACTACTTAAATATGTGGTGTAGGCTCTTCCCATCTATAGATGTATGGTCTAGGTGGATTTGGTTGGGTTTGTTAAGGAATTGGATTATTTGGCTAGACAATTCTTATGGGTGAGCAGTTTGTCTTCTTCCAAGCGGATGTATTGATCAAGGAGGTTTTGTTTTGGATATGTAATAGGGAGTTGAGGCTCTCTTTTGGTCTAGTTCTTGGAATGGATTTCCCCCCATTCTGTACTAGTATCATAATTTGTTGAATCTTTTCCAGTGCTTCCTAGAGGCTAGCTTGTCAAGGGTGATTGATTTTAAGACTTCTTACTCTTATAGGAAGTTGGAGATAGCTAGGTGGAAGGACCCTTGTGATTGGCCTATTGTTGGTTCAAAGGAGGATTGTTTCGAGCTTCAAAATATTTTGGTGGGAAGAAAATGTAGCTCCCTTGGAGATAAGGATATTCTTGTTTGGAGCTCAGATCTTAAGGGTACTTTCAATATGGCTTGAGGGTACCAAGAGTTGCTAACTCATAAGTTTGGTGGGGTGGAGGTTCCTTGGTGGAAATAGTCTTGGAAAAAAATTTCTTTGCCAAAGTGTAATTGCTTTGCATGGAGTCTAGTTGAGAATAGATGTTTGACTTGGGATAATCTTTGGAAGTGGGGATTCTAGGGAACCTCTATTTATGTTTTGTGTGGCTACAATGAGGAGGATTCTTCCCACTTGTTCTTCCATTGTTCTATTTCTATGTTGCCTTAACATTTATGGTGGGGTGTTTGGAAACATCCTTGCATTCATGTCTCTTCCCTTGTTGAGTTCTGGAGCAATATGGGAATACCTCCTACTCAGGCCTCTTTCCTCCATATTGTGTGATACATTGGTCCTACCTTCATCCTTTGGAAAATTTGGCTAGAAAGGAATTGTAGGATTTTTAATGGGTATAGGTTGATGGTTCAATAGGTTTGGCATAGAATTTTTGGTATGATCCAGGAGACAATGGAAGCTAAATGTGAAGTGGTATATCCTTTGGAAAGGAGGGATGAGATTGTTGATAGATTGGGCTTACAAGGATTGAATTTTGACTCTACTTGTGTCAGAAGGGGTAGGCAAGATAAAGAGAAGGTTAAAAGAATGGGAAAATGGTTGCTTCCTTCTATATAGACATATTGAAAATCAATACTGATGGTTCCTTTAGGGATAATCTTGTGCCTACTAGGATTGATGGAGTTGGTAGAGATTTATCTCACTTGGTTATTTTCCTTTTCTCTATTCATAAAGGGTAGCATTCTAACAACTTGAATGATGGGTTGGAAATTCGATGGGCTATTGATCATGCTTGGGCTTTAGGTTGGTGCAATATCATATATGAATATGACTAAGATTATTGGTAATTTGTTGAATGAACAAAAGGTGACTGATGTTAACTAGCAGCTTGCTTTGGTTGTTTGATAGATTTTTTAGATAAGCTCTTTGATGGAGGTATTGTCTTTATCCTACATTCCATGTGAATGGAATAGGATTGTTGATTGTTTGGACAAGTGGGCTTTGAAGCAAGATGATGATTGGAAGATTGAGGGTTGGGGGCAGTTGTCCCTAGATTATTGGCATGAGCTAGAGAGGTTTATTGCTGATGATTTGGATGGATATGGTGTTTGTAGCTATGTGGGTGGCAGTTTTTGTTTTGGTTGGTTCTTATGCTTTTTTTTCTTGGGAGCCTACTAGTTCCCTGATTCCTATGTACTATTAATTTCTTGCTTTCAATAAATTTTTTACCCCTTTTTTCAAAAAAAAAAAAATTAGTTAGAAATACTTAAATTCAATTATGTTGATAAGTTGGCCAAAAGTGTGACACAGCTTTGTATTTTTCCCTTTTACTCACCTTCATTGCTTGACCTTATCACCTTAATTTACTTACCATTTTATTTCTCTACCAACAACTTGGATTCTACAAAAATTTTAAACACTTCTAATTTTGTAGCAAAGAAGAATACCAAAAATTTTGTTGAGTAATCATCAATGATAGTTATAAAATACTCTATTTATTCAAATAATGTGTATCCATAGGACCACACATTTTTTTATGGATTATCTCAAGATGTTGCTTGACTCTACTAAATTTACCAATTGGAAAGTTGACTTATGTTGTTTTCCAATAACACATTCTTCACACACCTCTTATGAATTTTCAATGAAAGGTAGAAAATCAACCATTTTTAATCTCTCAAGTAAAATCAACCCACTAAAACTAATGTGACCATATCTTTGGTGTCAAATTTTACTTTCATTCATTTCACTAGATCTTAATGGTTGGTTTCCATGACTAAAATGAAGAGAAACAATTCTATCACCTATCATCTTTGGACTTCCAACAATTACATTCCCTTTTAAACTTATCTCTTATTATGCACCTGTTCTCATAAAAAATCACTTGATAGTTTTTCTCTAACATTTTTCCAATAGATAACAAATTATTTTTCAATGTTAGGACTAATAGTGTTTCATTCATATTTTTTTACATTACCATACTATTATAACTGCAATAGTATCCTTAATTTTGCTTCCATGAGAATGATTATCTTCTAATACCACTATACTCTCATGATTTTCATCTAAATTAAAAAATAAATTACCATATATGTCATATGTGAATAAACACTAGAATAAATATACCATATTAAATTTTTATTTACATTTGAAAAAAAAATTATTTATCTTCAAAAAGACATTGATTTTTTTTCCTTTTCACTTTTTACTTCAACATTTTGATGCATAGTTCCCATCTTATTAAAATAAAAGCATTATAGGTTCCTTTTATTATTGTGTCCCCCATTGTTTCCACATCTTCCTCTTCTTGTTCTTATAAGGTTGTTACTTCTTCCTCTAACATTATTATGTCTTCCTATTAAACTACTAGATTCATATTTATGTTCATTTTTTATGGCTATATTCACCTTTACTATGATTCTTGAAGAGTGTGATTATTTTTCATATTATATTTCCTTTAGAGGAATATTCTTGCTCTAATATTTCTTCATTACTTTTCATTCTTTCTCCAAAAGTTAAGAAAATTTCACTTAGTCCATAATTTTGCATAGTTGTGAGATCCTTAGAAATCTCAACTATAGAGACCATGCCGTCAAATTTAGGAATCAATCTCCTTAATATTTTCTTAATGACATGCTTGTCATCTAGACACCTTCCCCTAAAACTTTAATTGGTATTCATCTGTACATTTTCAAAACTTTCCTAATTACCTATAATTTTGTAGTTTTTTCACCTTGGTATTGTTAGAATTATGAAAGATGCAAACCAAAGGATCAAACAATGAATAAAGACACCTTTCCATGCAAGAGATCTACAAACAAAGAATTGCTATATTCCTCAACAAGAAAAATCTATAGAATGAACCTCAATAATCTTCAAGGAAAACAAGAGTCTTCAAAGGTAGAGAGTTTGAGAGAGAAGGAGAGAGATAATACAATGAGGGTTGAGTGATATTTAGGAGAAACCCTAAATGGTAAAGGGATTAGATCATGACAAGTTTCAACATCTCATACAATGAGACAAAATGATCTAATTATAGCTCTCTAGTTAACATGGCAAATCACTCCTAATTTTAGCTTAAGTGCATGAGAATAAATTAGACTAATAATTAATTAAAGATTAATCAATCATTAGCTAATGCTTGATTAATCTAACACCCCCCTTAAGATGAACTTAAGGAGTAGCTAAAAACCCTAAAAAAAATGCATGATGGGTTCTAGCAAAACAAGGCCTAGTGAGGTACCCATGTACAAATAAAAGATCTCTCAAAACTAAAGAAAAGGATAAAACCACATGGGAAAAAATCCTCTCTAAAGGAGAGATGTAGATGAACTGAAAAAGCCTCCAAATCAAGGTGATGAACTAAGAATCCTCCAACCAAAAAAATGTCCCAAAAAGAGGAACATGTAGAATATCGCTAAAGCATGAAGAAGATGTAGACTACCGTCAAATAATGACTGATATTTATTGAAATGAGGAACCTCCAAAAATAGGAATGCAAGAGTGTTCATATGGTAAATGATCCATCTCACTTAAATGCATGTAACTAGTCATTTATGTACACTACATTTGAAAGTGTTGAACGTCTAGAATACTGAGAGGAGGGGGTGAATCAGTATTCCATAAAACGATTCTAATAAAATCCATCTAACCATTATCGCAATTTTGATTGAATCAGCAAGAGAGAACATAAAAATAAATCAATGCAGCCACACACATGAACACTAGGATTTTTACATGGAAAACCCAAAAAGGGAAAAACCATAGTGAGGGTTAACTCACAATATATTATATCCAAATACAAGATATTACAAGACTCACTACCAAGACTCACTATCCTTGAAAAGGCTCACTACCTAAATACAAAAGATGGCTAACTGCCAAGATACAAAAAATTTGGCTCACTGCCAAAATGTTTTAACTAATAGAATACACCTTCAATGTGCAGGGTTCAATTCCAATGAAGCTCAAAATATGAAGTACTACCTCACACAATAGTTGCTCAACAAATCTACTCTGATCCTCAAATAATAAGGCATTTAGGCTCGGATCCTCTTTCACCTTTCTTCCACACTCGCACATCCAGACTTATATCTTCCTTTCTTCAAAGCATCTTAGATATATCTTATTCATCAATTAGTTCAGCCTAATTAGATGAAAAAAAAAAATCAAAACACTCTTTTCAGCACCATATATGATTTAAAACATTTTATCCATGTAGTGCATTACACCAAGTCGGCTAACATCCATAAAACATAACTAGTCTCCTTAGTGAATTGCATACGTTAGGTCGGCCAAGACTAGAACTTAATTAATGAAATATCCAAAACAACATACAATCCTCAAAGAAAAAACCTTTTGGATCTCAGATCACATCAATTTCTCATCATACTATCATCATAGAGACTACCATTAAAACCAAAACATTAAAATGTTCTCCTTAATATGCCAAACAAGGAACAATAGTAAAATATAGAGTTGAACTCTATCAAAGATAAAAAAAAATCTCACAACCCAAAAATTCTCAAGATCTAGAATATAGTTGTCTAAATGAGATATGATAACATGGTTAAGAGATTAGATTCATATCTATTCTTGCAGTGAATTTCGGACTCAAATACCAAAGCACTAGCTCAACATAAAAGAACTTTACCAGGAGAAAATAGCTTTTGATAAACCAAGTAAACTTCTCATACAGTTGTCACCATGTTGACATCAATGACAACATAGGAACAACCAAGACAAACCATCCACACATCATGCTCATGTTACAAGGCTCCATAATTCCAACAATCTCCCCCTTTGGCACTGATGGCAACATGCATGTCAAAAACATTTTTCAATATATGACAACTAAATACTCCCCCTATCAAAATTGTTCTTCTCAAAAATGTTTTTCCTCTTCCAATATCTATCTCTCCCCCTTAGACATCAATGGTAAAGGATGGGGTATGATATATATGTATATATGCATCAAAATATAACCAAAAAGATATGAAAACAAAATTTAATCAACCTAAAGAAAAAGAACCTTTGAGACTCTTCAAGATGACCTTCCACAAGATTTTGAATTCTTCCCATGATCCTTTTGCACTTACAAGATTCTTGTGTAATATTTCAATCTTAGTTAAGGAATCTATACCATCTGCTAAAGTATTGGGACTAAGATTAATTTCTAATAATTCACCAATACTGTCAAGAGCACTAGAAATAGGAATGTGTCTGAGTTTAACCATGTCTCTGAGTGCCACAAACTTCTTAATAACTTTTTTTCTTTAGTCCTATAGGGAAAATAATTTAGCTTGAATTTGCACAATGTAGGGCCACCTATGATTGTCTCTATCTTCTACCAATCTATATGTATCTTCTTGAGTGTCCATCCAGGTTTCACTATTCCATATCTCATCTCTTATGTTCAGTGTACTGCCAAACCAATTTAGGAAAAAGGAAAGAAATTCTTGTGCTTCTTCCTCACAAACTTGTAGACTCTCCAATTCCTTCATCACTTGACTATGTACATTTGCACATTTTTCCTTGATATATTTCAGATTTTCTTCATCAAACCTGATTCCAGCATGCACTTCCAGTCTGAAGATGTAAACCTTCAAAGAATTAATCATGTTTCTAAGATTCTCCACAACAAAAATAGATGAATCAAAGTTAGCATCAGGAATAACCTTCTACAATTCTTCCAAAGATCCTTGAATTTTTATTCTTTCATGCTCATGTTGAGCTCTCTCAAACTCACTTCCTTCTGCAACTTCTTATTTGACAACACTCTTTCTTTTCTTCCCTGTTTCGTTTGCACTATCGGAGGTACCTTCTACATTGGGATTCTTAGTGATTTCCTAAATAATAATTGCATAATAATTAATTTCAGCCTCTAGCACTTTATAATGAGTGACCCATAATAGTGGTTTACAATTTTTTGCCAAACTAGACACTGAAAAAAAAAATTAACTAAATCTTCACTTTCAGACACCTATAGCGGCTAAACCGTGAGCAATTTGAAGATGATGCAAACTAGAGTTTCATGAAATTTTGTCTATAGATTCTAAATAAAAAAAATTCAAAATTTTTGGAATCAGATTGCACTTCTTTTTCCATCTCCCTTGAAAACTAGTTTTTTTCAGAAAATAACATTTTTAAAAAGTGGCACTCACTGTATAATGCATAACTATTTTTCCATGAAGGATAAATTCTAATTCTTTTGAATTTAGATTTTTAACTCTGATATCTAGTGCTTCCACTTGGTTAGATATATTTTTATTTAATATTTTTCCTTTAATCAAGTTTTGAAGTCAAACCAATTACAATTCAGGCATAGCGCGACCGTATAACGTGTAACTTTTTTTGTATGTATCAAAATTCAATTTTTTATTTTGTTGGATCAAGGACTTAAATATCTGGTGCATTCATATTTTTCAAAAAAAAATTATAATATTCTATTTTTCCACATGTGCAAAAACGAGAGCTTGATTTTCGATGAAAAACCTACATTCACAAGAAATAAAAAATAAATATAATAATAAAATTAAATTTATTTAAAATTATACTTTTGGAAGCTTATAATAAGGACTACATACTTACAAAAAAATAAATTTTAAATTAATTCATTTGATCCCCCAAAAGATAAATCAAAAGTGGTTTTTTTATCAACATTTTGATAGGTGTAAAGGAGACTCTGTTATAGGTATGGTTTAAAACTAGCGGGGTTCTATCCAAGGTGGTTTGATCTAAGATAGTTTGATCAAACCCTCTTAAATTGGAAAAATGGAACTTTTTAAGGCTTAGATCATTATATTTTCTAAAAATATGTGATTTCATCAAACATACGAATCTCCTAGAAATTGTAAACCAGCTTTGTGGGATCACAATAATCTATCTCAAATATCCACACCAACCTTGATTCAAATAATTCCATGTGATAGAAATTTGTAGACACTAGGAAATTGATATTTCTAGAGTACCTTTTAGTGAGACTTACTAGAATCCTTGACCTTTTGTTCATCCTCATCTAAAATGTTCCAAAGAATGAAGCAAGAGTAGTCTCTTGAGCATCATAATTACCAAGATTTATCATGAAGTTCTTGATTTTATGGACAATAGGCTCTATATTTGACCATTCTATTCTTCCTATTACCAGTAATTCTCTCAAAAATTAAAATAGTAAGAAGACAAAAAAATTGCCATACTAGAATGTATTCTTCTTACTCTTCTTGATTTCCTTTAAATTCTTCAATAGTTGTATTCGAAGTAATTCACATAGGTCATAATCCATACCTCTTTTAACCATATCAATAGCAGTATGTACAGTAGTAGCAGAAATTGTGAGGTCTTTTCTAGGGAGACAAATTTTGTGACCAATGACCATTGTGGCATTCCTAATGACTAGATCCACAATTGACTCAAATCAATCTCTTTCCCTTCAAGAGTCACACCGGACCTCAATTATCCCTTGCTCATTCATATCCTTCCATTTGGGAATTGGTCTAGAGGAACACAAACTAGTTACATCTTTGATTTCTTCTCTGGTAATCAAATGTGCTTCATCAATCCACAAAGATTCATTATGAATTCTACTCAAAAATATTCAAATATGCTTCCTGTCAAACTCGAACAAAGGGGCTTTCGGCCAAACATCCAACTTCTTCTCAACTAAAAATTTGTAGGCATCATGGTTCTCTTCTAATTCATTCTTCCATAGAATGCTCAACTAGACTAGCAACATTTCCTCTATCTTACTGTAAATAAATGGATAGATATATTTTGTGGGCAACACTTTGGGAGGGATGCAAGAGAATGCACCAACTAACTCTTTCAATAGATTCTTAAAATATTTTCTCAAATTAACTTACACTCTATCTACACTATTCATAACCTTTGAATTATCCATAGCAATAAAAATGAAAGATTGTGCAAACAATAATACCTCTATAAATTCCAACAAAAAATGGATAGATATCCAACTTCCATAGCACACTTTGAATCCACTTGATCTCTCCTTTAAACCTTGAAACTCTGAATTGCTCTCTAAACTTTGCACACTTCTCTAAAAATACATATGCCTCTTGAAATATTTGAATGTATTTCTTTCATTCTGAATGTTTTTGCAATAAATGCTTCAGATTGTAGGGTATTACCTCAAAAAATTGTGTGCAGCTCCATTCTTTAAAATTTTGCAAACTTAATTCTTTACACATGCGACTGAGAAATTCCTTAAGTTTGTTACCACATTGAATATACTTTTTTCATGATGTGACATAAGTACTGAGAAGGGATTTATTAAATTTTCTGATAATTTATCTCCCTTATTTATTGCTAGACTTAGATATTGACAGGAATATCTATACCAGAGGTCGACTTAGATAAGACTGATGATTCTAATTCAACTTGCTTGAATTCTCCTTCTTTTCTCTAGATCATTTTCATCTATTTTCTTGCTTCTTCTGGATCGATGATTTGTTCATGCTTCTTCATCATATAATCATTTAAATTCTTCTTCTACAGTTATTAACAGGTTGTTCTAGATTGCTCCACTTACAGCAAACAACATTCTTCCTTCCATTATTTCTTTTATTCAATCTATTCTCACATAAACTAGCTTTATTTCCAACCTTTTTGCACTCAAAACATTTTTCGGAGAATGACAAAGTATCATTCATTTTACTTTTGTAGTCCTTTACCTTATGACCAAATTTCTTGTAGGAATGACAAATACCATTGAAAGATAAATACCTTTTAGCAATAGGTTGTTTGACAGGAGTTCTTCTGGAATTGCTACTTAGATTCTTGAATCATCCATCTTTGCACTAAGTTTTCTTGTCATTAGATTTCTTTACTTTAGAACTCTAACCTTCTTAAAACTCTAAACCATTTTTATCCATTGTCATTCTCCAATAAGTAATCAACTCATCAAGCATTGCAGAGATTACCTTAATTTTTTCTTCAAAAATTCTTTCCTTTTCTAGATTAGATCTCAATATTTATGCTTCTTGCTCAAACTTTGTGCATTCATCCATCTTCGTTTGAATTTAAAATTTCTAATAATCTTCAATTCTTTTCTTTTCATCCAATTACTATAGAAAGATGGAGACCATTTCATCTGCCTTAACCAATAGATTGCATGCTTCATCACATTTATGTTGCATTTTTTTAATATACTCATTTTCTTTCCTCAACTTGTCCTTCAGATCTTTTATTTCTTTTGAACATCCAACAGAGATCACTTCTAAAGGAAAAAAAATCTTATACTCAAGTTTTGGGACCTTCCTCAAGCTATCAGGCTCCTTCCGAGGAACCAAGCTCTAATACCAATTATTCAACATCCAGAATACTAAGAGGGGGTGAATAAATATTCCATAAAACCATTCTAGTAAAATCCATCTAACTATTATCACAATTCTGATTGAATTAGAAATAGAGAACATAAAAACAAATCAAGGAAACCACACACATGAACACCAAGATTTTTATGTGGAAAACCCAAAAAAGGAAAAACCACGATAAGGGTTAACTCATAATATATTTTATCCGAATACAAGATATTATAGGACTCACTACCAAGACTCACTATCCTTGAAAAGTCTCACTACTTGAATACAAAAGATGGCTAACCACCAAGATACAAAGATTGTGGCTCACTGCTAAAAGGTTTGAACTGATAGAATACACCTTCAATGTGTAGGGTTCAGTTCTAGTGAAGCTCAAAATATGAAGTACTACCTCACACAACAATCGCTCAAAAAATCTACTATGATCCTCAATTGATAAGACATTTAGGCTTGGATCCTCTTTCACCTTTCTTCCACACTCGTACATCCACACTTCTATCTTCCTTTCTTTAAAGCATCTTATATATATATATATATATATATATATATATATATATATATATATATATATATATATATATATATCACATATCATATATATATATGTATGCTAATAATAATGTATAACATCATCCATCATATATCAATATGTCACATCTACAATATATAATATGTGTATAATATAATGTATATATGTGTTATAGCTATATTAATATGCATATATATTAATACATAATTGTAGCATCATATAATAACATACATATGCTATATAATAATAATAAAATATAATAATATGTATAATTATATGTATATAATGTATATAATATATATATACATAATATATATACATATATGTATATATATATATATATATATGTATATATGTATATATGTATATATATATGTATATATGTATATATGTATTATTCATCAATTAGGTCATCATAATTAGATGAAAAAAAAATCAAAACACTCTTGTCGGCACCATATATGATTTAAAACATGTTATCGATGTAGTGCATTATACCAAGTAGGCTAACATCCATAAAGCATAACTAGTCTCCTTAGTGAATTGCATACGTTAAGTTGGCCAAGACTATAACTTAATTCATAGAATCTTTAAACCAACATAAAATACTCAAAGAAAACACCTTTTGAATCTGATATCACATCAATTTCTCATCATAATATCATCATAGAGACTACCATTAAAACCACAACATAAAATGCTCTAAAAAAATGTAGATTCTCCCACACTAATATGACTAACAAGGAACAACAATAGATTACAAATTCGAACTCTATTAGAGATAACTTTCTGCTCACAACCCAAAACTTCTCAAGGTCTAGGACATAGTTGTTTGAATGAGACATGATAACATGGTTAAGATATTAGTGTCATATATATTCTTGCATTGAATTCCAGACTCAAATACCAACACACTAGCTCAACACAAAAGAACATTAGTGGTAGAGAATAGCTTCCGATAAACCAAGTAAACTTCTCATACATTTGTCACCATGTTTACATCAATGACAACACATGAAAAACCAACACAAACCATCCACACTTCATGATCATGTTGCAATTCTCCATAATTCCAATAGAAAGTACATAGGAACAAGACTAGATACATAGATCACTCAAATGTGAAACCAAGTAAGTATTAGCACCAATAGTCAAAACACTCGCATAATGCTAAAAAGGGAGAGGTATGATAGGGACACTAAAACTATGTGAAACCAAGAATTGCATGTAGGAGAGACAACCTACAAATAAAGGGTCTGCAAACTAAGGCACACATGCATGAGGCAAGAATCACCAAGATTGACTACTATCTTGGAAGGGAAACTCACTTGAAAAATGTGTGATGGTAAACCAAAGGCAAACATCAAGGCCCCATGGAACTTTGTATCATAGTACGATTACAAAAGGCACAATAGGATGTGTAAAATCCCCAAAAATTCTACACCAAAATGGCACTTTATCTCAATGCATCTACAAAAGAGAATATGCATGAAAAATATATATGCAATGCCCATATAGGATAGAATACTAGAAATACATGAAGAACAATAAAAAATAAATCATCCCACATAAAAATAAAAAAATCAAGAGCTAAGATATCTATGTAATTCATCATAGTGTGAAAAAACAAAAAAATGAATAAAATTTACCTAGAGAGCAATCTAGAAAAAGTGCATTGATGGCAATGAAAATCCTTGAAATCATGAAAAATAGAGAAACTGTTCAAAATTTATGAGCTTGAGACTAAAAACAACACCTCTAACTTCAACGGGCTCTAGAATGCACCAATAGCAAAACTAGTTGATATGAACCACACCACTAGAAAGTTGATAGAATCATCTTTCCAAAAATATCTCATTCACCAAAATCTAGCATCTTATGCCCAAGTTATGGCCAAAAGAAAAAAAGCACATCCTTTAGGCACAAAGAGGGTTGAAAGGGGGCCAAGGTACCATTAGTACCACTAATGTCATCATGACATCATGTTGATGTTAGTGGAATATTCTAGTAATATTCCTCCCTACCAAAAAATATATAGTTTCCTAAAAACTAAAAATTTGATAGAATATGTAGGCCTGCTAGTATAAATATTCCTTATTTTTCCTAATAGTTGAAAAAACAATAGGTGGTCAAAAAAGTGAAAAACACTGGGAACCTAATGAAAAATCAATGACGCTGGAAAAAAAAATTTGGCTGGGAAATTTAAACCTCTAGGGGTTTTGTTACCGCACTGGTAGGTAAAGAATTTTTTGGCTAGGTGGAGGTTGTCAGTAAGCTCTAAAAGGTCATCACCAATAGTAGCCACTTGCTGACATAATGGATGCGCCACCAAAGAGATGGGACCCATGTAGTTGTGGACATGGTACAATGTACCATGTTGTAGGCTATAAAGCCTTTCAATTTAAAAACCTACACTTTCCTTAATTTAAAAAAAAAAACTTTTTCCCTTGTTTTATTTTTAATAAATTTCTAAAATAAATAAATTTTAGAAAAAATCATGTACAACCGAACTTAGAATTTTCTTTTCAATTTTCAAGCACACGGGGCTGTAAAGGGGTCATATGGGCCCTTGTACAAAAAAATTGCCTTAGAAGCTCCCAACGTGCAATATAGGCAAATTTATAATCAAAATTCATTGAATAGGCCTCCTAAATGCAACTATGGGGTTCTTTTCAAACCAAAATGCACCAAAAATGCAACTATCCTTCAGATTTAGAAAAAAAAAAAGCAATTGCCTCAAACCCTTGTAGATCTAACCTCAAGAATCAAAATCAGTCCAAAAAAAAGCTAAATCTAACTTTCTCGATAGCTCTGAATCCAATGGAAGACTCTATTTTGATTCTAGATGTACCAAAAAAATTTCACCTCCAAAATTTGCAAAAAAGCAAGGAGATTCTAGATCTAAAGCCTATAACCCCTTTTGAAGAAAAAAACCTCATAAATCGAGAAGGGGTTCACTGAATCCACGCTCTAATATCATGTTATAATTATGAAAAATATGAGCCACAAGATTAAAAAATGAACAAAGACACCTTCCATGCAAGAGATATACAAATAATATGTGCAATATTCCTCAACAAGAAAAAGCTACAGAATGAACCTCAATAATCTTCAAAGAAAACAAGTCCTCAAAGGTTGAAAGTTTGAGAGAAAAAAAGAGTGATAATACAATAAGGGTTGAGTGCTATATAGGAGAAACCCTAATTTTAAAGGGATTAGATCATGGCAAGTGTCAACATCTCATGCAATGAGACAAAATGATATGATAATAGCTCTCTAGTTAGCATAGTAAATCACTCATAATTTTAGCTTAAGTGCATGAGAATAAATCAAACTAATAATTAATAAAGATTAATTAATCATTAGCTAATGCATGATTACTCTAATAGATATGCATTATTGAATACTTTTCATTCTTTCTTAAAATGAATAGAACCACTTATCCTATGATTAGTTGCACCTTGAATTAGAAATAGTGATAGATTATCAAGTTATTTATATAAATGTTTTAAACTCCCTTTTTTGTTGATCATTTAATGAATTAAACACATTTATATCTACTAGCTCTACATATCCTTTTTATATAATATCCCATAAATCCTCATATTTGAGTAGGGTTTCATCCTAATACACCAATATGTTAAATTATCTCCTTCAAAGATGATAATTAGCATGCCAAGTATATTGTTTCTTGTCATATTTTCTATGAAAGAAATGTTCAAAATGACCCTAAAATTCAACATAGAGTCTTAAAGAGATCTCTATAAATGAATACTCCCCTATCCCTTGAAATGAGACCCCACACAAAAAAAAAAAATTATATTATATCAATTTGATGAACAAGTATCAATTTCAACTGATAGTACACTTAATTATATAATATTACTTTAAATAAAACATATAAATTTTAAAAGGACTAAAATTATTACCCTTATAGATAAAATTCTAATATCTAAATATTCCTAACAACTAGTATCTTAATGGACCATTTTCTTATAGTCCTAACTACATGTGGCCTTTTAAAGCATAAATATTTAAACTGTTCAAAATATTTTTTTTTAAAGGAGGGTAAGTTTATTAAATAAAATAAAGTACGAATGCTTTCACATTTTTTTTAAGAGTTAAGAAAAAATTAATTTTTAAAAATCTCCCCTCTTTTAAAAGATCTGACTTTTTTTCAATCATTTGAAAAGGAAGAATCAAATCTTTTTAGATTAGAAAGAAAACATTCACACAACACAATAATATCCTTTTAAACTTTCAAATTTCCTCCTATGAAAAAAATAAATGCCTCCTTTCACCACAACATGCAAATGGAGAGGTAGAATAGCTACATTTCAAATAATACATCTATTGGAGAGAAAACATAGCTACAACTTAATATGAACATCAAAACTTTTTGAATCACACAATAAGTTATAGAAATTTGGTCTTTAATATAGAATCGAATGAGAAGTTTTAGCTCCTTCATTTCCTCTTTAATATATATTATTCTCAGATTCTTTTGTTGGACTAAAAGGAAAATAAAATTTATTGAAATGTACTACCATATGCAACAACAATTTGAATCAAATGATTTTTTTTATTGTTGGTTCACTCACAACCAAGACAGACCTCAAAAATTTAACAATAGCTTTAGGAATTTAATATCTCTCATTTGGATAGCTAGCTCTAATACTAGATGAAGAAAGATAAACATCAATGGTTATTTTTTATCACAAAATAAATAATTATACAAAATATCCAAATTTTCTTGATAGAATAAGAGGTAGAGCATTACTATATAGAGTTTCAAAATATAGCTGATATTATGGCACATAATGATATTCACTACTAACCTAATGAAAATACTTAATACATACAATAAAGTCAAGAAATGTAACTACAAAATTAATAATACCAATGTGTACAAGAAAAAATGTCAAATATAGATGTGTATTTATTATTGTCACAAGGCTTAATTAAGGTGTAAAGAAGTCCTGAACTTTGAACTTTAATCCTTATGTAGCAAGCCCAATGGTGCTCCTTAGCACCACCAATTTTTCCTTCATATATTATTAGAAAAATAGGGTTTACAAGTGCTTGAGATCAAATTATTTTTAAGATAAAAAACATTAATATGGGTAGGATTGTACTTGTAAACAAGATTGTTAATGCAATGTATCTCAAACACATAGTTTCACTTTAATTTGAGTTATCTCTTCTCTATATGACCTAGAATCTAATTTTAGATCAAGTAGAAATAATTATTTTATCATAGAATTTTTGCATAGGATTGTCGAACTTTAAAGCTTAGCATTTGGGGTGCAATATTTTTACACACTTGATGACTCAAAGTTTCGATCTATTGGTTTCAAGTAGACTAAAGTGTTGGTATGTTCATTTTTTAAGAAAAAAAATTGATTTGTTTGTATTTCAAAGAAATTTCTAGGTTTTGATTGCTTTAACATGTCAAATTTTCATGGAAAAAGGATCTTTCCACCTCCATTTCATGAAAATCCTACTCATATACATCCTTATCATCCTTATCAAACTAAGCATGTAGCAAGTTTTAGCCAAAATTATTTTGCTACACAAATAAACCAGCATGTTCAATATACTTACCACCCATCCACCCCTACTCAATCTCCTTGGTAGCCTACATATGCTCAAATCATCCCCAAGAAGACCATTTTTTTTCCAACTAGCATGGCTATTCTCCCAATCAAACTCCAAGTATTGAAGACATGAGCTTCAGGGATATAAGGTTGTATCCTGAAAGGAAGTTGACTAAGATTGGAGGAAATCAAGAGTATGTAGGAGATCAAGAATATAATTTACAACATGAAGAGTTGGTTTACTTAGATTATCAATACCAACAAGAAGAGCAGATATAAAGAAGGTAGTATGAAGAGTATCTTGTAAGAGAGATTACTACAAAAGAAGATAAAATGAGGTTATTGTTTGATTTAATTGTTATAAAAGAAGAGCTTCCCAAGTACGAAATTCCAAGTTTCAGGCAAGGTAAACCTCCTAAGTATTCTAATCAATCTATTGAACTTGAAATTCCAAGTTTTAGAGCCCTTCGCCCTTTGCAAGATTTAGAAACTAATCAAGAGCAACCTAGTATACCTTAAGATCAACCATCTCAAAAGCTTATACCATCTCAAGAATATCAACAAGACTTGTATAATTATCCTTCTTTTTCTATCACCATTCGCCTTTGTAAAGATGGACCCATTATTTATCAAAGCATATGGTTTAGTGTGCATAAAGAAGAGGTATTTGTGGTGAAATGGGAATAAAATTTTGTTGTTGATATGCTTGCACATAAGGTTGAAGAGGAAAAACAAGACCTGTTAGAAGAGGTGGATGAGCATGATCAATCAAGAAAGCAATTTGAAGGGCTCAAAAAAGGTAATGAAATCTATGTTTTTATAGTCTCATTTGATGATCTTCCATATTTCATTGAGCAAGATGAAGTAAGTATAAATCTGGTCACAATATTATCAAACAAAAATCAATAGCAAGAAGTTCAAAACTTTGATGTTTTGACTCTTGAAGAGAGTTGCAACGAAGTAAAAATCAGTCCTCTTCCATTAAAAAGCAAAGAAGTTGAGAAGCACCTATTTTGGGATGATCTTGAAGTATTTGCTTCAAAATTAGATGATAAGCTAGCAATTTGGAAGAGGAAAGTCATGAACATCAGGAGCAACAAATAGAAGTGACCATGTTTCCAAATGAGTCATAGAAAATAGAGCAACCCAATCAACAAAATGATGAGACAATAGTGCATATGCATGAAACCAGTAGTGAGAAATCTAGAATTATCTTTTCAAGAGGATTTTCTATCAAACATCTAGCTCAGATCGAATCCAAAAAGGTTCCACAAATCATGCTTGCACCCAAGTATGAAGTTGAAGCCAAAGAACAATGGATCCAACTTACATATTATAGTGTAGAAAAATATCGTCCTTTACATTTTCACACCTAATTTTGGAAAAAATAATGTTAAGATGAATCTAATGTTGCCTTGATCTAGTGTTGTAATATGTTTTATGCATTCATATTAGGTTTAAGGTCCTTTTAAGCTAAATGAACATAATTTTTCCTTAATTTAGTGTTTTAAAGTGTATTCATTTACACCTTCACATTAAATTTAGGACCCTTGTAAACTAAACGGACCTAATGGTTCCTTACTTAGGGTGTTGTAAAGTGTATCCTAACACTTTAAAACTAATCTAGGGTTTCATTAATAAAATAGGATTCTTTATGCCTTATTTGGCCTTATTGTGCATCCACAAGCCTTAATTAATACATATTTTGAGGATAATGATGACATTTACCAACATCCAATCATAATTCATGTGTTTCTGGATTGTATGGCCTATATTTAGTGATTTGGGACTCATATGACACCTTGGTTGTATGAGTCCCACCTAAGTTTTGGGGCCCTGATCCTGATTTCACATCAATCTAAGCATTTCTTGAAAAATGTGTCCCAAATCCTAGCCTAATGGAACTCATATGCCACAATGTATGAGTCCTTTGTGGATTAAACCTAAATAAAATTCAAATTCTTAGTGGTATTTTATTCTCCTAGATCTGACATCGGCTTTTAGTGTTGTAATTTTGGGAAATTTAGCATAAACAAGTATCAATACAAGGTTATTTCACTCATTTTCACCTAAGACTTTCAAGAGATCATTCCTAATAGAAATTTTATGATTAAAATATTTTACAAGAGTTTACAAGACTTCACAAGAGAATTCAAGATAATTTCAAAGGAATTCAAGGGAAGATTTCTTCAACATTTGTTGCAGCAGTCCAAGATCCATCATCATATCCAAGTCATTAGGCATCAAGCATGTTGTTGAGTTAGTATTGCAATGTAGTATCCAAGATCCATTTGCAAGAATTGTTTCACATCCAATTTGAGATCAAGATCTACATTATTCATGGCCACTTCATGGTAGATTGTAGATTTACATTCCAAGACATCATCCAAGGTATCATCATTTCATGTTTCATGTTTCATGTTTTTATTTCATTGTTTCATCATTTGGTTGAATTACCTAAATGGGTTTTGACCAAGGAAAACCCCTGTTCCCTAACAAAACAACACTTTTTTATGTTTCTTTGTGTTATTGCATATTTATATGTTGAAGGAAAAGTTGATTTTAAGCCTTCAAAAGTATCAAGATTGCAAAGTTGTACAAGCTACAAAAGTTGTCATGTGAAGTTTTCAAGGCTCACAGAAACTTAGATCTAGAGAAAGATATCCAACCTATATACATGAAACCAATGAGAAAAGTCTTATTTGATCCATCTTCAAAGGCTCACAAAGTTTCGCTTCAAAATTCTATTCCTAGGACACTTCACAAAAAAATGAGATAGATACACTACTTGTGGCGTATGAGTCCTAGTATACCTAGATGCCCAGACAGGCGTATGAGTCCTAGTAAGCTCAAACAACAATATTTCAAGGTTTTAGAGCTCGTTTTGACATCTTCCTTCCAGGTGCACCTCTGTTCATTCTCAATTTGTTCTTCTATATTTCAGTTTCATTTCCTAGGTCATTTAGTTAGGTTTTTCATAGTACTTTGAATTTCATTTACATCTCTTTTCTTTCCAAGCCCTTTCTTGGTGTTGAACCCTCTTTTTGTCTTAATCACACCCTAGGACACCTTATTATAGATCTCTTTCCCTCATTCTACCATCAGATTGAGATCTCTAGGGTTTCCTTGAATCATATTTGGAGAAAAGTATTGATCTATTTCCCAAACATAGAGTGACATTTTTCAACAAATCATTTTGGTGAACCTAGCCTTTAAGAACACCTTATTTTTTATTTGGAGTACATCATAATCCTAGATCTAGCTTTCATTAACTTTGCATTAGGTTTTGCATTAGTTAATTGGCATCTAGGGTTTCTAAATCTTGCATTATTGAAAGTGCATATAGGTTGTATTTTTTTTATCATAAATTATTCAATTTCACAAAAAAATTGTAATTGAAAATAGTCCTAGCATCATAGAAATTAGAAACCTTAGAAATAACTCATAATTTGTTGAGATAGTTGCAAAAATCCTAATTTGGGACTCATACACCTCTCTAGGTGATTTAGTCCCAGTATAGGTTGTTCTGCCTACTTTCTAGGATTTTTTTGTTGTACATTTTCCAACATTTGACCCCTCCAAAAACATTGACTAGGACTCATATACCCCTATGGGAAATTTAGTCCCAGATCATCCCTAAAACTACCTTTTAAAACATTAAAAACATCATTTTTGTACTTTTTTTGTTGTCATTAGATAGTTCTTTTAGATTGTTGAGTTTTTGTTACATGCATTTCATTATATCTAGCATAAAAAAATTTATTTCATGCATTTCTTAATTTCAAATTTTCATTTACAACACTTTATTTTTAGATTGTTGCATAGTGTAATCAGTAAATTACCTTGTATAGAATCTAAAAATTGTGTTTACACATTTCATTCCAAGTCATTGTGTTGTATTTTAAGTCTCTTTCCATTTTGAGTTTGTATATATTACTTCTTACAAATGTTAGTATTTGTCTTTTCCAAGTTTTCAAAGAAAATTTTTGTCCATAAGTATGTTAGTCATTCATTCAATACATTTCCTAGTTATGAGAGTCTCTTAGTGCAAGAGAGTGAAAATGTTGATGCTTTCCTTAAACCTACACCCCCTCTTATATCTCATATTTGTGGGAATGATGTGATAGAAGAAGATGAAAACATAGACAATCATGATAATCATTTTTTCTCTTCTCCCAATACCTCTCTTACATGTGACAAAGGTATTTTGGTGTTAGAAGATGCACCCATTGAGAATCATGACAATGTTGAAAGCTTCACTTCTATAAACTCTCCTACATTGGAAGATATTATAGCACAAGAGAATGAGATCATAGACACATTTCTAAACATCACCCTACCTAATTTCCATTCACCTTTTTCTTGTGAGAACATTCTAGTGAAAGAGAATACAACCTTGGGTAATCATAACAATCATATTCGTTCTTCTCCTAATATCTCCCCTAGTTGTGAAGAAGATATTTCAGTGTTAGGAGAACCAATCGATGAGAGTTTTAAAAACCCTAGTTGTTTCTCTCCTATTACCTCTCCTATTAGGCAAGACATTACTATCATATTACCTCTCCTATTACATCTCCTATTACCCATATATATTAATATCCATGTATGGATGTATCCTTTTTGTAAATACGTACATGTATGTTAATATTTATATGTATATACTCATATACTATATATATACCTTGCCTTGATATTTAAACACATATTCACAGTCATATCGATCAACATATATATACAAAATGTATATATATGTCACCTTTTCCAATCAATATTTCCATGCATATGGGTAATCCATCCATGAGCATGCATAGATACATCTATCTATGTATACTCATGTGTATAATTACTCATGTGTATGATTTTATCGTTGAAACATACATATATACATATATATACATTTTTATGTATATATATCCTATCGATTAAATAGAAAAACATAAAGAAGAACTCACACATGTCTCAAAGAGACCTAACATTCTAAACCCCTAAACACAAAAATTCACAAATAAAATCACAAGCAAGACTAAAGGTAACTATTTCCCAAACTATTATCCCAACTTGACCAAACTAGAAGTATCTATGTGAAAGCTTAGCTTAAGTCTTTATCAAAGATTACCAAAACAAGTTCTTCTCCCTAAGTGGTACTTCCCCTCTATAAGAGGCTTGATTCAATTCCTACATCCAACTTAGTACATGGTGAACCATAAAGAAAATAGATGGGGAAAAGAGCCAACTATTCTCCTTATGTCATTCAATTATGTCCTTGGATCCCTAGATTGGATTGACTATCAACCCAAAAGGGTGAGTCAATTCTCAACAAGGAAGACCTAGGAGGGGTTCTTTTAGGCTTTGAAGGGTTCACCACCAAGCAAAAGCTTGGAAAAGACAACTTAACATTCAACTCACAAAACATAACAATGCAAGATAAATGATGAATGCAAATGATGAAATTATCCAATAGCAAGTTAGGGTATGTGTACCTGGGAAGTTTGGAAATGTAATGATGATTTTGGAAATGCAAAGAAGCTGTCAAAATGCACTATAGAGGACTAAGACACCCTTACTGTTGTCTTAGTCCCACTGTTGTTTTTCGAGGCAAATGTGGAATCTTTGAATGTCGGAATAGGATTTGAAAGAATTTTTGCAAAACACCTTTGAGATGACTAAGATGCCTTAGGTGGTGACTTAGTCCCATTCTAAATTTCTAGAATCTCTAAATGTGGTCCCAAGGTTCAAGCTCTACACTTCCTTCTTCTCGGATCTTAGGTTTTGAAATTTCTAGATTTGAGCTATAGGTGAGTTTTCATGAAGATGACAACTTTGCAATGCAACTTGCAACTTTGCACTTCAAAAAATCTTCAAGTCTTCAACCTAAATTCGCAAACACAAACACACAAGAGAGGGAAAACTTGTTGGTTGTTAATAAATGGGGGTTTTCCTTGGTCAAACCCCTTGTTGGTAATTAAACTTTGAAATGAAATGGAGGGAAATGATGAATGAACAACATGCAATGTTACAACTCACCAAAACCTTGCTATAAGGTGTTGCAAATGTGCTTGAAATGGTTGCAATGGATGTGGTTCTTGTCTCTTGCTTGAAGGACATAGATCTTGCATAAAACACTTGCTTGAATCATAAACC
>VDFB02271358.1:637307614-637373566 GCA_007258455.2 Sequoia sempervirens | reverse complement strand
TGGGTGCAAGGATTCAAACAAGATTTTCATTTTTTCCCCATACTTGGTTTGCAATATCAGGTGGGACCAATCAAGCACTAAGTATCTACCCAGCTTTGTTGTGAAGTCTCTTGAAAGGCACATCCCAAACACTAGGGGAATGTCTATCACAACCACCTCTTGTGTGACCATTTGGCTTGGGCATGAGAAGAGGGTCAAATATAGATCTTTAATACGACCAATGGTCAGAACCTTCTTCCTGTCTAGTTACATGATACCTTTCTCAAGAGGCTCATACTCAAGTTTCAAAGCATCTACCACTTGTTTAGGCATGACTGTCATACTAGCTCCTTAATCAATCATGTTATTGTGTAGGAGTTTATCCTTGATAATGAGCCTTAAAAATAAAGGTGTCAGTTTTGGCTTGCTTACCTCCTTTTTTGGACTATCCGCCATGTTTTCATATGTCGTAGCTCTCAAAGATTGAGGATCTAACGCAGGCTCTTTATCTTTAACTTGATCGTGTGATGGAATTGCATCCATCCGCGATATTTTTCCTCCCTCTTTTAATGCCTTTTTGTGCAACGCCTTTTTCTCTGAAATCAATATCATGTCTAACAAAGATACGTTAGCAGGCATCGTCTTCAACTACTCAACTACATTGAGCGTTTTGACTTGAGGGACTTTGGGTTTGACCGGTGGTATCTCCTTCATCTTTAAAATAGGTTGATCTAATGCGGGTGCACTTGGTGCTTTGTTTATCTCCTTTGTAGGCAATGACAGAGCTTGCAACTACTAGATGGGTTGGGCCTACGCAGTTTTCTTTTCTTGTGGTTGTGACTAGGGACGTTGTGGAACTTGTGGCACATACTCTCCAATGAACCTTCTTTTGGATCTTGTACTATAGTCCGATTGTACTTGTGGAGCACTAGTCATTAGAGCATCATTCACGAATATCGCATCTTCTTATTCCATCCAAGAGAAAAGTGCTTGGTTTTGTGCGATGTCCAGCTCCTGCTCTAAACACATTCCTTGTGTTTGTGCCCTAAAGTGGGCATTCTCCATTTTAGGAGACTGATATTCTTCTAAGTTTGAGCAAACACCCTGGCTTCTCTGATCCGCTATCTTTTGTTGAATATTTCCCCTTGGACAATTTCGAGGCATATGGTTGTCACTGCACAGGAAGCACCATATGTTCTCGTCTTCCACCAAGTTGTTATGGCCTGGGATTAATTCTTTACTCAAGTTTTTCTTGACTTCCTATAGTGGCATAGTGATCAAAACTATCTGGTTTTCAAATGTCAGTTGTTGACTTTATGTCTTCAAGGATCCTTGATACACGTTTTTGTTGGTAGGATGGCCTTCCTCCTTCATAGGTCTATAGGTAGGCTTCAGAGGTACTACTTGCTGTCATTGAATGAGGAGTAGCTCATTCATGAAAGATCTCATGAGATTTTTCATGTCATTGACATCATCCACTAATGAAGAGGAGCCTGATGTGCTTGGTTGTGCATTAGGGTATACGTACATGGATGATGGTGTAGCCATCATGGTTGTTTTCAAAGCAAAGGTGCTTAGAGCTACTTCTTCTTGTGGGTAACCAAAGATAAACCCTAAGATTAAATTGATTTATTATTATATTTATTAAGTAAATAGTAGCAATTTTTTTAGTTTGATCACATTATAATTCAAGGTCAACTTGACATTCCTAAATATTGAAGGGTTTTTCTTAGGGTTTTAAAACCTTCCAACTTAGAGTTCTTAGATATAAGTTTTTATTACATTATCTTATTTCCAAATCTCATTAATGTTTTGTTTTTCATTCCTTTATGCTTTATAGCTTCATCTTTCTTAATGGTTTTTGATTCATTGTGTGACCTTCATCTCAAATATCATACCCACCCCTTTTTGCCTTTAGGGTTTCATTTTTAGATCTAGTTATTAACTATATTTTCTAATTTCAAAATATGAGAGATTTGTAGTACTTTATCCTTTTATTTTTCCTATCCTTATTGCTTTATTTGTGCCATGAACTTCTAAAGATGCTAATATTTATATGTTGTGGAGTGGTCATTAAAAGGAGTTAGGATTGAACCTCAATAGTCTATATTTTTCAAATTCATTATATGGGTAGAGTTTCAAGTCTACATGCTAGTTCAGTTTTTGAAGCATATAGATTAGGTTCACAAGCACAGAGATCAAGTCTACAAGATTAGATTTAAACTAGAGAAGGGCATTG
Organism: Sequoia sempervirens; assembly: GCA_007258455.2. Taxonomy (NCBI): domain Eukaryota; kingdom Viridiplantae; phylum Streptophyta; class Pinopsida; order Cupressales; family Cupressaceae; genus Sequoia; species Sequoia sempervirens. Next base: position 637,371,348 of record VDFB02271358.1, on the reverse strand, counting down.
TCAATCTATAGATTCTAAGACATGTGTCTAATTAATCCTAAAAAATGTAACATTTGTGACAAATCTATTCCTAACATCTCCAACACCATTTTCTCATCTTCCACATTCAACTTTAAAACATCACATTTAAATTCATTTAATGTATATATTTAATTTAACATTTATTATTCATAATCTCAACCGATTTATCTAACTTGATCATTTAATTAATATTTTACTTATTTTATTAACTTAAATAATTTTGTTTAAAATCGATACATAAATAAATTATTATAATTTTAAATTATTAATATATTACTATTTATAAAAATATATAAAAGAGTCCAACAAACTTTTAAAAAGGAAATTGAAAAAACACATAAAAAAATTCAAAATTTATGAATAACTTTTCAGTCAAGACTAACAATTAAGAAAATAAAAACATGGAAGTTCTATCTAAAATAGGTAACATCAACTAAGCAATTAAAACCATTGTAAATTATATTATAATAGTTCTATCTAAAATACCCTTACATCAACTATGACGAAAGCACATAGCAAGAAAAGATAGCAAAATGAAAACTTAGTTACTAATTAAGATCCATTTTGAACAAAATAGCCTTAAAAACAGCATTGCCGAACAGCATGGATGACATAACCTATGTGAACACTGAAAGTATGGATAAAAGGATTGCTTTCTGCAGGACAACGAGCGAAATGAAACAAAACAATCGCTCTAGAAAGCAAATCATTCGTTCGGTTGCCGCTTCATGGCTGTGAGAAATAGATTATAGTTATTCCATGAAGAGCCTCCGTCCTTGACTGCATCCCTAGCAATTCTCTTCAATTTTCTCGCTTCTTCTCTGATCTCCAGGCCTTGTTTCGACTCCAGCAATATCTTAACACCTTTCAGAAAATCCCCCTTCTCTAGAATTCCCTGGCTATTCGTATTCAACGGCAGACCCAATTTCCAGACATCCACAACATACGTGCGGTTAAGAAACTGGTCTCCAAGAACAGGCCAACAAAGCATGGGCACGCCCATGGTGATGCTTTCCTGCACAGAGTTCCATCCACAGTGCGTCACAAAGCAGGCTATGGAAGGATGGGATAACACCTCTAACTGTGGCGCCCACAAAACCATGCAACCTCTATCTCTCACGCGCTCCAAGAAACTAGCTGGTAGAATAGATTTGCTTCCTTTTATTAGATCGGAGCGCACAACCCACAGAAATGGTCTCTGGGTGGCCTCCACTCCCAGAGCAAGCTCTTCCACTTGCTTTTCACTCAGAACTGCTAAACTTCCAAAGGATATGTAGATCACAGAGTGGGCACACTGTTTATCTAACCACTGTAAGCATTCCGTGTCATTTTTCCAGAAGCTTGGAAGGACCTTCGTGCTTGTCTTGCTTTGGAGAAACTCAGGAGGAATTAGAGGCCCTATTGGATACACGCCCACTTCTTTGGACAACGTTTCGACTACTGGAGCTTCGATCTCTAAGAAAGAATTGAAGAGGACCCATTTGTTGTGCTTGATTTCCTCTACCATACGAATCCCTCTCCTAAACATGTATTCGCCTCCCCACGACCACGGAAGCTCTCCAGAACGCAGCGGCGGCATAGAGGGAAGATATTGTATAGTTTTATCTTCCTTTGGAATTCCTTCAAAAGAAAACCCACAAAGATGAGAAAGGTTTTTAAATGTCGTTTGCATAATGAAATAGACACTAAAATCGATTGAAAGTATTACCATCGGAAGGAAGTATGCCAAGCGAGACCAGATTAGCATTGAAGTAGCGCAGGGCGAAGAGTGAAACGCGACTACTGTCAAAAAAGGCGAGGGAAACTTTGCGGAGCGTGGCTACCGGCTGTAAGCCAAAACACATCCAGACGTCAGCAATTATACAGGTGAGCTTGTTTTCTTCTTCCCTGGCGTTTATTTCCTGAACGACTTCATCAATTACAGAAGGCCCCATGCCCTTTTCCAATGCCTCCATACCACTTGCGATGCCTTCGGCAGTATCCATAGCAGGGAATTCAAAGGGCACGGATATCATTCGGATGTTATCATGCAAAGAATTTAGAGTGTTGGCTTTCAGCATGCGGTTATGATTGCAGTCCGAGTTGAGGAAAGTGACAAGGAATCCATCGGAGACGAGCTTCCAGGCGAGCTGCATCATGGGATTAATGTGACCCTGTGCAGGATAAGGAATGAGAAGCGTGTGAGGAAGCATAGCTGGGCTTAGCTCTATACCCTCCCAAGAGCAACACAGATCTAATATTCTTCTGAATAAGGAAGCGAAAATATAATGGGTGGTTTCGGAATCAGATAGTGGGTAATATTAAATCTTTCATAAAAAAGAAAAAGGTGAAACATCTTTTTAAACAGGGATCCTCACCTGGAAAAATTAGGACGCATTACTTTAGACATGTATTTACCATTTATCATTTTTAACATTAACTATTACTATTAGCACTTGTATACCATTTATCATTTTTAATATTAACTATTACTATTAGCATTTGTATATAAAAGAGGTATAATGATTACAGCAATTGTAATTTATATTGAATAATATGTAGAAATCTAAACTTATCTCTAAATATAAAGTATTTAAGATGTTGAAATAGAGCTCAATTTACAATTTAAAAAAAATAAAATCACAAGTTTACTTTCAAGGAGGTTAAAATGATGATATCCAACTGCACATCTACATTTAACAATAATGAAAAAGATCAAGAGAATAAGTCACAACAAAATGGTAAAATGGAATGTTAAGCCCACTTCTCTTAAATGATCATGAATAAGAAGAATATTTTGAGCAATGCAAAAGAGTTGGAAAAGAAAAAATAAAGACAATATTAAATAATAAAAATTACAATGTAATTATATGCAAAAACACTTTCAATTATTTTTTAAAATTTACAAATTTGTATTTACTAAAAAAAATAAAAAGGAAGAGATCATAGGAAAGGTCTTTAGAAGAAACAAGAGATATAATTTTTTGTTAGGAAAAGTAGATGAAGAAAACATATTTGACTAGCAAATTTACTAAGCTTAAAAAAGATTTGAAGTGATGTGTTTACAAAAGACACATTTGTGAAGGTCCTCACATGTTGAAAAATTTCATGAACCCAAACCAAAACAATTCATTGTAAATTATGTTTTCACTTTTTTATTATTGTAATATTTTTTTCTATTTAGATTTTTAGATTTGAAAATTAAAAAAGTCTAAACATAGGTATGTGAGATTGCTTTCTTGTTTAATGTTTTCATTTTTCTAGTCATTGTAACCTTTCTATTTGGTTTAAATTTGACATGGAAAAGAGCAAGTTTAAAGATGGATTGTTCGATTGTTTTCTTGTTCAATATCTTTTCTGTTTTGGTGATTGTAATCTTTTGTTTTGTTTAGATTTGGTATTGAAGAGAGAAAGTCTAAACATGGGTGTGGGGTTGATTTCCCATTCAATGCTTTCACTTTTATTGTCATTGCAACCTTTTGTCTTATTTAAATTTGACATGAAAAAGAGTTAAGTCTAAATGAATGTGTGGGATTGTTTTCTTATTCAAGGTTTTCATTTTTTTGGTTGTTGAAACCTTTCATTTTATTTAGCTTTGAAATAGAAAAGAGCAAGTCTAAACATAAATGTGAGATTGGTTTCTAGTTCTTGTTTGTGAGTGGAATTAGTTTCAGCTAATGTTTCCTCTAAGTTGGTCAAAAATAGGTGGCAATATAAATAGGCATGTATAAGATATTATCAATATATGTGCCTTGTGGAGCAGCATGTTTAGCTATTTGCACTTGATGCCTCTCAATGTTTCGTCTCAAGATGTAAATGTAAAATAAAACATAAGAGTTTGAGTTTGCAACTGCCTTCAACTTCAGTAATTCTATCTTTTGTTTGAGTGGGGTGGTGAAATGTACATAGATATTGTTACTTGCAATAGGTGTGACTTTGATCCTCAATTTGAATAGTGACAAGAAAATAACTTGAAAACTTTAATTAAATTACCATGTCTAATATAAGTGATAAATAATTTTTTGATATATACAACAATTCGAAAGCAAGTTTACCTAGAATCAGTAGATTTCGTAGAAGCTTAAGCATTAGGTCCAGTTTGCACCAGGTTCCCTACTATTTGAAGGGGATCCGGCGGAGCTAGTGAATGATCCAACGGCTTACTCGGCAACAAAGGTAGCAGATCCAAATCCAAGCAGCCCTGAGCTTTCTCGCTAAACAATTGAGTTTGAGTTCTAGAGTCTATAGATCTAGAGGTTGCAGCAGTCGTATTTGGTAGAGTTGACCTAGTTCTAGCATCAAAGGCCTACAATTCTATGGGGCTCACGGTTCATCGATCATCGAGAGCCAGATAATATATAGGGCGGCAACTTTATTAGCAGTAGAGCCAGCAGAGGCATAGGTAGTTTAGCCCGTTGTTTCACCGGTGGATCTAGTTGCAAGTTAGTACAAGAACTATTTTATTTAATATAAAATTTTACTATATATATTCATGAATTTATTTTAATCATAAACTTGGATCCAATTTATGTACATAAAAGTCCAAATCCTCCTCTTGAGTATAAAGAAGGTGAATGGTGAGTATAAGCCAAAATCCTTTTGTTGGGAACGGAAAAGGTGATGGAGACAAAAAAGATGAGTGACAAGTATAAGTTAGGTGAGTGACAAATATAAACCAAAATCTTTATGGAGTCTATAGTTCTAGAGTCTATAGATCTAGAGGTTGCAGCAGTTGTATTTGGTAGAGTTGACCTAGTTCTAGCATCAAAGGCCTACAATTCTATGGGGCTCACGGTTCATCGATCATCGAGCGCCAGATAATATATAGGGCGGCAACTTTATTAGCAGTAGAGCCAGCAGAGGCATAGGTAGTTTAGCCCGTTGTTTCACCGGTGGATCTAGTTGCAAGTTAGTACAAGAACTATTTTATTTAATATAAAATTTTACTATATATATTCATGAATTTATTTTAATCATAAACTTGGATCCAATTTATGTACATAAAAGTCCAAATCCTCCTCTTGAATATAAAGAAGGTGAATGGTGAGTATAAGCCAAAATCCTTTTGTTGGGAAGGGAAAAGGTGATGGAGACAAAAAAGATGAGTGACAAGTATAAGTTCGGGGAGTGACAAATATAAACCAAAATCTTTATGTTGAAAATAGAAAGGGTAAACCCAAAAAATAAGAGAAGGAAGATGAATGGCAAGTATAAGCTAAAATCCGTGGGAAAACAAAAAGATGAATGGCAAGTATAAGCCAAAATCCTCTGTTCAAGAGGAAAAGAGTGAATGGTGAATAGGATGACGGAAAGAGTGACGAGTGGTGAGTATACTTTTCTTAAAATTGGATTTAGGTAGCGAATTTCTATCTCTGCACCACTTTTTTGATGCATTGTTGTCGTGCCGACTACACAAGATAGGCAGCAAGCAGAAGCTCAGAGAGGGCAAAAGGATATCCAGCAGGTGTTGTGTTATTACTGGTTTTGAGTTGTGGAGAAGTAGGGATTGAGTGTCCTGTTGTTGCCTACGGCCTTGCAGGTGGCAGGAGCAATAAAAGCTGGCAATGCGTCTTTTCTCTTTCATGGCACATGCTCCCACTCAACGTGGTGCATTCCCATCACTCACTCTTCAGTATTATGTTTGTATTTTTATGTGTTTATGACACAAGATAGGCAGCAAGCAGAAGCTCAGAGAGGGAAAAAAGGTATCTAGCAGGTGTTGTGTTATCACTGGTTTTGAGTTGTGGAGAAGTAAGGATTGAGTGTCCTGTTGTTGCCTACGGCCTTGCAGGTGGCAGGAGCAATAATAGCTGGCAATGCGTCTTTTCTCTTTCATGCCACATGATCCCACTCAACGTGGTGCATGCCCATCACTCACTCTTCAGTATTATGTTTGTATTTTGATGTGTTTATGTTTGTATAAGGTTATTTCAATGCATTATAATTGGGTTTGTTTTACTTAGAAATTGCAAACGTCGATGATATTTAAATTGAGGTGTTTCTTTGACTAAAAATCAGTTATACAGAAAAGCATTTACGATTAAATTAAATGCCCTAATTAACAATCTTAATGACAAAAGCTGTCATGTTAGACATAAGTCCCAGGGTTCAGTGCAATACGGCAGAATGAAGTAAAATTACAGATACCCAAAACTTTTGAAGTGCTTCACCTATTGAGTTACTTTCAAATCACAACTTTATGGAAACATGTGCTTCTTGCGACTGTCTCAAACGGATAAGAGGAATATTTCAGAGTAAACTATGAGCCCTGGTCAATTGGAGAACAGAAGCGCAGGTACACATGATTAACAAAAACTGCTGATGAAATGGCCCGTCAGCAAATTATAATCAATGGAATTTAGAATAAGTAGTCACCAAGACAAGGGAAAATACAAGCAAAAGACGCATTTTAAATCTAGATAAAATTTGGTCAATAGTCTGGTTTACAGGGGTGAGCGCCAGGGAATTGTTGTATGAAGTGAAAGCGGGAGAATGATTTAAAGCATTTACTTATTGTCAATCACATCAATGTGAAGCTAACTGAACTTTAATTGCATCAACTGTATGCTTATTGAATCCTTCTCTCGACTACTACAAAAAAGCAATTTTGTTCTATAGTTTTCCATTCCGAACTGTCTGCTTTCTCTTCTCTTCTGAGAGCTATCGTATAGCGATAACTAGTTGTGAATAGCATGATGACACGTAGTTTCATTGCATGCATGGCCTTGATAATGATGTGTTCAATTGAGGTAAATGGGCATCTCAGTTCCAGATTTTACGCTAAATCGTGTCCAAAGGCATTGTCAACAATGAAAGCAGTTAGTCGACAAGGAAAAAGGAAATACTGCTGCGCTGCTTCAACTTCACTCTCACGATTGTTTCGCTTTAATTTATTTTCCCTAGGAAAATTACCTAAGGGATAGGTGCTTTTCTTATGATGTATTTGGAGTATCAGTTGAACTTTATACCAACCACTTCCTTGGGAAGAATATACCATAAATGGCCATGTAAGGGATGAGAATAGACTTGCAGTCAATCTTGAATCTCTCTTCCTAAGGGTATGGTATAGGAGAGAAATGCTCCACTCTCCTTTCACCACACAGTGTGTATGTGGGTGCACATTGGAAGGTATGGGTGCTCATTTATTCTTTGTAAGTTGTCAATGGAAAGTATGATGTGTATTTCATGTGCCCTCATCTTATTAGATGGGTATTGGTGACATAAAGTCCTCCATATAATACATTTTTATATCTTTGGAGAAGATGTTATTAATAATTGTTAGATTTGTTTGGAAAGAAGAAAAGGGAATTTGAATTTCATCTAATAACCTAGGTACATTTTTTCTTTTAAAATTTGATGATGGTTGTTATCCAAACTTGGTGTTAACATGCACCTATTAAAATTTTGCACATAACATATCACTTCATGGATTGAACAAAAGTATTTCTTGCATGTTTGTTTACTTCTCTTTTCTACTAGGTAAATGTAGAAAAAGTATAAATTGGTGTTTATACAAATTTTTTGCCTAAAGACAGACTTTGCTAAATTATAGAAACCACCATAAAAGTTAAAACAAACACTCAAATGGAAGTAGTACTTAAATAATCTCATTTTCATGATGCTTGTGATTAACCATTATTTTCAATCATAACAACAAGGATTATATCAAGAGTGGGAAGGCAATGGATGGCGATGGATTAAATATATATTAGCATGCCTTAACTCTCATGGCAACCAATTAAGAGCAATGATGACAATTTAAACATTTCAAATTGATTTCCATTCAAATGCTTCATTTTTCAAATGCAAGATTGGTTCTTCTTCAATGTTGCACACATTTCTTTCATCAATGTTTTCTTTTCCAAACATAATTTTTTTTCATTAGTTAATTTTTTGTTCATCTATGTATACATGATTTCTTTTATGTGAATTGTTGACATGCATTATTGAGATTTATTCTCAAATCTCCCTTGTCTTGCAACATGAAGAATAAAAAGGCCTATCAACCAATTAAAAATCCATACAACAATAAACACACTTAGGACCCGATGGTTAGCTCTAAATAAAGGTTAACATTCAAACACTACCAAAAAAAATTATCCCCATCCTAACTTAATAGAATTTCACATACTAATAATTTGTACTCCATTACCAATTTTTTTCATTTAGGCCTTTCTTCTATCCATCAATATTAGGTACTTCATTAGCAATGTTTTTATTCAAGGTGCTCATTACCTTACCATTTTATCCTAGAATCCACTATCGGTGGCACTCTTACAAACATTTTAACTAGCATCTTGGCCTCCTTCCATCATTATTCTTGTCTTCGTCAACAAGCTCAATATTTACCTATTTCAAGCCTTGAAATATGCAAAGGTTAAACTTGTTGATTACGTTGAGAGACGTTTTACAATGTCATTTGGGTGTGTTCAGAAAAACTCTACCTTAAATCAAGGAGAGATCTTGAAATCATCACCCTTTATTTTCTTATGTCAATCTTGAACACTAAGTGGCAGTTACAACAATTTTTAAATGCATTTTATTTCTATCAAATTCCTTATCTCCAGTGGCAGTTATAACAGCTTTTAAATGCATAATATATATATAGCATAAAATATGTCAAATTATATTCAAAATATCATCAAATGTATTAACTTTATAAATATATTAGCAACTCATGAGGCATATTAGCCTCCAACAAGGGCTATAATATAGGAAAATGTTATTTTGGGCATTAAAGCCTTTGTAAATGGGCTTACGTTGGCACCACATTTTCCTACATTTATGCAACCACTATGTGGCAATGGAAAATATCCTTTGAACAGCTTTTTAACTGTCACTTCAATGCTTCTAATTACCATTCAAGTCATGGCATGAAAAGCTCACAATTATATTCTTTTTGCTTATAAATCTATGAATGCTCAAACCTCAAAGAGTGGCGAGAGATGCTAATTTTAGCATACTCATAATTGTGCTATGAAGCACCAAAGTTAAAATGAAAAAGGCATTTAAAGATATGCTAAGAAAAGCGTAGCAAGTAGTTTTTATGAAAAGCATGGGTCGAGCCACTAAGTGGTAGACTTATCTTCTTAAAGCTTGCATGATTTTAATACCCCCAAAGTGGAATAAAATGCTACCTTAAAATAAGGCGCCAACCATGGAAAATGGGATGAGAAGGGAACCTCTAAGCGAGGGAATGATTTAAGCGCATTATTTAGAACTGTTTTGTAAGCAACAATGTGGCAGTTTCAAACCTTTATTAGAATGTCTTTTATAATATTTGGTTGAGCCCATTTGTGGTGTGGTAGTTGCTATTTCAAAGGACCTACCTCCTTACTTCATATTCCATGTAGCATCTCAAGCTTTGACTAAGTCTCACATTCTTATGTGCTAGATGTATTCTTTTAAGGGTTGGTTACATAATTGTTTCTTGTTCTAATCCAAATCTACAACCAAATCTTCTAGCATTTGCGCAGTTATATTCTTTTAAAGGTTGGTTACATAACTGCTTCTTGTTCTAATCCAAATCTACAACCAAATCCTCTAACATCATTATATATACCTCTATTAGAAGATACACGGAGGTTGGAAAATCAAAGATCGTTTACTATTTTGAATAGGTGTTTTTCAAGAAGAACAGGAGAGCAGCTATTTAAGAAGGGAGTAGTCAAGGAGAGTGTGGAACAATTCAGCCTCATTCGTAGTCTTTATCTGTGAGGTAAACAAGCATGAGCTAAAAGGGAAGATTTGTACCTTTGAATCAGATTTAGCAATGCATATTGTGTAAGTCTTGTTGGTTATATACTCACTTTTTATGCAACAAGTATATGAGGATTAACAATTATGGCATAAATTTACTTTTTCATGTTTGGTTGCCATGTTGGATTTAAAGATAAAAATTTACAATGCTAATGTGTTGGATTCATTTTGATTGAGTAGGGAAAAGTGAAGTTACTTTTTGTTTTTAAATATGAACGGGGATCTGCAAAAGATATCATTGAAGAATTTCTCTTGTACTTGTATGATAATTAGAATAGACAAATATAAACCATAAAGAGAGTTGTTTCATGGTTGGTTGACTCTTATGAATAGAATTTTGATGTAGACTTTCATGTTTATTTTGGTAAAAAAACTGTTCATATGTTTTGTATTTAGTTGGCAACCATCGTTGGCATACTCTTACAAACAGTATTTTGATATAGACAGTGATGTATTTTTTTGTAAAGGACTATTCATTTGTTTTGGATGTACGTGGCCAACTTGATATGTAAATAGTCAAAATTGCTCTATTTAAAATGTGTTGTACCTATTTCTATTTATTTCAATAGTTCAATGTATGTTTCAAATTACATTCAACAACAAAGTCAAATAACCATCAGATCCTTAAATGTGCATCTAAAATATCGAATTAGAAATAACCATTAGATCCTTAAATGTGCATCTAAAATATCGAATTAGAGGAAAAAAAACCCGACAAATAATATCCATCAAAAGTCTGAAGAGCACAAAAATATACTGAGAGGGGGGTGAATCAGTATATTAACAAATTTTTACCCTCTCAACTTTTATCAAATTTAAACTCTAACACAATATCAACTATGCAAGAATATAACAATATGAACAAGTTGACACCAAGATTTTACGTGGAAACCCTTACAGGAGAAAACCACGGTACAAAATTATGTACTTTATAATAAAAATAGATTTACAATGGTAGTAGGCACCAACCTATTAATCAGTTATGTAGGCACCAACATACAAGGAGCACCAACTCCCTAACTTGATTTAGTAAGCACCAACCCACAAGGAGCACCAACTCCTTCATGCAAGGCATCAACCATGATTTTCTCGACTGAAAATTTTCAAATGTAGAATGAGATATTTTAATAGATTTGCTTCATGCTTCAATCTATCCCTTTATGTGATGTATTCTCTTCTTTTAGGCTCACACAAGAGATACTTCTGCACTTCTACACACAAACTCTACACTTACACAATGCAAATCTGAATTTGAATCATATATATGTTGCTCAATCTTTGCAACCCTTCATTCAAGCTACATGTCTTTTTGAAACAGATTGTAAAACTTCTAAAATTTGCCAACTTAGAAAGAATCGCCCCTTTTCATGAACAATTCATACTCCTTCAAAATAATTGTCACTTTATGAATTTTGAATTATTTCTTTCAGATCTTTATTTTGTTTGTTACAATCTTAATTGAACCCCTTTAAAGAATAAGCTATCTCTTGATCTTACCACTTCATAAAGCGCCTTCATAATTGACTTTTGACAAATCTTCAGTTTTTTTTTTAAATTGTGTCACTTAATTGCATCATTTCAACTAAACTTCAACCGTTGCTTTTAATGAATCACTTTTAATTGAAAGAAATTGCTGCATTTAATTAATTTTTCCTTTTGAAAAATCTAGAGTTTATATGAAAGATTGTATCCAGGTTCAAGCACTTCATTTTGCATCGCTCCATTTAGAAGATCATGTCTCTTCATAAAGACGTGCTTCCTTTTTTTTTACTTGTCTTTTGTTAACACTTGCTTTTAAAAAATAGATCGAATATTACTACCTTAGATTAGTCTTAAAAAAAATATCACATCATTTCATGAAATTTTATTCCTTCATAAAGTCATGTCTTTTTTACTAAAACTTATCTCTTCAGGAGGTCGTATCCTTCCATTAATCGTGTCTCATAATCAGCACTTAGTTATCCCTTAATTGGTTGATTTGGCTTAGTTGACTCATCATATCCAATTAGAGGATAATTGATTTTGTTGTTCATGTGTAATGATTTGTTCTTGAACCTTTTATCTTTAGACTCTTGCAACGATCATATAATGTTTCTTCTTCCAGATTACACATCGTACAGACATATTAATATCTTTTGTTGAATGTACCTTTCATGTTCTCTTACAAATTAACCTTTCTTCCTCCACGAATGGATCTCTTTATTCGCTGGTGTATATAATGATCTATTCTCTTAATTTTGACATCAATGACAATATTTCCAACAATCTCCCCTTTTGTCATTGATAGCAACATAATTCTCTAATTCTCCCCCATTCTATATCTCTCCCCCTTTGACATCAAAGGCAAAGGGATTTTTATAAAACATCTATCCACAAATGGATCATGGGAAACATCTGTTCTTATACCACATCCAATGTAATAAGCATATATTACTCCCCCTGTTAGAGATTCTCCAATGCTCCCCCTTACTCTAATACTCCTATTTCTCTATTTCTCAATCATTTGTTTTCTAAAATGCTTGGGAGACTTCCTTCCTCTTTTTTTATCTAGGTTCATCTCCTTGAATCTGACAAATAAAATCTTGTTTAGTCATCCAATTACTTTCTTATGCATGTTCAGCTCTTCCTTCTCTATCATGGCTGCTAGATGAAGATCATCCCTTTTTAATTTCTTAGTGAGATTCATCTCACATCCTCAAGTTTTTTGATTGCCACAATTGAATGATTGTCATTCAGCTTCTTGCTATCCTTTTGCATGGGAACTTCTTTATTTTGACATCAATATCATAATTTCCAACAATTGATGCCAATCCATTGCATAAGTAGATTTTTCTCTTCAATTTTTGAGATACTTCACTTTTCAGTTATCTTCTCCATGGGGCTGAAAGATAGTGACATACTTAGTTCCCCCTAAATTCATGCTTCTCCTCCAAATTGTGTATGAAGTGTATCTTGCATGACCATGGACTTATCTTTTTCATCATTTTTCTTTTGTTTCCTTCTCCATACTTTTGTAAACTTTCTTTTTTTGTTTGTCCATGGTGTTCTTCTTCTCATCCTATCTAGGTGGTTTCACAAAACCACATCTACAAAATCGTGTTGTTCCCATAGTTGTTACATTTGTAGCACACAATATTAAAGTCCATTAAAGGTGTAAAGGAGTTATAGTTTCTTCTAATGAAGCTAGGGACATTGTTTACTTGGCTTTTACAATTTATGGCCTTGTGACCAATCTTATTACATGAGAAACAATATCCATTGAAAGAATAAAACAGTCTAGCGTTAAATTTTCTTTCATTTTCCTTGGAACTTGTGGAATTCTTATCAAACTTTGTACATTGCTCCTTTGGCTTTTCCAATTCTTTCTTCGACATGGAAACTTCTTATTCCAACTTGTCACAATCTATCTCTTTTTCACTTAACTTGTTCTCTATTTCATTTTCAACTTGTTTAGCCTTTACAAGTTGAGTCCTTAAGTCTTCAATGATTTTGTTTGATTCCTCCAAGCTTTTTGTCATTTCCTTAATTTTTATTTCATGCTTGGTGACCTTCTTCTTCATTTTCTCATTCTATTTATATGCATAATGGATCTCTTCTTCAAGATCTACTTCTTCTTATTGCATTCTTGGTCAACTTATTTTCCTTCATGTTCGCTATTTTTGTCTTCCATGGCCATAAATAGTATTTCTTCTTCATCATTACTTTGGAATTCATCACTTCGTTCATCTGAAGAGCTGCTTTTTTTCTTTGAATAAAATCTCTTTTTGTGTTTTTGGAATTTCTTCTTTGAGTTAAGCTTAGAATTTTTCTTTCCCTCTTTCTTTGTGTATACTTCCTTTTCATCCTCGCTTGTGTCACTTTCATTTCGAGGACATTTAGAAGCATAATGTCCAAATTTTCCACAATTGAAACATTTAAAAGGAAATTTTCCTTTATACTTTCTATTTCCTTTCTTTAGCTTTCTCATGAAATAAGCCTCTGCCTCATCACTGCATGCATTCTCACTTGATACATAATGCTTGGTTTTTCCTTTCTTGGATGCTTTGAAGGAAATCTCTTTTTTTGGTGTTCTTGTAACAACCCTCTTCTTAATACTCAAGTAATCTCAAGAATTTACTAGAAGGTAAATCAATTTAGTAGACAAGATAATTTTTTTTTTTTATCATTTGCATAAGCACAAGAATAAAGTATAACTTTTCCAGATAAAATTCAAACTTGAATTCACATGTAATCATAACTAGAATCAAGATAATTCCTTACAATATTCATTTATATCACATACAATACACTTAAAGCATAAAGAATAGTTTTACCTCATAGGTTTTGACTGTCGTAAGCCAGAACATGGAGTTCACTGCATCTGGAATGTTGATCTCTATCTTCACAAGCCTCAGAGAGTCTACTGCTATAGAGGGAGAGCATCATCCGAGTGCTTTTCCTCCAACCACGGACTCAAGTGGTCCCCCGCGCACTTCCTAACTGGAAGTGACCCGGCCCTTCTCGAAGAGTATAGATATAAGGAACTGTCAAGTTTCTCCATCTCAGTCCTAGGGATGTGTCCTACAAAACTCAATCGACCATACAACTCTAGATCCCTTCTAGCTAAGTATGATCATTCTGATTGGTCATGCCATCTAGACACTCACCTCTGACTCATCTTGGAACTGTCTCATCCTATAGTTTACTTACTTTATTTGGTACTCTAGACACAAACTAGTCTATATAGAAAATCCATTTTAGCCAATCTGACTTAGAACTAATCCTTAATCTAGGATATTCATTCAATGTAAAATTTAGGTATTTCAAACCTTTTAAAAGTCCCTTATTGCATCCTTGCAATATCTAGGGTTTATGACTTCCTGTCATTTTACTCTCAAGATTCAATACCCAACATCTTGATGTGTTAAATCGAGTTTCGACATTATCATAGAATCTCTTAAGGTATTATAAAGACTTCCTGCCTTGTTCTATGGTTTCTCGACCTTTCATTGTCAATCAATATACATATATATACAATGTCATATCTGACATAAGTGTTACATATTTCCTATATCCTCCTTGTTTCAATACTAGGGTTTAGCTTCTCTAACCCAATACATGGAAATATCAAACATCCTTGTTCTCCAAAGATAATAGCATTAACGAAGCAAAACATAAGAACAATTTCTTCTAGTCTTACCTAGACGACTTAGCATTTCTCAAATTCACATTTCATATAACATGAATAAGCATGATATCCAAGGAACATTCTCATTGATATGTATATATATATATATCTTAATCATTGTCGTTACTTCTCATGCAGTTAGTACTTCGACTAAGTTCAATCCTTCAACCTTAATAGGTTAGATTCGTAAGAGATAATAAATTGCTTCCAACTTCCTTGTCTACTCAATTTTATTCACATTCAAATAAGGATAGGGTATAAACTCATATGATTATCTTCCTTTATATAAGTATGTCGCATATACCTATAATAACAATCTCAAGTACAATAGATATGTAGGTTGAGTTTCGGTCTCCCAACATCCCCTTCTCGAAGTTGGTTACGACATTGATACCAAGTATTGGAATAACGAAATTCCTTTGTACACATAGTTCTAAAATAAGTTCAATAAAGGCTACAAGATCAACATCATTACATTGTCAAGATCTCACTTTCTCTCTTGAGAACCATGACATAAGCAACCAATGCTATCAAAGGCTATCTAGGGTTCCACATTCGTGGTTCACCCATTTCCTCAACATGCAATACAAAATTGACAAGAGGAATTCTATTTCCTACAAAGAAATCTTTCTCTATGTTGCAATCTCCTTACTTCAATATCATGATGATATTTTATAATCCAAAAAGTCCCTTGAGAGAACTAGCAAGATTTCATCTATAGAGCTATCCTGGTCTTTAACATAGACTAAAGGATCTAATCCATTTTTCTTAGTTATCCATTACTATCTTAAAATCCAATTTCAATAATATATGACAATACAACATAAGTATAATGCACTCTGTTTTCTCCAAACCTCTTAGGTGCTATATAATTCCTCATTACTCTAGGAATGTGAATACGTTATACAATAACCATTCCTTGACTAGCGTCAATTGAATAATCCTAGAGGTTCTATTCACATATCAATAATTACAATCCTATTGATAATCCAATGTTCACTATCTTCATCTTAAATGAATTATGAACTCATACAAGTGTTTCCTCGATACCCTGAATAATCTAAAACATAGTTGTTAAATTCTTTAAGTGTTATCATATCTTCAATCTTGGATATTCCAAAAGAGATCAATATCTCTCTATTGCCCTCGATGAATGGGTTTCTAGCACAAGCTTGTCAACGTATCCATTCCTTATTCTCGTGTTTGGAAAGCAGAGCAATCCGAATATCTTTATTATTGCATAGACACTCTACTGAGATATTCATATCTGGTTATTGTTAACCACACTAGATATAATTTGAACAACGACATAATGAATTTAAATATTAGTGTTGAATAGACTTTAAAGCTCAATTTGTATACATAAGAACTCCCAACCTTTTTGTTTACTTCAAGATTTACGCTAGTCTTAGAGATGTCATAACTCCCAAAAATTATATTGCCAAAGCAAAGCTTATGTTACCAAAGTTATGCTGAAACTTACAAGATAATAAGGTCGTCTCATACCTGAGCGATCCTCCTAGATATACTCAGATGTTATAGTTTGCTTCCCTTCTAGTCTGTGACAACCTCCTTGTGATATGACACAGCAAAAATTTTCTTCCCCACTGGCTTGAGCTTCCTCCTTCAGCACGCGCCCACTCCTATGAATGATATTTAGGGACTGCCATGAATACATACTGCCATGAATGCATGATATATACAAAATGGATTAATTCTAGATGCTTTAGAAAACTCTCAAGCGAATGGAATCCCCCCCTCCCGGTGCAAAGCAACTTCTGCCACCTTTTCTAGCATCCCCCACTTCTTGTGCTAAAAATGGGAGCTACCGATAAAAAACCCCCTTCCCTTGTGTCCATCGTGGGATATATTCTCAAATGCTTGTCCTCCACATTTCTATAACCGTTTCTTGATCTCATGCCAAACAATTTTCCTTTCTTACCTCTTTTCTTTTATCCTCTTTCTGTTCTTTAAAGATAACTAAAGGCCGATCCTAGTGGTCTACAACAGCACTTCCCGTGCATGGGTGACTCCGCAAATGATAACAACCAATCGATCATCTTCATCCACCAAGATTCAGTTCTTATTTACCGTTTTCTTTTACTGGAACCGTTCTTGATAAGCCCAGTATCTCCACCATGCCGCGGATACATAGGTAAGGTGTTTTCCTTAAAACGAGTTTAGCTCGCAACCAAGGAGTGGAGTAGTTGGTTATGTTGACCACTCTCCCATAATCCTCCATTTTCTCCTATTAGGTATAAAATATTCTTATAGATCATGTTAAACATGTAGATACACATGTCAATAAAATATTGCGTAAACAATGCATACTAATGTCATTATTCATCATTCGACAAAATGTGTGAACGGGGTCGAGGCACTCTCCCCCTCACAATCTTGTGGAACATCAAAATCAAACATATAAATAGGTTAATCTATTGGTATTTCGACCAGGAAATACCTAAACTATAGCTAAACCACTAGCATATATATATTTACTCTCTTTCGAGTATATCCATTCAAACACATGAGAAATAATGATTATCAATTAATCCTTATCGACAGTCAAACTTTCCTTAACATTAATCAACAACCGTTGAATAGAAATATTGACTTACACCCAAAGGTTGAGCACCACTTACTTGACTCAACTAGGTTCACTAATTAACACCAACACAAGACTTAAGATGGTGATAACCTATTTAGTCCTTGTATCTATACCCTTCTCTCCAATGATGCTCTCCCTCCCTTTCTTGGAGGGTGGAAACCTAATTCCTTAATGCAACATGCCATCACCAACTAAAGATTAGTGTATTAATAATTATTTCATAATCCTCATGAAGTCATCACATCTTGACAACTTTTAAACACATAAATATTTTAGTGAAATAAACGTAACTCAAGAAAACATTGATTTCTCCAGACATTTTTCCCAAACATCTAATCATTGAATCATGTGTAATCATCTACTAATTACTTCAAAAGTAAAAAGTAAAACAGAGTTAAAGTTAGGGATGTAACAGTTCTCCCTTCAATTCTCATTTCATAAGCAGCAAGAATCCCATGTAGTTCATCTTTTTCCAATTTGTCTAGATTTGCTAATTCTTCTAATGCTGACACCTTGGAATCAAATCTCGTAGATAAGGATCTTAATATATTATCAACAATGAATACATCATCAACATCTTCACCAAGTCCTCTCATAATATTTATAATTTCATCAACACGAAGAAAATATGATGTTATTTCTTCATCTTCTTTCATTTTAAGGCTTTCAAACTTCCTTTGATGAGTTTGTAACTTTGCTTTCTTCACTTTGGCATCTGCTTCATAAATATTTTGAAGTTTGACCCATATTTCTTTTGCTGACTTGCAATGCATAACTTTTGTGAACTCGAAATATGTTAAACTACAAAGAAGGGCATGCTTGGCTTTGGTATTATTTTCACTTCTTTTCTTTCTAGCTTAATCCGTTGGAGGGGTTGATGGAGGTGTATAACCATCTACTACAGATTGCCAAACATCAAACCCAAGAGAATTCAAGTAAGCTTCCATCTTAATACTCTAGAATGCATAATTAGTCCCATCAAAAATGGGTGCCTTGACTATATTATTATTTTCCATGTGTTCTCTTTAGGATCTCCCTTCAGGCGGTTAGGCTCTCTCCAAAGGAACCGGCTCTAATACCAATTTAAGAGCACAAAAAATTACTGAGTGGGGAGGGTGAATCAGTATATTAACAATTTTTTACTCTCTCAAATTTTATCAACTTTAAACTCTAACACAATATCGACTATGCAAGAATATAACAATATGAACAAGTTGACACCAATATTTTATGTGGAAACCCTTAAGGGAGAAATCCACGATACAAAATTATGTACTTTATAATAAAATAGGTTTACAATGGTAGTAGGCACCAACCTACTAGAGGCACCAACCTCTTAATTAGTTATGTAGGCACCAACCTATAAGGAGCACCACCTCCCTAACTTGATTTAGTAGGCACCAACCCACAAGGAGCACCAATTCCTTCTTGCAAGGCACCAACCTTGACTTTCTTGACTGAAAATTTCAAATGTAGAATGCGATCTTTCAATATATCTTCTTCATGCTTCAATCTATCCCTTCTATGTGATGTATGCTCTTCTTTAGGCTCACACAAGAGATACTTTTGCACCTCTACACACAAACTCTGCACTTAAACAATGCAAATCTGAATTTGAATCATATATATATGTTGCTCAATCTTTGCAACCCTTCATTCAAGCTACATGTCTTTTTGAAATAGATTGTACAACTTCTGAAATTTTCCAACATAGAAAGAATCGCCCCTTTTCATGAGCAATTCATACTCCTTCAAAATAATTGTGTCACTTCATAGGTCCTAATCTGAATTTTGTATTATTTCTTTTAGATATTTATTCTATTTGTCACAATATTAATCGAACCCCTTTAAAGAATAAGCTATCTCTTGATCTTACCACTTCATAAAGCGCCTTCATTGACTTTTGAAAAATCTTCAAAAAAAAAATTAAATCGTGTCACTTAATTGCATTTAATTAATTTTTCCTTTTGACAAATTTGGAGTTTATATGAAAGATCATGCCCCTTCAAGCACTTCATTTTGCATCATTCTATTTAGAAGATCATGTCTCTTCAAAAAGACATGCTTCCTTTTTCTTTACTTGTCTTTTGTTAACACTTGCTTTTAAAAAATAGATCGAATATTACTATCTTAATAATTAGATTAGTCTTAAAAAACAAAGATCGCATTATTTCATGAAATTGTATTCCTTCATAAAGTCGTGTCTTTTTTACTAAAACTTATCTCTTCAAGAGGTCGCATCCTTCCATTAATCATACCTCATAATCAACACTTAGTTATCTCTTAATTGGTTGATTTGGCTTAGTCAATGCATCATAGTCAATTAGAGGATCATTGATTTTGTTGTTCATGTGTAATGATCTGTTCTTGAACCTTTTATCTTTAGACTTTTGCAACGATCATATAATGTTTCTTCTTCCAAATTACACATTGTGCAGACATATTAACATATTTTGTTGAATGTACCTTTCATGTTCTACAAATAAACCCTTCTTCCTCCACGAATTGATCTCTTTATTTGTTGGTGTATATAATGATCTATTCCCTTAATTTTGACATCAATGACAATATTTCCAACAAAATCAACATCAAAACTATCTTATAAAATTTGGAAATGCCCTATATACATTGGAATTCTACAAAAAAATATAAAAACCTTGAATGCAAGTTAACATCTTTCGATGACTACACAATTTTCTCTGACAACAACTCCTTGACTTCTATTCTATTTGTGTTTTGGTAGGACAAGGTGAAAAAAACACATTTGTAAAACCAAAAGAAAAAACCTAAACCATCACCAAATACAAGAGGTTAGTTCCAAGCACCTTGTTGGGAAATACATGTACCACAAACAAATTATTAACAGTTACAACATGCATGTCATATCGGTGATGTTTATTTGGTACATATGTATGATATCTACATTACTTTGCAATAGGGATGGATCATGCAAAACATGAAGGTTCTAAAAGAGTTGTGCCTATAAGAGCATTAAACCCTTACCAAAAATGATGGACAATAAAGGCTCGAGTAATGGAAAAACAACAACTCCTTTATTTCAAAAATACAAATGGGGATGGAAAAGTTTTCAACTTCAATCTTCTTGACTCTGATGGTGATGAAATCAAAGCAACGTGTTTCAATACTATAGCAGAACTATTTTATTATCATATAGATATTGGGAAATTGTTTATCATTTCCAATGGAACCTCGAAGCCAGTAAATAAAAAAAATTGCAATTTAAATAATGATTGGGAAATTCTTTTCGACAACAATTCCACTGTGGAATTTTGCTTAGATGAGAACACACAAATACCACAGTTGAAGTTCAACTTCAAACCAATATGTGAACTTAAAGACATGGAAAATAATAAGATTGTTGACATCATAGGTATATTTTTATCAATCAATGAAGCAAATACGATCTTAAAAAGAAATGGTACACAAACACATTAATAGACTCTACAAATGAAAGATATGCCAGCTGCAAAAATTGACTTCACAATGTGGGATGATTTTTGTAATAACGAAGGTTTCAAACTTCAAGAGATATGTACTGCAGGGGCATTTCCAATACTCGTCGTAAAAGATGCACTAATTAGTGATTATGGAGGAAAGTCTGTAGGAACCATTCCAACAACCTAGCTACATATAAATCCTCATATACCAGAGACCAACCAATTGAGATCATGGTTTGATAATGAAGGAAAAACTCTCATTTTCTAGTCTCTAACAAAGAACTCCTTATTTGTTCGAGAGGAATTTAAATTAAAAAATATTGCAGAAATTAATAGATACAGAGCTGATATTGCTAGCAATAGTGAATACATGTTCATAAAAGCAACATTGTGCTTCATAAAACAAGACAAATTTTGTTACATGGCTTGCCCCATGAAAATTAGTGGTAAGAAATGCAAGATAAAGGTGGAAAGAATAGAAAATGGTGAATGGCATTGTCAAACATGTAAAACTAATTTTCATGATTGTGATTACAAATACATGTTGCAATAGAAGACCACACTAGCTCAACATGGGTGACTACTTTTGAAAAAGTAGCTGAAGGGATTATGGGCATCCTGAAAAATGAAATAAATAGTATGAAACACGAAGATGAACAAACAAAGTTTTCAAAAACAATGCAAAAAAGACTTTTCCAAAAATATTCCTTCTTGTTGCATGTTAAAGAAGAAACTTACAATGATGAAAAGAGAATCAAAAGCACAATCATTAGAACTGAGCAATTTGATTACTCAATTGAAAGCAATGCTTTCCTTTCTTTAATAACGAATATGTGAATGTCATATGCTTTCTCCAACATTAGTATACAAACCATCCATGCAAAAAAATAGTACACATATTTCTTCAAAGATTGTAAATAATATTATCTATTGCCATATTGTATGTACGTAAAGTTCTTTGACTAAAGAAAAACTATACAAGCATACTTTCTTCAAATCTTATATTTCTTATTTATTCTTCAATTTACTAGTTTTTTTTACTTTATAATTTTGTGAATATGTAGCTATTTCATTGTTGTGTAAATGCCTTTTTCAAAAAAAAAATTATGAAATTCTCATGTTTTCAAACAAACATTTCCCAATACGATAGACTCTGCCAAACATAATTGGTTTTGTCATGTGGCATATATATGACATGTCAAATGAACAGTAACATAGAATTTTCTAGAATTTTTCGATACAGTACAAAACATGAAACTTGACAAATTTGATTTGCATTTTAGATATGGGTCACCCAAAGAGGCAATTTGAATCAGAAGAACAAAGGAAAGAATATCAAAGACAATACTACAGAGAATATCATAAATGACAAAGGGAGAAAATGACAGATGCTGAAATGGAAGAGCAAAGGAGGAAAAACATAGAAGCAAAAAGAGCAAGAAATGCAAGACAAAGACAAGGAGTAAATGAACAAATAGATTCACAAAACACATAGGATGGAAATGCAAACATATCAAATCCAAATGGATTACTTGCCACAAACTTCAAAGAAATGCAATTAACATTTTGTAATCAATTAGACTCCTTCCAATCACCAGTAGTTTGTTACATGTGCGAAGAAAGCTACATTGGAATAAAAGTAATAACGACTTCAAAAGGTAGTATATGCACAAGATGTAAACAAGATAAAGGAATAAACCAATTCTCAAAATAGAATAATATGAATCCAGGAGACCAACCAACTTAACTAAAAAATCTTACACAAGTAGAAGAAATGTTGATTGCACGTGTCAACCCAATTATACAAGTCACTCATGCAAGGGGTGGTCAACATAAATATAGAGGACACACAATCAGCTTCCCGTACAAAATTGAGCAACTATCAAATACGTTGCCACACTATATTGCAGAATTACCAATCATTATAGTAAGGAAAAAAGATCGTGGCACAAATTACCACTTCACAGTGAGTTTAAAGACTGTGTTTATCAAGCATTGAAGTATAAAATTAACCATGACAGATTTTACTCAGATGTCAACATCAATGAAAATGCTCTTAATAGTTTAAATGGGAGCCTTGAGAAAAATATTTTTGACTGGCTTAACACCATTCAAATAGAATCTCAATCGGATACAAATATTACAAAACATGTCAGCCTAATCAACAAGGATACTGAACAAAACATTATTGAACACACTTCATCGATGGTTTGTTAACCACAAAATTTACAAAAGGAAATGGACTTGATTCATGAATGGGTAAACAACCCAAACACAAATCTTATAATATTAATGGGCAGACCAGCAATTGGTGAATCTCCAATAAATGAATATGCTACGACGAGATTGTTTGATAAATGGCCTTTCCAACATTGTTCCCACTAGAATATGTGACTGGTTAGAAGCACACATCAAGGAAGAAAACCTACATGAATATGTTAGACATCTGTGTTGTTATAAAGATAGTCAATTTGGTAAACACCCAAGGTTTCGATATTACATGGAAAATATGATAATGAGACATCGTGCATAAGCATCAACTATAGTTTTCATGAAAATAAATCTTCATGACATTCCTATTACAATCAACAAACTTCGCGATCATCTAAACAATATGCCACAATCACAACTTGCAAATAGAATAATGTGCTTTGGAACTTTGCTCAGAGGTACAAGGTCATATTGGACAAAATGTCCAGCAGAATTAACAAACATGTTGCATCAGATTGGTACACCCACCATTTTTTTTACATTAAGTGCAGCAAACTTAAATTGGCTAGACTTACATGCACTCATGTCAGGGACATCACCAATAACACCAAGAGAAGCACATCTTTGGTGAAAACAAAATGTGATTGACTACCCTCATATAGTTGCACAATACATGCACTTATGACACTCCAAATTTAGACAAGAAATACTCCAAAAAGGAATGAATGTTCAAGACTATTGGTGCAGATATGAGTTGCAATATAGAGGATCGACACACCTCCATAGATTTCCATGGATCAACGAAGCACCAAACATGGATATTGTTGATTGATCAAATGAAGAAGAATGACTTATTGCACAAAACTATTTCAACTTAATTGTCCATGCATGGAACCATAGACATGAAACCCTAGATCATCATCAATAGGTACTACCCCACTTACCATTTTCAATACCCCAATTACCTATCGTATCACTCTACAACTTGTATATCAAATTAATCAATCAAAACTGAAACTGCAGGCATACCACATATGTGATATCAATCCATTTCTTAAAGACACAAGGCAACGACAAGTCACAAATTTCCACCAGGACTACAATGAACTAGCTAACATGGTCCAAAGACACATAATGTGTAGAGAAGGTGCATGTTTACAAAAACAAAGAGGGCAAATGATTTGCAGGTAAACATCTTTCCACACATAACAAAAAAATAGCATCAAACAACTTCTCTAATCCATTATTTGCATTAACATGGTCACATTTGATTTCACTTATAGGTACAATGCTCCTTGGCCTCTAAATTTGCGAGGAAAATTATATGAAGATACAAAAACTAGTGAAAAAAAATGACCCTACTAGAAATGATCGACTCAATTCACACAATCAATACATCCTACAATTATGGAGAGAAAATATAGATTGGAAACATGTCCTATCAAAACATGTTTTCATAAAATATATTGCTAAGTATGCAGCCAAGTCAAAAAAAATCTCTGAAACATACCAAGAAGTGTTAATACGTTTAGCAGACATAGAAAATCCAGATGATTTAGTTGCAAAAGTTTATAGAAAACTACTAACAAAAACAATAATAGAAAGGGATGTTGAAGCTCAAGAAACAAGCCATCTATTATTAGAACTTCCACTTGTTCAAAGTAGTAGATGATTTATCACTCTAAATGTATCAAATGAAGTTTTCAAACATGTGAGATTGCAATCAGAAACTAACAATGAAAATGAAACAATCTATTTCATTGATGCATACAAAAATATGCCTTATTCTATGGAATCAATATCTCTTATTGAAGTGGCAAGATCTTGGATATATAATCCAAATCGCAAAACAAAAAATAAATCAAATGCAAGAAAAACAAAAGCTATTGTCAAAGTATTCCCAAGATTCCTATCAGTTCCTCCATGTGACTCAAAAAGATGGTGTGATTATTGTTTCTCAAAATTGCTACTATACAAACCATTTCGTGATATGGAAAGGGACATTGGTCATAACAATAATGCAATAATTGCATGTTGGCTAAACTTCTAGTAAAATCAATGGCATGTTGAATATAGAATTGAGACTGGCATAACTGAAGATAAAATAGAATCTCAAAGTGATAACAATGAACTCACCATAGATTTTACAATCGAAAATGAATGGGAAATTCTATTTAGGATTCATGAAGGTCAAAATCTACAAATCTTAGAAATAGACATGCTAGGAAGGAGAGATTTTGACACAGGCCAACTAGTCTAATAATTTTTATGGTGAACAGTACACATATGAAGCAGTCAATTTCATAACTACCATGAAAAGCAATAGTTGTCTTATGCAAAATGGTGTACAACAATCAACCAACTATGAAAATCTCAACAACAAACAAGCAAAAGCAATAAACATGATAATTTAACACTGCAAAAAAAATGAACATGAATCTCCTCTTCTCATGATAATTCACGGCACGACAGGAACAGGAAAGTCATATATGATAGGTGCCATATCCAAAAGCCTTCAAGATAATTCATCAACAAATAAATCTCCGAGTACTTCTACTTGCATCAACAGGAGTTGTGGCATACAATATAGGAGCATCAAAGTTATTCATTCAAAATTAAAAATACCACCTAATGATTTCAAGAAATTGGAAGGAACTAGATTAACAAGCTTTCAAGAAGAATTATCACATATCAGATACATACTGATTGATGAAATGAGTTTCATTGGTGCAAATTTGTTCAAAAACATCAATTCTCGACTTCGCCAACCCTTCCCTCAAAATGTAAATCAACCTTTTGCAGGTATAACTCTCACACAAATTTGCACCATATAATTTTATTTGCATTAGCAAATTCAATATCTATTGCACAATCACTCAAATAGATTATATATTTAAATTCAACACTTATCCACTGCTTATAGGAATATCAATGATCTTGGTTGGAGATCTAGGACAATTACCTCTTGTTAACGATAGACCACCCTATTCAAGCAACAGACAAGCAAAGATCCTATGGGCAGAATTCAAAATTATAATTACTTTAGATTAGGTATTCAGACAACATGGGTCCAACAATCAACAACGCTTTCGTCATCTTCTAACAAACATAAGGGATGCAAACCCTACAGTTGATGACTAGAATTTACTAATGACATGATCTACTAAAAAATTAGATTGAGAAATGAATGAAGAATCTTACAATAATGTACATTTTTTTTCCACAAATGAAAATGTTCATGGCCACAATTGAAGGAAATTACACTCCTTGAAAAATCCAATTGCACGAAGCATAAAAACTAAAAAATGGAAGTCTCAATGCAATAGAAGGAAATACAGAAGATGAATCCAATATTGAAATATTGTTAAGAAAAAATGCAAAAGTTATATTAACATCAAACTTGTGGATAGAAGTAGGCCTTGTTAATGGAGCTTTGGGTACTGTCCAAGAAATTGTATATCGCCGAAGAACAACCCCCCCAGAACCACCAACTTATGTATTGGTGCAATTTGATAGCTACGTAGGAAATCCATTTGATAAACAACATCCTTCTACTATTCCAATCACACCAATTCAGAGGAACAAGTCTGTGCAAATACCATTGTGATTGGCTTGGGCTCTAGAACAATACACAAATCGCAAGGCTTGACTCTCTAAAAATCCACAGTAGATATTGGCTCAAAAGAAAGACCAAGGTTAACATTTGTGGTAATGTCATGTGTTAGCTCTTTAAACGACCTACGTATAAAGCCCCCATTCGCATACGACATATATGAAAAATTAAGGACAAGAAAGCAAATATCAAACAGAAAAGCAAAAAAACAAAGGCTTCAAGCTTTGGAATTTAAAATGTACATAATCCCACAAAATGCATTCCTAAAACACTTATACATTATATTATACTCTAGAATATGATTTATATCTACTGTAATACTTCAAGATTATCATATTGTAAAATTCAATATGAATGATGTAGATATTTCTCCCAAGCTATAGAATAAGCTATGAACTCACACAATTTGGTTTATTTCCTACCATTTGTGATTTGGAAAGTTTAAAAATGCAATTTATGTTAACTTTTTTGCATAATACAATGAAAGATTATGACACTCTTATTGTATATGATAACATAATCCAATGACAATACAGTGAATGATGATGACACTCTTATTGTATATGATACAACTAAAGAAAATATTATAAAAATAACACAAATATAAATATTACTATCATATTGGATTCCTATAATCGATATCTCTCGACGTTTTCTATATAGCCTATGTAATAGGATAGATATGCTAGTGATAGTAGCAAGGAGACTTATCTCCTACACCTATTGTTTCGTTCATGGCGAACACTTGAAAGGAGCACCAAAATTTTAAAATGAGCAATCAAGGGTAGTAGAAGGTGGAGCATTTAACGATTTGTAGTTACAAAGCCAATTTACAAACATCAATGGATTTAAGTTATATAAGCTTCTATGTTTCCACGATTTTTCTGAGTCAATTAGAACAAGATACCTCCCAAGTCTCAATTCTTTAAATTGCTTAGTTGCACCCCATAAATAAGTTCCTTGCCATTTATGGTTTAAATTTTACTCCTAATTTTTTTAAATTAAAATTTAATAACTTTAAAACGTTATAGTTATACAACCTCCACCTCCGATGTAAATGCACTTCATAATTGGTAGTTAAAGCACCTTACACATTTGGAAATTATTTTGTTTTTCACTTATTTAATTTACATTATTGTAATTTACTATATATAATATCAATTTACATAATCATGATTTACACTATTTTATTATAGGTAAATGCTTTTAATTAGAGTTATAAACCAAAATACAAAGACTAAGAAATGAACATCAAAGAAATTCATATGACAGCGAGGAACAACATAAAACAAATAAAAAAGGTTGAAAAAACAAGGAACAAACAATAGCTCCCGAAAAGGAACAAGTTACACCCAACAAAAAACTCAAGGCTTAAAGCTAAAGCACTCCAAATAGTGCAATTTCTCGATGTTTCAAACCACACAAAACTTTTTGACTACCTTCCATCCTAGCTAGACTACCAACAATAGGAATTGACAAAACCATAGAAGAAGCCTTATAATTATGCAAAAAACTTTTATCCCTCATAGGAGTGGGCAATGGCTGAAAATTATTTTGTTTTTCACATCTATCCTTGATGGCAGGAGCATGATCAATACCATCAAACTCTATACCTACACACCAAATTCATCCCTCACAACACTGTTATCTAGAAGAGGCACCACCTTGCACTTACAGTGACCAAGCACCATGTGTCCTTTCCCAATGTTTTGTGATAATTTACAATATATTTACCATTAGTCCTTTTACTATTTACTCATAAACTATAGTATTCAAAATTTAAAGTTCGATATTTTCTATTTCACATTTTTTAACTTTTAATTTTAACAAATTAGATAAATCATATATATTTCAAGGCATTATGAGACTCAATGTTTGTTTCATCATTGCCAATAAGTTCAATGATCTAGCTTACCTCCTACCAATTCTCATGAATTCAAGTTTCTCAACAATATTAGAAACTTTGTTGAGCTCTCTATCCTACCACCCGAGCACTAATATTTGTGCATTTGGTCACCAACACTAAACCCAACATCATCACTAGTGATTTTTTTTCTCCAGTGCAAGAACTTTGTTCAGAGACCTACTAGCTAGTATCACCATGCATAACACTTGACAGATGCAAAATGGGTAATAATGTGATATCCACTTGAAACTACAATAGAGATAGATGGCATGTTCTTTCTCCATTCAATAATCATCAAGGGCTTCCAGTGATCAACTTTTTGGTCTTAATTAAGAATTAATATTAAGGGATTTAAGTCTCACATCTCATAACACTTGCTACTCATTGGATTCTTTAGTATTGCCAATATATGATGTACTAGTTTCCCTTTTAGAACCTTAGACCTATCTTCCACATCATTGTTTACCAAGTTAAAGTCTTCATTTGGGTTTTGTCTATTATAGGAAGTGGTTTGATTTTCAAAGGAATCAGCCTTATTGTATTAACCATTGGTCATGCAAGATTTTCCATCTTTTTAATAACTTGTTTTTCTTATTTTGTTCTCTTTATAACTAGGCCAAATCTTGGTAGAAGTAACACTTTCCATGATGTTCAACTTCTACAAAGCTCTTATGCTAATGACTTTTATGCAATAGTTTGCCAAGTCCCTTTTCTATACATAAACGGTCATCAAGATTATAGGGTCTCCCTTCCATCTCATTAACCTTGAACAAGCACATCATTCTATAACAACTGAATTTGTCTATCACAACTTTCTTACCTTCCTACATATTGTTACTGAAAGTTGTACGTTTTGAAGTCCCTAAAGCCAAGTCATTCTCTAAGTTGCAAGGGTGTCAAGATTAGAGCATCAAACCTCTAACTCATAATCATGCAAGTCAACAATGGACCAATTTACTATGGTGGGTAAGGCCTTCGACTTCGAGCTCAACTAAACTTAGGGGGATTCCCTAGAGGTATCCTTAATAGGATTAATCACAATACAAGATGATCAAGTTGAAAATGTTTAATAGTACCCAATGTATGCTTGGTCCCAAAGGTTGTCACTAGACCAAAGGCTAACCTACTACACATAAGACCTCTTATTAAGTTGATAAATGCATTGTTACATAACAACAAGATCTAGGTATACATGACATGATTCTCTTAAGGTAAAATACTTCAAAATTGTTATAGATGTTTCCTTGGATAAATGAATTGTCGTATTGCTAAGCTACTAGTGTAAGATATGTTCATCTAGAGTGCATAGTGTGCGATCCACTCCAGGACTCGTGCCTATTCTTAGGTTACAGAGTCCTAGCATACCATGGTACACATCATATTGAAATCATAAAGGAATATGAATTGTGCATAAACATACACCACAAAGAATGGCATCACATAACTAAACATTCTTAGTTATCCATCCCAAACTGCTTTTAAAATTTATATGTAATAGAGAACTAACTATTATAAAGCTTGTAACAAATTAGAATGTTGCATCATTCATCAAGTACCTATTACTTTCATACCAACACATGGCAAGAGGAAACCCTAAGCTAAAATTTCCCAAAAGATTCACAAATAGAACAATGGAGACGTTCAACTATAAGAATCATTTACAATACAACGATCTCTTTGTGATTTACAAAATATGTTGTTCTAATGGCAACTAGATTTGCAAGAGTTGAAACTTTAGAAGCTCCTTAACATTTACAATTGCATGGAGAGAAAAAATGGCCAATTTTTTATTTAGAAACATATTGGCATATATAACACTTTGTTTTTATTAAGGTAAGAAGGGATTTTGAAAGGGCCTAGACCCTTGTACAAAAAGACCATAAAAAGAATAAAGTGGGAAACTAGGGTCCAGACCCTTTACAAATTTGTCACAAGGAAACAAAAAAGCATGCCCAAGGTAGCCAGATACAGTAGAGAAACAACACAACCAAAAGAGAGGAACACCAACAACCAAACTGCTAAGAACGGCAAGCGAAAGAAAGAAATGGGACCCTCGAGGTCCCTCTTAGACAATACCAAGCCTAGAACGGATTGCCCTCTCGCCCCAACACTTGAACATGAATTTGGGGAAGTGATATAGGAAGACCTTTCTTCCTCCTTACAATAGTCCAAGAGACATTAGCATCCAAATTCTCAAAATGAGGGGAAGCAAGGGGGATTCCCCTACGAAGAGCCCATCAAAACGTGAGAGAACCATAGAATGACGAGGTGAAGGGTGGCCATCCACCACATGAGTAGTTTGGAGCTAGTCCAAAGCCAAGGGAAAATTGGATTGTGAGGTCAAGGCATGAGGTTCCTCAATAAGAGGTCTGAGGAACATGTTAGAGCTACGTCAAAAACATAAGACTTCCTGAGCGGAGTAATCTGAGGGAGAATCAAGAGCATGAATAGTTAAGTGTTCTTTGTTAGCATCCTTCCACGATATAGCAAAGCCCTTGTGATGTGAGAGAGGACAATCTATAGTCAAGTGACTAATTTAGAAGCATCGACGACAAATGAAGGGGAAGCTCTCATAATCAAGAGGTTGAGTCAAAGGCCTAGCCCAAACCATCAAAACCACATCCCTGTGAAAAGGCTTGGAGATGTCAATATCCACTAGAATGTGAGCAAAAGTAGAGTGTCACATGTATGAAATGGATTTATCAACTTTCAAGAAGCAACCAATAGAATTGCCTATGGCCTCATAACATAAAAACCTCCCAAAACTGCAAAGGGAGGTTCATAAGTCTAACCCACACCAAATACACATTTAGTGGCATAGTATGAGGGTTAAAGGAGGTTGACCAAGGCTTAATGTAGAGAGAGTGCTCACCCCAAGAGCACAACTTGCTCAACACCAAATTTCTATCCTCATAATAGGAAAAAGAGGCAATGAAAAAACATTTAGCACGTGGAAAGAACTCAATTTTACTTGCCACAAGAGGCCTTCGGGAATCCAACACCCACTTGTGAAGATCAAGAAGAGAAGGCCAAAAATTGAAGAATTTGCACACTAGACCCCGACATTGGTAGGTCCTCATTTTCCACATCTTGGCCACAAATCACCACCAAGGACGATTTGGTATAGCAAAATGGACGAGATTTCTCCCTCAAAAGGCGAGTGAAACTAGAACCAGCCACTTGAGCAACACTACATCCAATAGAAGTGGGGCTTGTTGGTTGCTTTATATATCACTTTGTTGGTTGATCTATTGCTTCAAGAATCAAGGAATATCTACAAGTTGTGAATGTGATGTAAGGTTAGCTTAGATCCCACAAAATTCATTGAAATGGTGACGTAGAGGTGGCATGAGATCCTCAGTGTCAAAAACATAACCATCATAATAATGTTGGCATGGTATTCTCTTCTTCCACCATTGAAACTACATGTGAATCTGTGCCCTTGAGATGAACAGCTATTTTTTGGCAAAAAAATCCCTTTGGAATAGTTGTAGCATCAAATCTAATCATTAATGGTGCTTTGGGTTGTGTAAGGAGGTAGGTAGAGACGATCAAGAAATTGGAGACCGAGGATACTCTGTAACTCATGCCAAAAACAAACAAACTCCAAAAAGATACAAGAAGAATTATCAAGAGTCAAGGATAGGGGATACCACATAATCCATAACACTTATCCAAGATCAAAGATCAAGAGTAAATCATACCTTATGCACAAAGAAAACAAATAAAGGTATCTTCGCATTACCAACTTTGAAAATATATATGATGGGACGTATCAAGAATTAGGGATCAAGGATATCACAAAATCCTTATGCAAGGCAATTAAATAAGAATATACCCGAACTCGTGAACTCAATAAGGTAACATTTGTAAAATGATGGGGATCAAAAGTCAAGAATACTTTATAACCCATTCTACAATATCAAATTAGTGATATTATTGCATCTCTAACTCTAAAAAAGTTTATGAAGGGAAATGTCAAAAGACAAGGATCGAGGGTACCAAGGGCTAATGCCATGAGGGTGTAGGTAAAGGAATGACCAAAACCATGACTAAAAGATAACATAGTGAAAAGGCTCGGGGATAAAATGTAATTCTTACAAGGCATGAAACTAAAAGGATGGTTGAAACCACAAATCCAAAAGATAATTTAGTGTAAAACATCGAAGCATGGGGGTTGGAGGAAAAGCATGATGAGAATAAAAACTCCAAAACTCTAAAAATCTTCTCAATCTTTGGAATATGGAACAGCCCAAACTTGGAATTTTTTGGGCTTTTTGACAACTTCAGCATCCAAGGGGAATATGGGGAATAACAAAAACCACACTTATGCAAGCTTTGACCAAATGAGACCTGTTAGAAAAATTTCTCAAATCAGTTATAAATGATGGGCTATAAGGGAAAAATGCATTGAGGGACTATGATTCAAGCAAATTTAGGCACTACAAAGTTGGGCACCAACACTATGCACCTATTGAACACAAATTAAAGCCCCCTTCTACACTACTAGTGTAGTGTCAACAATTATTAGTTGTCTCAAGAATTCCATTGCAAAGTTTAGTTTGGTCAACATATTTATACAACATGAATGGGCCAACCTAAGAATCATTTGCCCTACTGCAACAAACTCCATGCTTAATGAAATAGTATCCAGATTTCCTTTCAAATTTTGAAGGCTTGAGCACCTCCATGGCATCCTTTAAAAACCTAAGCATTTCCTTGGACTTTATCAAAGAATACATCTTTGGCAGAGACTTCTCAATATATATTTGTGTCCCCTCTCAAGCCAACATGTTAGTCTTCTACATGCCATATGGATGAGCTCCATTGAAACTATTACAACTATTATTGGTCATGTAATATAACTACAAAAGAGGTCATTTGGGCATTCGATTTGACAATATATCACCGTGAAGATAACTTGGAGTATATCCAACTCGTATTTAAGCCAAAACAAAAATGTGTAAGTTCCATTGAGCAATGCAGAGAGGACAAAGCTTAATGTTTAATTAGCAACTAAGCAAAGTTCTATGTTTAATAGCTGAAAATATTTTCATTTTCAATTACGGAAAATTTAATTGGAAAACACTACTAGTTCTAGTCCAGACCTGTTCTAGAAACTACACTGCCTCCTATGTCCTTAGAAGATTAGTTCCATTTATGAAATAGGACTATCAAAAAGATCAAACCTTAATCAACTAGTGTGCAATGTAATTAATAAAGGCTTGCCTAAGGCAAGGTTTCAAATTTTTCACTGCTCCTTGGGCTTTTATTTTCTGAGACTATAAAAGTATTAGTACTCTAATCATTGTCAAACAATCTTTTCTTGGCATGATTTGTTGAAGCATTGATGACCTGTGAAGGTGAAACAAAATTGTCTAAAGCCATCACAGTTTCATCTGAATATCGAACTTGCCTGTGAAAAAAATACATATCTAGACATTGTATAAATACTGGCATTGTAAAACTCGCCAACCCATACATCCATTGTCTAGCATGGGATGTCGATAACAGCAAAGAAAAACTACTTTATGCTTCCTGCAAAAACCTTGTTAGGATTTTGTAGCATTTATTGTACTTTAATTTGAGTGATTTAAGATTTGACTTGCTTTTGTATTGCTCCAATTGAAATTGTTTACAAAGCTGAAGGAACAATATTTAATGTCAAATTTATTCCAATGGTTTGTTCTTCACCACTGCCTCAATCTTGTTCATAACTTGAGGAGTGAGAAGGGGAATAACTTCTAGTGCCTTCATATTTTCCTTTATCTGCAGTTAAATCACATCCAATCAAAATCTATCCCTGAATGTGAAAATTCCCTCTCTCAAGCAAAACCATAAATACTCTCTAGGCCCCCTTACAGTACAGTTTTGATTGTTGTGAGAAAATTAAAGCCTGCCTAGTTGTGTATCCAATTCACATTCCCACAATTGCTCCTACAAATTGTATTTTACAGAAGTAATAACCAGAACTGCTTATAATACCTGGCTTTCCTTAGTGGCACCAGTAAGAACAGTGCTCACATTTGGATTTGCTGCGCACCAAGCAATGGCCAATTGAGACAAAGACACCCCCAACTCCATTGCAATGGGCTTTAGCTCATCAACTTTTTGCAGCTTGTCATCAACCAGTGAGTTATTCTTAATATGCTGTAGGTCAATCCACACTAAACAGGTCAGAAATCTATTAAAAAAGGCTATTTGAATAATAACCTCAAATGAATATACTGAGTGTAAAGAATACCTGATAATCTTTCAGTGCAAAGCGACTATCAGATGGTATGTTATCTTTACTATACTTCCCACTCAACAATCCTGAAGCCAATGGACTGTATGTTGTCAAACCCAAGCCATAGTCCTTATATAGTGGCATAAGTTCTACCTCAACCTGCAATGTATTTACAGAGCATTTATTAGGTAAACAAAGGAGAGATGATATTCCCAACTGCACCAATTTGATAACCAAACCAAATTCATCTTACTGTTTATTTGCACCAGAAACATCTTCTAGCCCCATATAAATATAATAAACCTCAAACTCAAAATCCTTTTGTGTAACCATACAACTCTCTATGATATTGATAAGTCAGTTGTTGTTGATCGAGTAGGTCCTGAGAACTTCCAAAGCAGTTATAGCAGTTTTCAGAGTTAGCAGAAAACCATTATTTATTTCTTCGTAAGTTACAAATTTCACTTGCAAAGGAAACTCATCCTTAAATTTTATCTAACTACACACTTGACAATAGATTTTTTTATTTTACCAAAAGATCTTTAATTAGCAGCACAAAGTTCGAAATTTTGACCATCGCTTACCACCATCAAAGATTCCAGTGATGCTACAAGTAAAAAATAAATATCTAGCAGTTGTAGAGTCCCACATCTTTTATTAAGCAGATCAATCTATCATTTGTTCCACCTCCTTTGTTTTTTGTTGCCATCAAGGCACTTGACAGTGCAAGCCTACCATGGTAAAATGGGAGCTACTCATCCTTACTTTACATGTTAGAAAAACGTTACACTCAACTTCCAACAAAGGGTATCCTTCATATAAGTGGTTTTTTAGCAATACACCAAATTATTTGATGATTTATACAGATTCAATTGTGTAGTTTGGAGTCAATCTTCATCAACCCATATTTCACAAGTTCACAAGAAACCATCCTCTTGAGCATCCATCATACCCCCACCCAAATGAGAAATAAATCGAAGCATCTAAAAAGGATCGCAGCACTTAAAAGTTTAGGCAAAGGCAGCAATCTTTTGAAGTTAAAGATATTTAATTAAAATTAAATTAAAAGGTTCAGACGAGCGGTCAAGGGAATAGTTGTGACTCTTTGCAAAGAAAGGTTTGAGGAAGAGGTGCGAATCCTCCTAGAGAAAGATATTAAAGAGAAGTCAATTTATTTGAGGAAGACGGAAAGTGGAAGAAAAAGGAAAAATAAGAACAAGAAATCGAGGACATCAATGTGGAATAGAAATTAAGAACAGCCATTAATAATACTCAGAAATATACTTGGTGGCAACCATTTAAGAATAAATTTATCATTTCATCAAGAGGTATTTATTTAGATATAATCTAGCAAATTCCTTGAGAAATCAGTTTTGAACTTGAGGAACTGTTTTGTAAATAGGAAGGACGACTAGCCTTCATGCTTTTATCAAGTACACCACCCAGAGATGAAATGGACGGCCAGCCTTCCATGCTCATGGGCCAGGAGGTGGAATGGACAATCAGCCTTCCATGCTCTTGGGCTTGATCAAGGAGGATGGCCAGCCTTCAAGGTGAACTGAGGGATGGAAGGGCAGCCCACCTTCCATGTTCTCGCAATACAAGGATGACCAACCTTGAAATTGCCATTTGCAAGCATTTCCAACGAATTCACAATGTGGATTGCTATGAGTAATATGCTATGATATGTTGATTCAAATATTAATGATACTATGAATTATTGATCTAAACATTATGATGTTTTATGTATGGATTTGAACATTATCATTAATATCAGCTCTTAGTGAATAATATTGTTATGCAGGCCTAAAACTAGGAATTTTCCAAAAGGGGACATTACAATTGGTATCAGAGCCTTGATCCTATCAGTCGAAGGAATCAAGAGGAAATATGATTATTAGAAGAATCGGCGAGGTTGCCTATGAATTGGAGTTACCAGCCAATAGTCGAATTCATAATGTTTTCCACGTAACTCGCCTCAAGAAGGTGCTAGGTCAACATTTTACACCATTCCCGAAGTTACCCCCACTTGATGATGAGGGATAATTAATTTTAGAACCTGAGGTCATCCTTGACATGAGAGAAGAGAAATCAAGGAATAAGATAATTCTGGAATATTTGGTCAAATGGAAGAACCTGCCTATGGAGTATGCCACTTGGGAAGTAGCAAAAATTTTCAATCATCCTAATTTAAAATTGTTTGTGGACAAGCAATCTTGGGAATGGCGGACTACCATGCCCCTACCCAAATGAGAAATAAATCGAAGCATCTAAAAAGGATCGCCGCACTTAAAAG
The DNA here is from genome assembly GCA_007258455.2 of Sequoia sempervirens. NCBI lineage: Eukaryota > Viridiplantae > Streptophyta > Pinopsida > Cupressales > Cupressaceae > Sequoia > Sequoia sempervirens. The sequence continues at coordinate 637,334,101 of VDFB02271358.1, read as the reverse complement.
TCTAGGCAAAGGCAGCGATATTTTGAAGTTAAAGATATTTAATTAAAATCAAATTAGAAGGTTCAGATCAGCGGTCAAGGGAATAGTTGTGACTATTTCAAAGAAAAGTTTGAGGAAGAGGTGCGACTCCTCGTAGAGAAAGATATTAAAGAGAAGTCAATTTATTTGAGGAAGACAGGAAGCTGAAGAAAAAGGAAAAATAAGAACAAGAAATCTAAGACATCCATATGGAATAGAAATTGAGAACAGCCATTAATAATTATCAGAAATATAATCGGTGGCAGCCACTTAAGAATAAATTTATCATTTCATCAAGAGGTATTTATTTAGATATAATCTAGCAAATTCTTTGAGAAACCAGTTTTGAATTTGAGGAACTGCTTTGCAAATAGGAAGGACAACCAGCCTTCTGAGTTCACAGGAGGTGAAAGGACGATAACCTTCATGCTCTTATCTGGTACACCTAGAGATGGAATGGACGGCCAGCCTTCCATGCTCATGGGCCAAGAGGTGGAATGGACAACCAGCCTTCCATGCTCTTGGGCTTGATCAAGGAGGACAGCCAGCCTCCAAGGTGGACTGAGGGATGGAAGGGCAGCCCACCTTCCATGCTCTCAAAATACAAGGATGACCAGCCTTAAGATTGCCATTTGCAAGCATTTCCAATGAATTCACAATGTGAATTGCTATAAGGAATATGCTATGATATGTTGATTCAAATATTAATGATGCTATGAATTATTGATCTAAACATTATGATGTTATATGTATGGATTTGGATATTATCATACTTTCTTGTTACCTAATATTACTAATATCAGCTCTTAATGAATAATATTGTTCTGCAGGCCTAAAACTAGGAATTTTCCAAAAGGAGACATTACAACATGAATGGTCCACCTAGCACTCATTGCATCTAAGTGATGCTCACTAAAGTAAAGCATTGAATCTTCCCAAAAGGTCACCATCATAGTACTACTCTAGTTCAAACATTCATAATCATGGAATTTCTCTGGAAATCAAACCCACTTAGCTTAATACCCCATTTACAAAACCTTAAACAAGTGTTGTGCCTTATGAAGCATTCATTATTGAGATCCCTAGCTAATTCATATTTCCTATGAAGTGTTTTCTTAGTATATCAAATTATGTGATCATTTATCAGGATTTAACTATGTAGTTTCAAGTCAAAATTCATCAACCCATATTTCATGAGCAATGAGTGGTTCACAAGAAATCATCTCTCATGACCATGAATGGTCCATTTGACACCTAGTGCATTTAGGTGATGCTCACATAGATGAAGCACCAAAACTTTCTAGGTCACCCATTCTAGTCCAGTTTTGTACTAGAACTTCCAAGGAGGTCACCCATCCTTGTACAACTTTGGCTAAAGTGTGCTTAGCCATGGAGTTTCTCCCATAATCAATCCCACTTAGCTTGCTACCCCATTTGAAAAACCTTCAACAAGTGTTGTGCTTCGTTGATGCAAGAGAATTTCAAGGATCCAGCCATCAACATCAACCAAAAATATTTTTTTGTTACAATTTTAGGTTTTTGTGATCTAACCCTACATTTCCATGTGCAAAAGGCAATCTCTACTATCTAACAATTCAAATTCAAATGTTTTCCCCCTTAAATGCACTTAATCATAGAGTTTCACTCAAAATCAAGCCCACTTAGCTTGCTACCTAATTTGCAAAACCTTCAACAAATGTTTTGCCTTATTGACTAAGGAGCATCTCAAGAATCCAACTATCACAATCAACCAAAAATATTTGTTCTTGTAATTTTGGGTTTTTATGATCTAAAGTTGTGTTTCTAGGTGCAAGAGGCAATATATTGTTCTCAAAAATTCAAATTCAAATATTTTCTCTCTCATGTGGACATTCACCTTTGGTTGGGATCTTGGAGTTCCCCATTTGACACTTGTTCCAAAGCTAATGGCAACTCATGGAAGTTGAAGGGTTACAATTTCGAATAAAGGCACTTGAGATGGTAGGCCACTTGCACTTTGTTTATTCAATTTGCATGTTGCACCTTCATTTGGATGCCTTTGAACATAATTGAAACTCTTGTGGAAGAGTAACAATTGGAAAGGAAACTTGCATGCTTAACAATACGATAGTCACTAGGTGGAACGAGTTACATGTCGTCTCCTTGATTCTTGCTTGACCATAATGGATGAATGGCACTATTAAAATAATATTTTCTAATTAATTTGTTAATGCCCATATTGTATTATTATACTATAATATTCTTGATAAGATCGTTTGATCAATCTTCAATTTCTTTTAGAAAATTGCTATCTTTGTAAATCTCTACAAATTATTTTTTGAGCTTTCACTCCAATTGTAAATACAACAATTTTTTACCATCTTTGCCTCTTGTAATATGGTATCAGAGCAAGTTAATTAAAAAAATCATTTTTCTAATTTCGAAAGAAATTTTTAAGTGTTTTTCGAAGAATTATTTTTTTAAGAATTTTGTGGCTATAATTCGAAATTCTTTTGAGCTCGTTTTTTTTATCGTATGGCTTGTTCTTCTCATGCGCACTAGTTTCTTGAGCCGCAAACTCCTAGAAATTGTGCTCAGTGAAAAATTGTGTTTTTAATCTACAAGGAGTGATTCTTCTGGCGTGGTTTTTTGTTTTTGGGTGACTGAGGGCGTCGCTCTTTCTCCCACGTGATCTTTTTGGGTGTTTGTTGGCAGTTCATGGCTTTGTAAAAAGAGACTGGCACCATGATTAAATTGCGTTTTTGTTTCTAACCACATTTAGACGCAATTTCTGATTGCTTTTGGCCACAATTTCTATCGACATTTGGTCATGATTTTCAGTCTGCATTGGGCATGCATTTTCTCCATTTCGGGCCACGATTTTGTGAAATTTTTTATGCGACTTCTCTGTGTTTGAGTCGTGTTTTTTGAAGATTTTGAAGTCGCGATTTCTTCACTCTTCTGCACACGTTTTTCAAACCCTAAATCGTGATTTTGTCACCTGTTTTTGGGCGCCGAATTTTCTTGCAGCAGTCTTTCCTTTTTCGAGCTAGGCTTTTGAAAAAAAAACCCTCTATTTTGAAGTCAAAAAAAAAATTTGATCATAGATTTTTGTGGGTTTTTCGAGAAGATTTATGGGTAGTCGTCAAAATTTTTTGGGTGCCTTGAAATTCGTGCTTTGGGATTTGTGCCAGCGGGTTTACCTCGATTTTTGTGCCTGAAACTTTCTCAGCACATTGGAATTCGTGTATTGGGTTATGTGCAATCCGTTTTATCGCCTCTTCTATTTATCTTGTTTTCATGCCTCGAAAAGCGTGCAAGACGGTGAGTTTAACCAACATTATGTTGGAAGGCAATCAACATTTCAATGGCTAAAACTATAATACCTGGAAGCAGCAAATGATGACTATCTTCGAATATCGTTGCCTTGATAAGATTGTTCTCGGCAATGCCACTCGTCCCACAACGGCGGGTAAAGACCAAGAAAAGTTAGACGAGCAAAATCGTGAAGCACTGATGCTCATTAAACTTTCAGTTATTGATGATCAACTTCCACAAGTTCCATCCGGCAAAACAACTGTCGAGATTTGGGAGCACTTGAAAACTTTGCATGAGACCTCCGACAAGAGTCGTGCATTCTTTTTAAAGAGCCAGCTTTTCTCCATCATGATGGATGAGAGAATGTCCTTACAAGAGCATCTGACAAAGATTCAGGACATTCGTGATCAGTTGGAAGTGATTGGTCCGAAGATGGAGGAAGAAGACATGGTAGTAATCACCTTGAAAAGTCTACTGAAGTCTTTTGAGCACTTTGTTGAAACCCTCAACATTACTTCAACTAATGTTGATATGAAGTTTCCGAAGCTTTGTACCATCCTCTTGCAGCAGGAACACTGGAAACAACAGTTTGGTAGTAGTGCCTCATTGTCCTCTACAGAACAAGCTTTTGCAGCTAAGTCTAAGCCGAAGAACAAAGGGAAAGGTTATCCTTCGCAGTAGAAAGGCTCAGGTCAACTCCGGGCAGCCCTAAGAAAAATAACATTCAGTGTAATTATTGCCACAAATATGGTCATATGAAGAAGGATTGTCATCAGCGTTTGGCTTCTGAACAAAAGAAGCAGGGAGGGTCTCAGCAGAAAGCAAATGTTGCCAAGCACACTGAACAGACCTGCAGATCATGTGAAGTCCTCTGCCTAGTACATTGATTTAGGTGCTTCACGACACTTCACCTATCGGCGTGATTGGTTCACAGACTTCTCTCCCTTCAGTGACTCAGTTATTTTTGGAGGAGGTGAAGAGTATACAATTGTCGGCAAGGGCACTATTCAGATTCAGTCTGGTGGGAGGAATCTCATATTCCTCAATGTCTACTATGTCCCTAGCATGGAACTAACCTTCTCTCTGTCAATTAGATTATGTGGCACTCTCCTCAATTGGATGTGGTATTCAGTGCACATAAATGTTCCATTATTGATTGGAAGACTCGCACCACTGTGGCTATTGATATTGAGGATCGTGGTCTATACAGACTTGTGGATACAGGTGATTCTCCAAAGTTAGCCATGGCAACCAAAAATTTTGCTATTACCAGTCTTTGGCATCGGCGGTATGGGCACTTAAATGTGCACTATCTCTCTCAGCTAGCTTGGGAGGGGCTTGTAGCTGGTTTGCCTGAGATCCAAACTCAGCATCATGGCGTCTGTGGAGCTTGTCAAACAAAGAAGCAGCATAGGACACCGTTCACGGATGGTGACTCATGGCGAACCTCTAAGGTACTGCAATTGGTTCACGCTGATGTATGTGGGCCAATGAATACACCACCTGTTACTGGTTGCAAGTATTTCTTGCTTTTTGTTGATTTCAATCGTAAAATGTGGGTGTACTTTCTTAGACAGAAATTAGATGTGTTTACTATATTTCAAAAGTTTAAGGCCTTAGTAGAAAAAGAGTTTGGTTGTTCCATAACCACTCTTAGGTCAGATAATGGGGGGAAATTTTGTTCTACTACTTTCTCCAACTTCTATGATACACACAGCATCAAACGTAGTTAACCACACCCTACACTCCTCAACAAAACGGTGTTGTCAAGCAGCACAATCGTACAATCATTGAGATGGCCCACTCCATTTTACAACACGAGTGTTCCTAATAAATATTGGGCAGAAGCAGTCTTCACTGCAGTCTATCTCCTTAATCGGTCTCCTACACAGGCTGTTAAGGGAAAGACTCCTGAGGAAGCTTGGACTGGTCGAAAACCTAGGATCAGTCATCTGAAAATATTTGGCTCTTTAGCATATGTATGGATTCCAGATGCCAAGCGCTCAAAGTTGGATTCCAAGAGTCAAAAGCTTATGTTCACTGGGTACAGTGACAACCATAAGGCTTACCGGTTGATTGATGTAGACACTAATCGTCTCATCTTCAGTCAGGTTGTTGTCTTTGATGAAGAACAAGGACCCTTTGACCTTTCATCGTCTGTATAGCATTCTAAGAATCAGCCTTTCAAGGCTTTTGATTTGGGTGTTCGTCTTCTGTTAGGTTCACCTAATGGGAGGGATGATGAAGATTTTGTTTTTGATGATGCTCAACCTGAATTTCCTCCGGATGATATTGATCTTCCACCTAATGAACCTGTTCCATATCCACTACCAATTCCAGCTCCCCCTATTGTATCCGATGTTGGCAATGTTAATTTTATGGTCAGATGTAAAGCACAGAAATTTAATTCAAAATCAGACAATAACACAGCATATACCCTGGGAAAACCCTCCACTTGAGGGAGAAAAACCCAGCAACAATATATCACTTATATATTGAATGTCAACAAGAATTGTCTCCTTTACAAGAGGCCGATATGAAGGCCAAATAGAAGCACCACAAATTGACGCAACACAGATACAAGATGATGTAATTCACTAATTATAAACTCAGCCTTCCACAGATTAGCAATCTGCTCTTCTACAAAATTCGCACTTGAGAATGAATCGAAATGAGTATGACTGAATGAAAAACAATGAAACTCCATCGAACATATATACAAGATGATGGGAGAGGCCGTGCCTCTTCAAAACTATAAGTCGGCCTCCTTGAAAAGACGTGTTTCCAATACACATGAAGTCGGCCTCCTTGAAGTTCGCAACTCCTCATAAATTCGAACCTCCACAATAATTAAATATCATTTAATATTAAGACGTGCCTCTTCATCAAATCGCTCTCCATAAATTAAATAGCCAACGGCTATTATTTAATTTATTCAATAATGTAAAGGAGAACGGGCTGGAAGTGACACCCGATGCTGCATAGTAACATCAACAGGAAATTCTACTCTTTGGCCTAAATGGTCGGTTAAGACTATTGGTAATCTTCATGATGATGAGCTCATTGAGGGTAGATCGTCCAGAAACAAGAGCAAACATCAGCATACAGCTAATTTTGCTCTCATGGCCAACATTCACAATCTCTATGAGCTTCAGACATATTCAGAGGCTAAAGGAATTCCTGAGTGGGAAAAAGCTATGGAGGCTAAATACCAGAGTTTTCAGAAGAATCACACTTGGGTCCTTTTTGATCTTCCTCCAAGGAAGAAGCCCATTAGCTGCAAATGGGTGTATAAGGTTAAGTACAAAGCTAACGGAACCCTTGACAAGTACAAAGCTCGTCTCGTTGCTAGGGGGTTCTCACAGAAAGAAGGCATTGACTACGAGGAGACTTTTGCTCCTACAACCAAGATGAGTACCATTCGGCTTGTCCTTGCCTTAGCATCCCAATTTGATTGGAAAGTCCATCAAATGGACGTTAAGAGTGCTTTTCTCAACGGTGAGTTGAAGGAAGAAGTCTACATGACGCAGCCTCCAGGGTTCAAGGTTGTCAGTAAAGAACACAAAGTGTGCAGATTGGTAAAAGCACTCTATGGCCTGAAACAAGCTCCTCGGGCTTGGTACATTAAGATTGACGAGTACCTCACAGATCATGGCTTTCAGAGGAGTCCATCTGACTCTAATCTGTATGTCAAACATACTGATAGTGATATTCTTATTCTTGTTGTCTATGTGGATGACCTAATCATTACTGGCACCTCGGCACATTTGATCCCTGAGATCAAACAGGATTTGTGCAGCACATTTGATATGACAGATTTGGGACTTTTGCATTATTGTTTAGGTGATGAGCTTTGGCAGACCGAGAGCAGTATCTTCATCTCCCAATCCAAATTTGCTCGAAGTCTACTGGATAAGTTCTGAATGTAGGATTGCAAACCTACCTCCACACCCATGGAAAAAGGGCTCAAGTTGTCAACTAAATCAGACTCACCTATAGTAGATGAATCCTTGTTCAGGCAACTAGTGGGCAGCCTCATCTATCTCACTGCGACTAGACCTGACCTCAGTTTTGCAGTGAGCTACATTTCACACTCCATGACAACCCCCAAGGCTGATCATTGGGTAGCAGCGAAGCGTGTGCTGTGTTATTTGAAGGGCACTTTTGATTATGGACTTCTTTACACTAGGAGTCACAATCCTAGACTCTCTAGTTTCACAGACTCAGATTGGGTAGGTTCAGTTGATGACAGAAAATCAACATCTGGGTATGTTTTCAGTTCGAGATCCAGTGCAATCACTTGGACTAGTATGAAGTAGCAGGTAGTGGCCCTCTCCTCGGCAAGAGCAGAGCATCGGGGAGTAATTAAAGGAGCTTGTGAGGCAGTTTGGCTTCATTGGATGCTTGCGGATATGCAAATATCTCAAGAAGGTCTGACTCGCTTGTTCTGTGATAATCAGGGAATTCTCAAACTTGCCAAAAATCCAGTCTTCCATGATAGAACCAAGCATGTGGAAACTCATTGTCACTTCATTCAAAAGCTTGTTGAAGACGGATCAGTTCAGTTGTTGTATGTTCCGACAGAGAAGCAAACAGTGGATATTCTCACCAAGTCGCTCAGTCCAAATAAGTTTGTAAAATTTAAGGGGCATCTTGGTGTAGTTGACAGATTGAGCATTAAGGGAGGGTATTAAAATAATATTTTCTAATTAATTTTTTAATGCTCAATATTGTATTATTATACTATAATATTCTTGATAAGATCGTTTTATCAATCTTCTTCAGTTTCTTTTAGAAACTTGCTATCTTTGTAAATCTCTGTAAATTATTTATTGAGCTTTTGCTCCAATTGTAAATACAACAATTTTTTACCATCTTTGCCTCTTGTAATAGGCACCACCTTTGGAAGGAGTTATTGGGAGAAGTTACAATTTAAATCCATCCTTGAAACTTCAAGATTTAGGTGCCAAATTGGAAGGATGAAGATAAAAGGAGAGAGGAGTTGAGAAAAGTTATCTCCCATGGATTTTCTTGTAGGTTGACAACAAAGTGGAGTTCTTCATGTGTACAGTTTTGCAGTGGCTCATGGTTGGTCATTGGGTTGTTTAGAAGCATGTTGTGGTGTTGCAAATACTTTGCAGCTGCTCCATATGCAAATTTGAGAAGCTCAAAGGAAAGACTATACCAAAATTGCAATGTTCCACCATGTTTCAAGAATGGGGATGACAGGAGACACAATTCAAGGATGGCAGTTTGAGTGCCATTTTTGGGGACGATGGGGCCAAGCAATATATTGTGTGTGTGTGTATATATTCCTTTTTCAATATATATATATATATATATATATAGAGAGAGAGAGAGAGAGAGGAACTTTTACAAGTTAATGAACAGCAATGTAACATGACAACATTATAACAGCAGCAATAAATTCAAAAATTATAAATATTTGAATATATCTTGACAGCAGTATGAGTATAACTATTAACAACTTAACATCACTATAACAGCAATAAATTTAATCATGACAATAGTATAACAGCAGTATATTCTATAAAATAACAACAGCAACAAAATTTCTGAATTCAATTTCATTGTTCAAATTTTAAAGTTGAAAGTTTAAACTTAAAGCCTCATACTTCAAAATACAACTATGCTTCATCTGGGCTGTCAATATCAAATGACCCATCTGTGTCAATCTCTATTTGAAGCAATGGTTCATCCAATAGAAGCCTAACCAAACCTTGTTGCACCTTCTCCTCATCATCTTTAGGATCAACATCCCAATGTGCTATTGGAGTCTATTGATACTCTATAGTCTAATAATCCTTAAGTCTCAAGGCACTATGAACTACAACTAGCTTTTCTGCTCATTTAGAGGTAAGTTTGTTTCTCTTGATCAAGTAGATGAAGCCATAGGTGGACCAATTCCTCTCTGTAGTAGAGGAACTAGCAATCTATGAGAGTAGACAAATAGCAAGTTTCTTCAACTCCAATGTGCCCTTCCCATGAAATTTTCACCATCCAATGAGGTTTTTCTGTGCAATAGTGACCCTATCTATCATAGCCTCTAGTTTGTTGAATGTAGGACCCTGAAGATACGAAAACTAAAGCCACTACTCCCAAAATATAGTTGCCTCATTTGCGCTATACATCTTACTAAGGGCCTTCATAAATCCCTCCATTAGCTCATTATCCTTAGGAGGAATAATTCAGCTAGGTTAGGTGTGTACTACTTGAGATTAAGTGCATAGGCAACCATATGAAAAGGGGTGTTCATTGTGTTCCACCTCTTTATGACAATAGGTCTGAATTGCTCCTCAAAGAATTGTAATCTAGGATCCTTGTCACAAATTGCTAGCCTCATTTGATCAAGCATGCTATCAAAAGACTCGTGAATATCTCCAAGGCTAGGAGAGTGTATTAGCATACTTGATTACCTCCACAACAAGTGATATGATAGAGCAAATATTTCGAAAATCAACATTTAAAAAATTATAAGACATTAACAATATTAAAACATTAAATTTTAAATTAAAAATAAAATATTAAAAACAAAGTAGAAAGTAGAATATGTAAGAACGGGCCCAAATAATAAAATAACAGAAACAAACACGGCAAAACAAAGCATAAAACAATTGTGAAATGGTTGAAAGAGATTATATTGATCTAGCTTGCTTACATACAATCCAACAACTTACCTCAACAATAGTATTGTTCACAATGGACAACCTCGTATTTATACTTGGTGCCTCTAAGATCTATAAACTTCTAATGTTCTAGAGAACTCTAAAACTGGAATGTTCTTTTTTCTTGAACAACTTCTAGTTGCTTCTAGCTTCAAGAAGATTCTAGCTCTTCTAGAAGATTCTAGTTCTTCTAGAAACATCTTGTATATTTTCTAAACAATCTTATTCATTAACATCCCCCCTTAAGAATGGATAGAATTTTACAAACAAGATACAAAGAGGAGGGGAAGATACAAAGGAGAGGGGAACATTATACTACCATCCCCCCTTAATGTTCACCTCTAACATACCAAGCATTTTTCGCAATTTCAAGAATTTGGCTTCAATCATACTCTTAGTAAATACATCAGTTGTTTGTTCTTCACTTGGAAAATATTGTAGATTGACAATATTTTCTTGAACAAGATCTCGTGTGTAGTGAACATCAAGCTCAATATGTTTTGTTTTGGCACGAAAGATTGGATTGTTGGCAACCTGTATGGTACTTTGATTGTCACAGTACAAAGTAGTAGCAGAACTTTGGGAAAAACCAAGCTCAAATAGAAGATTTTGAATCCAAACTACTTCCTTTCCTACTTCTTTTGCTGCTCTATATTTTGTTTGACATGAAGAAAATGATGTAGTAGTTTGTTTTTTGCTGCTCCATGTAATAGGGCTTGATCCAAGCTGAAAAACACAACCACCAATAGATTTTTTGTCATCTATATCACCTCCCCAATCTGAATTTGTAAATCCAACCAAAGAAATTGAGGACCTGTCGCTATAATGAATCCCATAGTGTAGTGTTCCACAAACATACCACAGTATCCTTTTTGCAGCCAACCAATGACTTTCTTTAGGTTCCTGCATAAATCTCGATACTTGATTAACTGCAAAACAAATGTCTGGTCTAGAATGAGTTAGATAAACCAAGCTGCCCACAAGTTGCCTGTATAAAGTAGCATCTACCCTCTTGGAAGTACACTCGTTAGTAAGCTTGATTTCAGACTAAAAGGGAGTAGAAGTTGGCTTGCATTCTAGTATGTTAAAATTTTCTAAAGTATCCAAAACATATTTTGATTGGAAGAGGATTAATCCATTATGTAGTCCACAAATTTGTAAACCAAGAAAATAGTTTAAGTCTCCCAAATCACTCACATGAAATGCCTTTTTAAGTTTTGATTTTAAATCATTGATTATCCCAATATTTGGTCCAACAATGAGTAAATCATCTACATAAACTGCAACAAGAATAATCTCATCTTGAACTTTCTTCACATAAAGATTAGGATAAGATCTACACCTTTTAAAACCATGAAGCTGAAAGTATTTGTCTTTCTTTTCATTCCATGCTCTTGTTGCTTGTTTTAGACCGTAAAGTGATTTCTTTAATCTGAAAACAAGGTGAGGATGTTGTTCATCTACAAAACCAGGTGGTTGATTCATGTATATTTCTTCAACTAAATCTCCATTTAAGAAAGCATTTTTAACATCCATTTGATAAACATGCCATCCAAGACTTGCTGCCAAAGAAAGAATAATTCTAACTATGTTCATTTTGATGACAGGAGCAAATGTTTTTTCATAATCATCACCTTCCTTTTGATTAAATCCCTTAGCAACCAATCTAGCTTTGTATTTTTCTATGGCTCCATTAGATTTGAATTTTGTTTTGTAAACCCATTTGCAACCAATAACATTCTTACCTTTGGGAAGGGGCACAAGTTCCCAAGTTTTATTCTTTAGTAATGCATCATATTCCTCTTTCATGGCTTGCTCCCATTCTTTCTTCCCTCTAGCTTGCTCATATAAGATTGGGTCATTTATTTGTAAGACTTTTGCCATGAGGGCATTGCCATTCCTTCCTTGGCGTTTTGGGCTTTGTCTATATATCTCTTCAATACTCTTTGTCTTCTGTCTAGCTAGAAGTTTTTCTTCATTACTACTATTAGTTATATCACCTTCACTGATAGTAGTGCTCATATCATCCTCGTTAATAGATTTTCCATTTCTTTTAAAATATTTGAAATGTGGAAATCATTTGTGGCTGTAAGTTGTGAATGTTCATTAAACTTCACATCTCTGCTAATAAAGATCTTTTTTGTTTCCAAATCATACAATTTGTAAGCCTTTGACTCTTCACTATAGCCCATAAATAAACACTTCTGACTTTTTGGTTCTATCTTTTTCCTGTTTTCTTCTAGGATGTGAGCCCAAGCAATACACCCAAATACTTTAAAATATCCAATGTGAGGCTTTTTTCCACTCCATGCTTCTTCAGGAGTGACATTTGTGAGGGCTTCGGTGGGGATTCTATTCACAATATGTGCAACACAAGAGACAGCCAATTCCCAAAATTTATTATGCAAACTTTTAAAATGCAACATACAACGTGTCATTTCTAAAAGAGTTCTATTCATCCGTTCAACTAACTCCATTTTGTTGAGGGGTATATGGAACTATTCTTTGTACCTTAATACCATATTTTTCACAAAATGATTCAAATGCATAATTGCAATGTTCACCCCCATTGTCTATCCTTAGGCATTTATTCTTTTCCCACTTTGGTTTTCAACTAATTCCTTAAACCTTTAAAATACCTCAAATACTTCACTTTTCCTTTCAAGAAAATAAACCCATACTTGTCTACTATAATCATCATTAAAAGTGGGAAGGTACCTGGCACCTGAGATGGAAGGATATCCCAGTTCACATAAATTACTATGAATGAGTTGTAGTGGATGATCTTCTCTCCATGCTCTTCCAGAATCAAAAGGATCTAAATGGTATCTACCTAACACACATCCTTCACATACACCTTCAAATGCTGAAATCTTTGTTAATCCTCTAACCATATTCTTTCTAACCATGTCTTGTAATTTTCTATAATTTGTATTGTCCAAGTCTAGCATGCCATAGTTTTGACATATAATCACTTTGAGCAACGAAAGCATGGGAGAGTGTGTATTCATCATCAACAAATCCAACAAATTTAAAGAGACTTTCTTTATGGTCAATTCTACCAATAGCAATAACACTTTTTGGGTCTTTTCTATCTTTTACAATAACTTGATCAGCAGCAACAACAAACTCATATCCAGCTTGAGCAATTCTATATACTAAAATAAAATTCACCCCCAATCCTTCAACTAGTAAAACATTTTTCAAAGTTCCATTTGTTACACTAACAGTCCCTATTCCTAAAGCTGGTAGTTTCATTTTATTGCCAATGGTGATTTCTTGATCTGAATTCTTTCCTTCATGAAAGTCAATAAATAAAGATCCATCTCTAGTCATGTGAAAAGATGCTCCCGAATCTAAAATCCATTCTTTATTAGTATCTGAAGCAAAGTATCCTCCCTTTACTCTAGATGTATTTTCAGTTTCAGAAGTTACCTCTACACTTGATTTTACTTGCCTGAAGATGGCTACACAACTTTGTTTATCTGTCTTTCCTTAAACCATTCATGCTCACACTTGTATTGTTGTCTTTCATTGTTCCTCTTCTTCAAACAAAATATTTTCATATGATTCTCACCTCTACAATACCTACAAATAATGGGTTTTCTTTCCAATTGCTTTTCTACACCTTCATTTCTAGAAATTTGGTTAGAACCACCATTATTTTGAAATTTATTATATCCTTTCCAATTTTTCTTTCCATCATCATATCTAGAAAATGATTTATCCTTAGCTACATACGCATAAGTCTTCTTAATATATCCTTCTTTAATAAGTTGAGCCTCTTCATCTAAAACTGACTTACAAAATTGATCAAAAGTTTGTTGGGGGGTATTAGGATTTAATTCAATAAGCCTTTTCCTTGATTCTTTAAATACCTTGTAAGGTTGGGGAAGCTTACTTTCAACCATTGCAATCAACTGAAAATCTTTTTTTGCATATTCAACACCTATTTTCTTCAACTGGGCATTTAAATATGTAACCTCGTTAAAGTAATCAGCCATTTTTTCAAAATCAGCTGGGCTTATGTTCACCAATTTTTCTTCTACGCTGAACACATTAGCAATATCTCCATCTTTATAATCTTTTTCTAAATTTTCCCATAGTTCTATTGGATTATCAACATCAACAAACCTTCTATTAAGACTGGGACTCAAGGCCTTACCAATAATTCCTCTAGCTTGCTCCAACTTGCATTTCCATAACTCATTTTCTTTCTTTTGTTGAGGTTCTCCAATCTCTTTATTCACTATACTCCATAGAGCCTTTTCTCTCAAAGCATTCTTAACTGCAATCTTCCAATCTACAAAACCACTTCCATCAAAAATTGGAAAACTTTCATTTGTAGAGACCATGTTAGAAAAAAAAACAGCCCTCAAACAAATAGATTGAACCACTTCAAAGATTATCTTGCTAAACAAATATCAATCCAGCAATATCTTAGCTCTGTTAGAAAATTTCTAGCTTTGATACCATGTAAGAACAAGCCCAAATAATAAAATAACAGCAACAAACAAGGCAAAATAGAGCATAAAACAATTGTGAGATCGCTGAAAGAAATTATATTGATCTAGCTTGCTTACATACAGTCCAACGACTTACCTCAACAATAGTACTGTTCACAATGGACAACCTCATATTTATAATTGGTGCCTCTAAGATCTAGAAACTTCTAATGTTCTAGAGAACTCTAAAACTGGAATGTTCTTTTTCCTTGAACAACTTCTAGTTGCTTCAAGCTTCTAGAAGATTTTGATTCTAGTTCTTCTAGAAACATCTTGTATCTTTTTTGGACAATCTTGTTCCTTAACAAATTACTAGAAACATATTTAATAAAGTAGAAATTTCTTACTTGGCATTGGACCACCAAGTGTCACCAAGCACCCTTTCTCTCACCTTCTCTTCTTGTATCTTTGATTGAGCCCACTATTTCCACTCTCCACAAACCACCATGGATTGTAGAGCATCCTGCACTTCCAAAATCCTCTCCAATCTATTCTCAACTAGTTTGAGGAATTCTTTCTTTGAATAAGATCAGAATAGTGCAAGTGAAGTGTGATGGTTACATACAAACATTTTTATATATCTAGCTTTCTCTCTGATTTAATACAAATGTTTGCATCAAGTTTTGGATCTGTTCAATTTCCCCCAAAACTTGTTGGGAAACTTCTTATTGCATTAATGTTGAGCAAAGTAGACACAATGGGCATTCAAGAAACAGGGTTACAAGGCTCCCATTTGTGTCTTGTGGGCTAGGGAGCCAATAAAGCCTCATTCACCAAGCCAAAAAATAATAATATAGGCTACAACCATTAATAACAGTATTCTCTTTTATTTTAAATATATATATTAATGTGCAAGGGGGAAAATATGTGCATAAACTTCTTCAAGGCACAAGCGATCTGTTGTAAGGAAGAAGACGGTAATGCAACAAAGGAGGCAGTTTCATGCAGGAAGGGGGAAGAAAAAGAGAGAGGATTGGCGCCAGTTGCAAGGCAGGTATCAGAGGTTAGTGAGCTGGAGGTCACTGCAGCGGCAGTGTAGATTCAACAGATTTTACATGATCCAAGAATGGAAGGCACTTATGAAAATACAGCTCATTCCTTCCTCTTTGCTGCCATAGAGACCTCAAAACCCACAAAAATCAATACAAAGGACCTCCAAAACAACTATCTTCAGATCTGGAAGTGAGCCTAAACTTATGATATAATGGTCTTCTTGACTTAATTTGGCTTGACCAAATTCTTCAAAATTTCGGACATCGACTAGAGGATCTTAATATTAAAGTAGCCAAAGAGATCCCTGGAAAAACACTTGGCAAAGCAACCCTAGCATTGTTTGATCGTGCCCTCACAAGCAAATTTATTAACATATGGTCAGGTATGGAGAATAATGAAACATTGAATGCATAAAATTTGGGCCATGTGCCCCTGATAAAAAATTCAATCCAAACCAGAAATATTTTAGGTGATGTTTGAATCAGCAGAAGACACAAAATTTTCACAAACATGGTTATATGAAAACTGGCATTTGTATGTGTGGCCTTGGCCACCCCTTTTTAACCCAGAAGAATTGATACCCAATGTACTGTTATAGATACACCTCTACAAACAACCTCTGGAATTGTGGAATGAAGAAATCCTTAAGCAGATTACATAGCCTATGGAGGAATATATTTAAATGGCCAGTTCAACTAGAATTAAAGAACTCTCTTATGCGAGAATGTGTTAAAATCAATCTAGTAAAGCCCACAATTCAAGCAGTGAGAATTAGTTCAGCTTCCAGGGTTTGACGACAAGATATCAACCATGAATGTTTGCCTTTTAGATGTTACAAGTGTAGGAAGGTTAGAATTAAGGCCAGTGATTGCAATACTCCAAGAAGGCAGCATAAAAAGTTCCCAAGAATAAAGAAACCCAAAGTAGTCTTGAACAAACAAAGAAAAGCATTCATCTGGAGGAATCACACAAGTTTTTTATGAAAAAATGGAAATCACAAAAGTGATACTCCTAAGAATTTGCACCAAATTGAAGTAGACGAAAACCAAGCATCTTGGGGAAGCAAGATCAAAATCAAGATGGCGATAACTTAGAAGCCATTGAATAGTTCATAGAAGAAGCCATATTGCATAATCAGCAATGAGATTTAGAGACTATTAAACTGGTTTAATCTCAAAAATCCAATCTCTGATTTGTAATTAGATATAGAGATATAGTGAGAAGAGAACCAATCTCTGTTTGTACCTCCTCTTTTCCACTTCCCTTAGGACATTTTTCTTGCAGCATGGTGACCTCGTAGCCTGCTGAAAAGTCCTTTGTCCCTAAAATATGATCTGTTAGTACCTTTATACATTCTTTGAGGACCCCTGGTGCAATCCAACATGAACAGTTTTGACTTCAATGGCATTCTCACTCTCCCTCTCAAGCTCAGCTTGAAGTCTAAAAATATCATCTTTAGTTTAAACTTTAAGGAGGCATCACTACACCTTATCGTCATCCTAGGAGGCACAAGGAGGAGATTGAGAAGGCAATTAAGGAGTTGTTGGACATGAGACATATATGACCTAGCTCTAGCCCATTTGCTTCTTCCATGGTGTTTGTCAAGAGAAATGATGGTACTATGAGGATGTGCATTGATTATAGGGCACTCAACAAAAATACCATCAAGAACCACTACCCATACCGAGGATCGATGAATTCATAGATGAGCTTCATGGTGCAGTATACTCCTCCAAGATTGATCTACAATTAGGATATCATCAAATAAGAGTCAAAGATGAGAATGTGCACAAAATAGCTTTCAAGTGTCATTATGAGCATTATTAGTTCTTGGTCATGCCATTTGGTTTGATTAAAGCACCCACCACATTCTAATCATGCATGAATCAAGTATTTATCTTACTTTGAGGAAATTTGTGTTAGTTTACTTTGATGACATATTGATTAAAAACAAGACATGGAAGGATCACATGAGAGTTGAGACACAGATGAGATGCTTGGCATACTAGAGCAGCATTCATTCTACACCAAAGCATCCAAATGTGAGTTTGGTTTGACTAAGATATTGTATTTGGGGCATAAGAACCGTGCTCAAGGGGTTAGCGTGGATGAGGAGAAGATCAAGATAATTAGGGATTGGCCTCGACCCAGGACGTTATCACATTTGAGAGGGTTTGTGGGACTTTATAGTTATTATATGAGATTCGTCAAAGGATTTTTATTGCTTGCAGCCCCATTAACAAATTTGACGAAGAAGGGGGCCTTCTCTTGGAGCATTTCAACATAGATAGCTTTTGATAAGCTCAAGGAGGTAATGAGTTCATGACCTGTTTTGGCTATTCTAGATTTTTCACTTCTTTTTGTTTTAGAATGTAATGCTTTAGAAGAGGGGATTGGAGCATTTTTAATGCAAAATAAGCATCCCATAGTATTTGAGAGTAGGAAGCTCAAGGAGTTTGAAAGGAGCTTCTTTATGTATGATAAGGAGATGTTAGCCATCATGCATGCACTAGCTAAGTTCAGGCAATATTTGGTTTGTGGAAAGTTTGTGGTGAAAATAGATCATAATAGCTTAAAGTTCCTCATCAATCATAAGGATTTGAATAATAGACAACAAAAATGGGTGACTAAGCCACAAATCTATGAGTTTGACATAGAGTATGTTAAGAGAAAGAATAATGCGGTGGCTGATGCACTCTCCAAGAAGCCTTATTTGTGTTCTATAATTGATATATCTACTAATTGAAATGTTTCTTTAATAGTTGAATATGCCAAGAACACATTTGCTACTGACATTTTGGATGGCAAGCTACAAGATGACAAGTACAAAGTGGTTGATGAACTAATTCTTTATAAGGACCAAGTATATCTTGTTCTAGAATCAGAGATGAAGAAGAAAAGTTTGAGGGAATGTCATGAAACACCATTTGTTGGTCATCTAGGGTACTACAAGACATACAAGCAGGTAAGTAAATGTTTTTCATGGAAGGGGCTCAAAGATCATGTTTTGAAACATGTTAGGGAGTACTTAATTTGTCAACAAAACAAAATAGAGCATGTATTTCCAGCTGGTTTGTTGCAAACCCTATCCATTCCAAATCAAAAATGGGAGAGCATCTCCATGGATTTCATCATAAGACTCCCAAAAGTGCAAAGTAAAGATTGTATCTATGTGGTTGTATATAGACTCATTATATATGCTCAAATTCATGCTATATTTTCAAAGTATAAGGCCTCACACGTGGCTGATTTTTTTTTAGAGGGATATTTAGATTACATGGGATACCAAGAAACATTGTGAGTGACAAGGATAACAGATTTACCAATTTGTTTTGGCAAGAACTCTTTTGATTGATAGGTATAGGATTGACCCCAAGAACTAGCTATCATCATCAAACCAATGGGCAAACAGAAATTGTGAACAAATGGATAGAAGGATATTTGAGGAACTCTGTTATAGGACAGCAAATAGCTTGGGTTAAGTGGCTCCACCTTGGGGACTATTGCTACAATTCTACTCAACACATGTCTATAGGTGTGACTCCTTTCAAGGCACTCTATGGTTATGATGATATTTCATTTATGGATCTGACTCTTTCGAATAGTAAAGTTCCTAGGGCTAGAGATCTAGTTCAAGAAAACTTAGATATTATGAATGCACTCAAACAAAACCTACAACAATCGCAAAATCCAAAAAAAAAATATACTGACCACCACCAATTAGAAAGATTTCTTGAGGTGGGAGACATAGTCTTCTTAAGCTTACAATCCTATAAACAATCTTCTCTCAAGGGAAATGCAGAAAAGCTTAGACCATGGTTTTATGGACCCTATAAGATCATAAGGAGGATTGGTGAGGTTGCATATGAGCTGAAACTTCCAGATAACAACAGAATTCACAATGTTTTTCATGTGTCATGTTTGAAAAAGGCCCTTGGACAGCAAGTTACACTTTCATTAGAGCTGCCACCACCTGATGATGAAGGGAAATTAATTTTGGAGCCCAGAGCTATCATCAATATAAGATAAAAGAAGCTACAAAGAAAAGTTATTCCATAGTACTTGGTGAAGTGGAAAAATATTTCACTAGAGAACGCCACATGGGAAGGAGTGGAGATATTCAAACATCCACGTCTGAATTTGCTTAAGGGCAAGCAAATTAAGAGAGGGAGTGTTGTGAACTTTTCACACGTCACCCCATTCAAAATGGGGACCCCCTAATTTTTGCTCCGTTCCTTGTCTTTTGGCTTTGGTTTTGTCTCTCTCTCTCTCTCTCTCTCTCTCTCTCTCTCTCTCCCTTTCTGTTGTATGCCTTTCCGGGGATGTGCCCATCTTTGAGCTTAAACGTGAAATTTTGGCTAAGTCTGATTTTTAGGGTTTGCTTTCTTCTTATCAGTTTGAAGTCAAATGGAGTGAATGAATTGAAATCTGAGGTTGGCAATACATTCAGCATGCTTCCAGCAAGTCCCCAACAAAATTTCATTGAACTCTGACAACTTACTATTTTTAGTAAGTACCTAATTTGGGACGTTTTTTTTCAGCACTTTTGAAATTCTAGCCGTCGCATTGCATCCAGGGCACTTTAAACTGCTTGTCTGCAAAATTTGAGCCAGATCTGACAACTTTCTATTTTTAGCAAGTCTCAACCTTCGGAGGCTATTTTTAGGGTCTACATGTTGGAATTTTCTATGCATGTCTGGATATTCTTTGTGGGTTTTTCGAAAGCTTCGCAGTGGTATAACATGCAAACCAGGATCAGGACCTTTTTCAAAAGTTGTCTTCATAGGCTATTTTTAGGGTTTGCATGCAGGACTTTCCAGTGCATGTCAGGTTATTCTTTATGGGTTTTTCAAGAGCTACACAGTGATGTGACATGTAAGCAGAGTTGGTCACTTTTTCAGGGACTTACTATTTTTAGCAGGACCACTCCGACAGCTACCCAGCACTTCAATATCACGAATAGGGCGACATGCAATAGAAACAGGGTCAAACGGAGATCGTTTAAGCAACATGCAAGTCAAATTAGGGTTTCCAACTTCGGTACCCAAAATGAGGGGTCAAACGCCAAAATTTCCGAAAACTGATGTATCCCACTGCGATCAGTATCTTTCAAGGATTCCACTGGTAAAATTTGAAGGCAATCTGAGCACTTACTATTTATAGTAAGGCACTTCTGAAATAGGCTATAAATAGCAAGTCAGCAGCAGGCGCCAGTGTGAACAGGCAAGTCAACCCATGAGGATCACACCAGTCAGATTTCAAGTTGAACAGAGTTGCAGAAATCCTGAAATCAAGCAGTTACTATAAATAGTACATCACCTCCAGAAACATGCTATAAATAGCAAGTCAGCACGAGATGACAATGTGAACAACTTAACTAGGTCATGAGGATCCTGTGGCGCGAATTCCAAATCAATCCAAGCTTCAAAGGTATGAAAATCAGAGGACTTACTAAATATAGTAAATAAGAGCGAGCAAGCCAAAAAAATGTCTAAGTCTGAGCAAATTCCTTCACCCCCTGTAAAATGCGCCCACGATGAGACTGGCAGAAGGATGGAAAAAAGTTTCAAGTGTTGAAATTCCTGCTCACCCCCTCAAATCCGCCCTCAAGAAGAAGCTAGCTTGGATGAAAAAAGTTTCAAGTGAAGAAACTCCTCCTCACACCGTAAGATGCGCCCAGTGTGAGGAAGAAGGTTGGAAAATTTCCTAAGTATTGGCAAGTTCCTACTGGGGTCATGAAATGCGCCCTCAAGTTATCTAGCTATCAAGGACATGAAAAAAGTTTCTAAGGCATAGCAATTTCCTTCACCACCCCCTAAATGCGCCCTCATCAAGTCAAAGTGATGAAAAGTCTTCAAGGCGTTGCTAATTCCTGCCCCCTACCTGAAATGCGCCCAAGGAAAGAAGTGATGGTGATAAAGTTACTAAGGCGTGGTTAATTCCTCCTTGACCCTCAAAATGCGTCCATCTCAAGAGGCATCAAGAAAAATTGTCTAAGGCATAGGATATTCCCCCTCAACATGCCAAATGCACCCAACTTGCTAGATGGGTAAAAAAGTTTCTAAGTCAAAATTCCTCCTTGACCCCTTGAATGCACCCATGTCATCTTGCTTTGAAGGATGTTGAAAAAGTTGTTGTAAATTTCTCCTTGGGGTGGTCCTAAATGCGCCCAGCTTGCTAGACTATTGGACAGGAATCTTCTAGAAGGATGGTGGACGTTAATTGCTCATTTACTACCCCACTCTTCTTGGTGGCGGTTTTTAGGGTTAGGGTTTATGTGGCTCAATTTGAGCCCTTCATTGTAATTGAATCTAAGCCGTCTGTTGGACCGGGCCAACTATAAAAGAGGCATCCCCCCCTCATTTGTAGGAGATTAGAGATTAGAATAGCAGAGAAGGAATAGAGAGAGATTGATAGAATAGAAGGTAGCATAGTTTGATAGTTTAGCTTAGATTGAGAAGGAAGGAAAGTCTTCCATTTGAATACTTTGTAAGAAGTTGTTGTGAACACTCTCTCAATAAAAAGAGTTTTCGTTGATGATGATCTCTTCTTTTGTTGTGAATAGCTAGCAAGGCTTCTTCGTCCTTCCAATTCACTTAGAATTTTGAAGTATCTTAAAGTAAAGTAGATTTCATTTCATGCAAGTAGTTAGTAATTGTGGAACGTGGTGCTTAATTTGAACAAAACTTCGCTTATCCATACCACTAGCGGGCTCACTGACGGTGGGTTCGCCTTGCGTGATCAACTAGAACATTGTGAACTTAACTTCGATTATGGCTTATATGTTCACATGCGTCGTTGTGATGGTGTCTTCATGCTGAATCATGATTTGAATACCTTTGATTACTCCTCTGAAGATTGCACCGGTTTTGTGGAAGTTGTCTGAAGCAAGGCAAAGCAAAGCTCAGTTGAAGTCTGCGAGAATTGGTCGCCATATCCCACACCTTAGAGTAGAATTATAGCATCTCTTATCCCTGCACTCATTTAAATTCAGTTCATTTCTGGTTAGTGTTAGGAAACTTGCACTTACCTGCCAAATCATTCGAACCACGTGAAACCCTTTAATCTGCTGTCTGTTGTCCGCTGCTGAACAATTGCGTTAGTCCCCTTGAAATACCAGCAAATCACATCGAGCCAACTGAGACTATCCACCACCTAGAAGGAACCTTGGAGTTGAACGCACGAACTCTCTCGCAATCTTAGCGTGTTGGATACTTTGATCAAGAGAGAATAGGGTAGCCGTTGGCAACTTTATTCTGTGGTGGTGCGGTCACGAAAAACACATCAACAGGGAGGACTGTCATGTCCCCTCTTCCTTGAAGGCTAACCTTAGCTCCACAATAGTGTTTTTTAACAACTTAATATTAATATATATTTTTTATAAAAGATAATAAAATATAAATATTAAATTAAAAAAATTGAATTTCAAAATGTGGCGCCAATCTTTGGGCCTTAGCACCCTATATCCAACAAGTATTTATTTTGCTATTGTGAACTAGGAGCTACAACTAGAGATTTGGTATGATTTTGAGATTCTTCTCAAGCAGTGCTAGTTGGGACACAAATCCAAGCTGCCTCCCTAGATCAGGACGAAAACCCTGATCTGGATCTTATTAAGTTTCCTCACATTTTTCCATTTAAACATCAAATTGTAATTTAACTCAAGGAAGTGTTGCCAAGTGGAGAGCCATTGTAGAGCTGAAGGGACCTTGTGTATCAACCTGGCTGCAGGCCATTAGGGCACTTGCTGGGCACTCTTGTTAGCAGATTCAAGGATAAATTGCAGGTGGGTTTGAGTTGCTGGGTGGATCAGTTTAACAGGCTAGATCATCACAGGAGGGTCGCAATACTGTTGTTCACATATTGCAGGCATAGCTGGGCTCATCTGAAGGGCAAATACCCCCGAATATAGCACTACATAAACCCTATTTTGGACCAGCACCAAGCAAATCCAAGTGACAGCAGTGAATAACATCCTCCAACAGTCCCTGAAGCAACCCATACGGCAATCGGACTGCTCATCAGGCAATCAGCTGTTTGAGGGTTGTCACACCTCAAAGCAACTGCTCAGGCACAAATCCTCTCAGTTGGGGTTTACAATTCCTCCATTGTCAAACCAAGGAGCAAGCAGATCTGTCAAAACTATCACTCTCACCCAACTGAGTGATTAAGGACAGCGAAATATACTTCAGATCTGGAGATTCTATCAAGGATATTAACCAGTGACGGGCCCAACAGTCCCCAGTGCCATACTACAGAGACTAATACTCAGGCTTGTTTTACATCTGACCATTATTTTCCAGAGCACTGTAAGGGATTTTCTAGGCTCTGTTTAGCATTGTATCTACAGAGATTATGTTGTTCAATTGATAATAATAAACACAGTTTGAGTTTGCCTTTAATTGCTTTTTGGGTTTCCTTTCAGTTGATTAAACTTGCTATCTAGCTGTGTGAAGCCCAAATAAATAAACCCTGTCATTCGTAGTTTGCTGTGTTGAAAGAGCAGGTGAGTTTTTGGTCAGTGCCAAGTTAACCCTAGGACATTACAGTCTTAGTATTGTTACTTGTGGTATTAGTAAGGAGTTAACATTTGAGTTAATATTCAACCATGACAATAAAAACTACAGAGAGAATGAAAATTTCAAACTAGTGTTGATGGTAAGTGAGGTAAATGATTACAATAAGATAATTATTATTTGATTTGGAAAATAGTCCATGACTATAAATTTAGGATACCCAGTATTATAGACAACTTAAGTTGAGTATTACCTATGTTAACTAACTTCTCCCCATGATAATCCTCTTTTAGAAAGCTATTTAGGAGTCATGGTTAAGGTGCGATGTTAGGAGAAACATTTTATTGAATTAAAAAACGTACTATTTTTAAATATGGAATATATATTAAGATTATAAGTTTTATTTGATGGTTACTATCACTTATATGATTCCATTTGATGGAAATGGAGGGAATGATGAAACAAATATAAGTTCCAACCTTAAATATTTATTTACTAATGAAATTTTAATCAAATGGCCCAATCAAACCTAGAAGAGGGGAAATCTTGGTAACAGAATTGAAGAGTTGTTACCATTCAAATATCATTTTATTGTGGGAATTGCAGGATGGCTCTTTGATCGAACATTATATCTAACCTTGTGGGCATAGAAAACCTTAAAAGAGTTCTTTGAAACTTGGGAAATATACTAAAGTGGCTCCCTCATTATTGTGGTCCATTTAAAATTTTAGAAAAAATAGAAGATTTGGAATATAAACTTGCTTCACATCTTTAGTTGCACAGAGTTAACAACAATTTTCATATCAATTTACTATAAAATTATATTTTTAATTAACAAACGATTTATTGGAAAAATATAACTGTCAAACCTAGTTGTGAATTTAGAATCAAACTAAAGAAAATTATTGAGTACAAATGTAGGAATTCACAGAATAGAGTGATTGATGAAGCTATAGTTAAATGGACTTTTTATGATGATAATGGTGCTCACATGCACAAAAACTGAATATATTTGTAGTCTATATGCACATTTATTTGACTAATGATCGTTGATTGTGATTTATAAATAAACCCTGTGCTCCTGAGGGCATCAGCTGATTTACAGGGGAAGAAATGTAATGAAATTTTTTGACCCAAATCATAAATGAAATAAGGATTAGTATTCCTTTCAATTTGTAAATGGGTTAAAACGGTAACTAAATAAACAACATTTTCAGATTTTCTTAATTTAACAAAAAGTCAAATGGTACATTAAGGTTATGAAAAGGCATTGGTTGATCAACTACCTTGGAAAATTATTTTTTCCTTATATTTGTATTTGGCATCATGAATCTCTTGAGTGACAGAACAAGGTGGGTAGCGAGCAATGGAGATGGGGCATGAACGGCATTTTCCAACCAAGGATACATGGAATACATCGGACAGTCCTGGCCAGGGAAAATTGTAAATTTTGTGATATTGTTTTCCTTCTTACAGCCATTAGCCTAAGGACCTCTGCATCTAGTCACCAAGAGAGGAAAGAGCCAGATCTAAGAAAAACAACAAATACATATTCAATCTTCTCAAATAATTAAAATGTTTACTAGTTCTATTGATACAATGATTTTCCTATAAATTACTTGTGCTGTTTTAAATAATAAAGACTCTGGGAAAACCTGAAAGTAGTTTATGGCATTTCTTATTCTCCTAGATACTATTCCAAAATGGCTAAACAGTCATTCAAAGATGGAAACTTGTTAGGCCCAAATAGGTATTCATTATGTGATCACTTATAGTATTCATTGTTACTAGATCCCAAGGAGCAATGGAGATGGTTGTTTGAAAACATTGAAAGTAAGCTCTAAAATGGAAATGCCAGAAGATTTTACCAGAAGGGAATTTTTTGTACTTGTTTAGTCTCTTTCCATCCAATTAGTACTAAAAACATAATGAGATGGAAATATGTCTTAAAATAGTTTGAAGTTAAAAGCATGGTGGAGCTAGGGTAGCAGCACCTTCTTGCCTAAGACATTTATACATCTTTACTGATGTCATACCTCTCTTACTACTTAATAAATAGAAAATAATTACATACAATCATGTACTCTGATCACAAAAACAAGAAAAGCAAGCATCTGGTTAGTGATTGATTTGGTGAGCACAATAGTTTTTAGGAAATGTGGAAGTAGAGTTTGTTTGTTTGTTTGTTGACAGAGTAGATTTGTGACAGTACTCATGTGAGGCAGGGTCCTTGATGAACTCATGATGCAAAAAAAATTGGTGATATTCAATGTAGGAGAACAATTGTCGCAAAGTATAGAAGTGATATTCAATGTAGGAGAACAATTGTTGCAAAGTATAAAACCTCTGATAAGCAAAGATTCGCTCAATCTTGAGAGCCAGAATTAATTAAAGACATCAGCACAACCAAAGCTTTCTGTTGAATGAGATAGAATTTGGAGTTATAACATGGTGCTAAAGGCAACTCAAAGG
>VDFB02271358.1:637272374-637307514 GCA_007258455.2 Sequoia sempervirens | reverse complement strand
ACAAATAACTCGTCCATCAACTGACACTATCTCACGAGTAGTAGAATTGTAATGCTTAATACAAGCCATCTTGAATTCAACAACAATGAATGGAGATAGGTATGGAAGCGGCCTCTAATAAGCCAGACTGCTCAATATTTTGAATAATCGAAGCTCTGATCTTAACCGGATCAAAAACTGCTTCTGGCAACACTTTGTGAAGATCTGTCTCAACCATCCTGAGGAAGTCATGAGTAAGGACTGTTTTGGTCCTGTATTCGAGCTAAGTGAACTGCATTCTGAAAAATTCGCCTGTTGACTGTGAACTTGACTATATTTTCACAAGATTTATGGAAAGATAAAAATAGCCTGCGAGAGTTAAAAATAGCCTTTCGAAGAGTTATTTTCAGCGAAAAATCTGAGATATGGGTTTTGTCTAGAAAAGGATTCTAAGACAACCCAAAACATCAGATATGCGAAAATATGACTTCTACTCGATCATGCAAAGACTTTTCAGTTGAGAAAATTAGAAACTCAAAAACGAATGTTCTAAAGTTAAAAATTCCTGAAAAATCAAGCGCACGATTTTAACTCAAGGAAATTATATAGAAATGATCCAGATGTTTGAACTTGTTGAATTTGCCAATTTCAGGAACATGCGAATCAAAATCTAAGAGAATCAAGGAGGAAAAAGACGTTTTTTGTATGCTCTTCTTCAATGAAAATCACCCTTGAATTCTTCAAATTGCTGACAATTGTGAACTTTCAACTTGCAAAAAGATATGTTAGATAAAATCGCCTTTGGAAATTGATGAGGAATTCGCCTTTGATTTGCTAGAATTCGCCTTTGCTTTGCTAGAATTCGCCTTTGCTTGAAAATTACGAATTTGTCTTGAAGTTGCGCCTTTGTTCTTGAGGAAATACGAACTTGCCTTTTGAAGAAAATACGAATTTCTTGAAGAAACGCCTTTGCCTTGAGAAATACGATTTTTTCCTTTCAAAATATGAATCTCTTTGAAAAATACGAATTTCTCTTGAAGACTGAATTTTGCTTAAGAAATATGAATTTCTCCAGAGCTTTGTGAATAATAAATGAAGGCGCCATGCTTAAATAAGATAAAATTTGCATCAACTTGTTTACTGCAAGATTTAAAACCTTAACCAAAATAGAAGGCTTCTGATTGGACCCCCTCCAGTTACACTGACACTGTCTTGAGTCCGGAAATAAATAATAATAAATTAATATTCATCGTGCAATTTGCAAAGGCGCCATCTTTAGAAAATCGCCATTAATGCTTGAAAATGCAAGAATAAATATTAAATATTATTTAACTTCAGTTGACAAACCGAATGAAGCTTTAGGATTCACTGGCAAACTTTACTGATTTCAAAAAGTCATTATTTGAGCTCATAGGCATCCATTTGCTCAAGATATTGCACTTTTTATTAGCTTCCTATTTTATAGCTGACGACAAAGTTACGACTGGCCATCTTCGACACTAATTTCTAAGTGACCGGGTGATGCTGAGACTGAGCTGGATAATTCATCAGAAAGCCTACTGAACAAGGAAGAAATGTCTGCTGGGAGACACTACTGCAAAATCCATCATTTAACACCCTGAAAAATTAGGCGCCCCTGATTAAATTCATTTATAGGTACCTGCATTTAACCTATTTTCAACCATCCTGACGCTTCAAATAACACATCATTTAATCTGAACCCTCGGCCGGACAAAGTAAACTTCACTGTGATGCCCGAGACATTCTTGATCCAACCACTATAATGCTAGCAGACCGAAATGCAAGTGCGATTTAAAATATACGCCCATACTTAGCTTACTTCGAGATGTTCACTTTTTCTAAATATCATTAAAGACTCCTCGCGACGTGACGCGAAGGCTCCACAAACTTCCGTAATACGTATTAGGCTTTTTGTTGAAGATAGCATCACGCTCAAGTCTCGTGAAGACTTCGAACGCGAACGACCTCATCTGACAGGCCTAAAGGCTAGGCGCCTCTGGACTGTAGAAATACAATGAAAATTTTATGCTAGTCCACCCGCTTATTTACATGCTTGGTAGAACCTCTGCCATGATCACCTGGAACGTCGGACTGACAGGCAGGATGGTGCATCGCGAAGCTAGACTAGAGTAGTACTGATGTCAGGAAGACCTCGTCAGCAAACTGAACCATCTTAAGGGTCATTTTGACAAGCGCCCCTGAACTATAGTTGCGCTTTTTTGCTTTTCTCTGAGAAATCTTCAAAAATTAACCATTGAAATAATCATCTCAATCACTGAAATGACCATATGCCATGTGAAATGTTGTCGTGAGACGCTCCTCCGTCGTGAAATGCTCCATCCTGAGTCTCTGATTTAGGTTATGATCAATAAAACTGACATTGACTGACAAAATATTGACAAAAACTTCATGCTTGATATTGCCCAAAACTGTATTTTACATCATTTAGCAAAGTTTAGACTAATTTATGCAAAATGCCTTGATGAAGCAAAAAATTTGGTTTGGGTACAACAGCGTGTGAATTTCCCCTGGACCCCTCATATGCGCCCATGTTGTTGATATTATTTAAAAAATTTCTAAGGCACAAAATTCCACCTCTAGAGGAAAATACACCCAAGTTGGAGAAGGTGGTGAAATTTGTTAAGACATGAATAAAATTGACAAAGATATGTCAAAAGGCTCCAGCTTCATGAGGATGATACAAATTTTCAAAGCCAAAAAAAAAAAATGCCCAAAGGTGATGAATGAGAATAAATCTGATGGCAAAATATTTTTCTAAGGTTAAAATTCAAAATTAAATGAACTCCCCTTCGTTCATAGACCCATGAATTTGATGCTTTCTGAGGGGAATTTTCTTCTGGGTACTGGATATCTTCGACAAGGAGATGATTTTGAAACTTTTCACACCTTGCCAAGGACTTTAAGATGGAAATTTCACTCAGGCGCTTGGTTGATGAATTTTCTAGAGGAAATAAATTATTTCTAAGACAGATGGGTTGGAAATTTGGCTAAGGCAAAAAGTGGATATAATGTTGGTTGGAAAATTTTCTAGGGCAGAGAGAAATCAAACAACACCCTCTAAATGTGCCTTCAAGACAGATGAAAATTCTAAGAAAGACTTGTTTAAGTTAAACATGCCCATCATAGAGAAGGGAGTTGAAAATTGTCTAAGGCGAAGAAAATGAAATGACAAGGCTCCAAATGTGCCCTTGAAGAAAGTTGGCTAAAATGTCTAAGTCACAAGCATCAAGCTCTCAAATACGCCCTCAAGGTTCCTGAGAAGAGTACGTGAAAGATCTTCCCAAGGCATTGGTGGAGACACAAACATCAAAATGATATGCGCCCTAGCACATAGATGTTGAAAGTTATGAAGAAAGTGAAAGTAGGCTAGAGAAAAATGATGATCAAAATGGATTCATATTATAAAATGTTTTAATGCTCTTCCTTTGTTTGCAGGATGAACGTCGGAACTAGAGGAATTGAAGTGATGGAGCAAATACTCCAAGACTACATTTCAACCTCGAAAGAAGAAAAGTTGCATGTTGGAAGAAATGGCCAAGTGTTGGAATAACCTAATATGCACTCAATTCAGAGAGGTAGATGGCGAGGAAGAAATGCTCGTGTCCAAGATATGAAAATCCTTCAGGATCAGGGGTGGATAAATAATCATCCTCAAGCAGTTTAGAGTTAGAGAATGTCAGTTGAGAAGAAAATCATCATCGAGCAGGAGAAAGAAATTGCCATTTGAAGTCGATCGTAGAACGTGACTTCAAGCATACCACCAAGAAACAAAAAGTCAGCGATGATCAGACTCATCCAATTTGCAACAAAGAAGAACAAGAACAATGCTAACGTTGGCCTTTGGACAGGAATCTTCTAGAAGGATGGTGGACGTTAATTGCTCATTTACTACCCCACTCTTCTTGGTGGCGGTTTTTAGGGTTAGGGTTTATGTGGCTCAATTTGAGCCCTTCATTGTAATTGAATCTAAGCCGTCTGTTGGACCGGGCCAACTATAAAAGAGGCATCCCCCCCTCATTTGTAGGAGATTAGAGATTAGAATAGCAGAGAAGGAATAGAGAGAGATTGATAGAATAGAAGGTAGCATAGTTTGATAGTTTAGCTTAGATTGAGAAGGAAGGAAAGTCTTCCATTTGAATACTTTGTAAGAAGTTGTTGTGAACACTCTCTCAATAAAAAGAGTTTTCGTTGATGATGATCTCTTCTTTTGTTGTGAATAGCTAGCAAGGCTTCTTCGTCCTTCCAATTCACTTAGAATTTTGAAGTATCTTAAAGTAAAGTAGATTTCATTTCATGCAAGTAGTTAGTAATTGTGGAACGTGGTGCTTAATTTGAACAAAACTTCGCTTATCCATACCACTAGCGGGCTCACTGACGGTGGGTTCGCCTTGCGTGATCAACTAGAACATTGTGAACTTAACTTCGATTATGGCTTATATGTTCACATGCGTCGTTGTGATGGTGTCTTCATGCTGAATCATGATTTGAATACCTTTGATTACTCCTCTGAAGATTGCACCGGTTTTGTGGAAGTTGTCTGAAGCAAGGCAAAGCAAAGCTCAGTTGAAGTCTGCGAGAATTGGTCGCCATATCCCACACCTTAGAGTAGAATTATAGCATCTCTTATCCCTGCACTCATTTAAATTCAGTTCATTTCTGGTTAGTGTTAGGAAACTTGCACTTACCTGCCAAATCATTCGAACCACGTGAAACCCTTTAATCTGCTGTCTGTTGTCCGCTGCTGAACAATTGCGTTAGTCCCCTTGAAATACCAGCAAATCACATCGAGCCAACTGAGACTATCCACCACCTAGAAGGAACCTTGGAGTTGAACGCACGAACTCTCTCGCAATCTTAGCGTGTTGGATACTTTGATCAAGAGAGAATAGGGTAGCCGTTGGCAACTTTATTCTGTGGTGGTGCGGTCACGAAAAACACATCAACAGGGAGGACTGTCATGTCCCCTCTTCCTTGAAGGCTAACCTTAGCTCCACAATAGTGTTTTTTAACAACTTAATATTAATATATATTTTTTATAAAAGATAATAAAATATAAATATTAAATTAAAAAAATTGAATTTCAAAATGTGGCGCCAATCTTTGGGCCTTAGCACCCTATATCCAACAAGTATTTATTTTGCTATTGTGAACTAGGAGCTACAACTAGAGATTTGGTATGATTTTGAGATTCTTCTCAAGCAGTGCTAGTTGGGACACAAATCCAAGCTGCCTCCCTAGATCAGGACGAAAACCCTGATCTGGATCTTATTAAGTTTCCTCACATTTTTCCATTTAAACATCAAATTGTAATTTAACTCAAGGAAGTGTTGCCAAGTGGAGAGCCATTGTAGAGCTGAAGGGACCTTGTGTATCAACCTGGCTGCAGGCCATTAGGGCACTTGCTGGGCACTCTTGTTAGCAGATTCAAGGATAAATTGCAGGTGGGTTTGAGTTGCTGGGTGGATCAGTTTAACAGGCTAGATCATCACAGGAGGGTCGCAATACTGTTGTTCACATATTGCAGGCATAGCTGGGCTCATCTGAAGGGCAAATACCCCCGAATATAGCACTACATAAACCCTATTTTGGACCAGCACCAAGCAAATCCAAGTGACAGCAGTGAATAACATCCTCCAACAGTCCCTGAAGCAACCCATACGGCAATCGGACTGCTCATCAGGCAATCAGCTGTTTGAGGGTTGTCACACCTCAAAGCAACTGCTCAGGCACAAATCCTCTCAGTTGGGGTTTACAATTCCTCCATTGTCAAACCAAGGAGCAAGCAGATCTGTCAAAACTATCACTCTCACCCAACTGAGTGATTAAGGACAGCGAAATATACTTCAGATCTGGAGATTCTATCAAGGATATTAACCAGTGACGGGCCCAACAGTCCCCAGTGCCATACTACAGAGACTAATACTCAGGCTTGTTTTACATCTGACCATTATTTTCCAGAGCACTGTAAGGGATTTTCTAGGCTCTGTTTAGCATTGTATCTACAGAGATTATGTTGTTCAATTGATAATAATAAACACAGTTTGAGTTTGCCTTTAATTGCTTTTTGGGTTTCCTTTCAGTTGATTAAACTTGCTATCTAGCTGTGTGAAGCCCAAATAAATAAACCCTGTCATTCGTAGTTTGCTGTGTTGAAAGAGCAGGTGAGTTTTTGGTCAGTGCCAAGTTAACCCTAGGACATTACAGTCTTAGTATTGTTACTTGTGGTATTAGTAAGGAGTTAACATTTGAGTTAATATTCAACCATGACAATAAAAACTACAGAGAGAATGAAAATTTCAAACTAGTGTTGATGGTAAGTGAGGTAAATGATTACAATAAGATAATTATTATTTGATTTGGAAAATAGTCCATGACTATAAATTTAGGATACCCAGTATTATAGACAACTTAAGTTGAGTATTACCTATGTTAACTAACTTCTCCCCATGATAATCCTCTTTTAGAAAGCTATTTAGGAGTCATGGTTAAGGTGCGATGTTAGGAGAAACATTTTATTGAATTAAAAAACGTACTATTTTTAAATATGGAATATATATTAAGATTATAAGTTTTATTTGATGGTTACTATCACTTATATGATTCCATTTGATGGAAATGGAGGGAATGATGAAACAAATATAAGTTCCAACCTTAAATATTTATTTACTAATGAAATTTTAATCAAATGGCCCAATCAAACCTAGAAGAGGGGAAATCTTGGTAACAGAATTGAAGAGTTGTTACCATTCAAATATCATTTTATTGTGGGAATTGCAGGATGGCTCTTTGATCGAACATTATATCTAACCTTGTGGGCATAGAAAACCTTAAAAGAGTTCTTTGAAACTTGGGAAATATACTAAAGTGGCTCCCTCATTATTGTGGTCCATTTAAAATTTTAGAAAAAATAGAAGATTTGGAATATAAACTTGCTTCACATCTTTAGTTGCACAGAGTTAACAACAATTTTCATATCAATTTACTATAAAATTATATTTTTAATTAACAAACGATTTATTGGAAAAATATAACTGTCAAACCTAGTTGTGAATTTAGAATCAAACTAAAGAAAATTATTGAGTACAAATGTAGGAATTCACAGAATAGAGTGATTGATGAAGCTATAGTTAAATGGACTTTTTATGATGATAATGGTGCTCACATGCACAAAAACTGAATATATTTGTAGTCTATATGCACATTTATTTGACTAATGATCGTTGATTGTGATTTATAAATAAACCCTGTGCTCCTGAGGGCATCAGCTGATTTACAGGGGAAGAAATGTAATGAAATTTTTTGACCCAAATCATAAATGAAATAAGGATTAGTATTCCTTTCAATTTGTAAATGGGTTAAAACGGTAACTAAATAAACAACATTTTCAGATTTTCTTAATTTAACAAAAAGTCAAATGGTACATTAAGGTTATGAAAAGGCATTGGTTGATCAACTACCTTGGAAAATTATTTTTTCCTTATATTTGTATTTGGCATCATGAATCTCTTGAGTGACAGAACAAGGTGGGTAGCGAGCAATGGAGATGGGGCATGAACGGCATTTTCCAACCAAGGATACATGGAATACATCGGACAGTCCTGGCCAGGGAAAATTGTAAATTTTGTGATATTGTTTTCCTTCTTACAGCCATTAGCCTAAGGACCTCTGCATCTAGTCACCAAGAGAGGAAAGAGCCAGATCTAAGAAAAACAACAAATACATATTCAATCTTCTCAAATAATTAAAATGTTTACTAGTTCTATTGATACAATGATTTTCCTATAAATTACTTGTGCTGTTTTAAATAATAAAGACTCTGGGAAAACCTGAAAGTAGTTTATGGCATTTCTTATTCTCCTAGATACTATTCCAAAATGGCTAAACAGTCATTCAAAGATGGAAACTTGTTAGGCCCAAATAGGTATTCATTATGTGATCACTTATAGTATTCATTGTTACTAGATCCCAAGGAGCAATGGAGATGGTTGTTTGAAAACATTGAAAGTAAGCTCTAAAATGGAAATGCCAGAAGATTTTACCAGAAGGGAATTTTTTGTACTTGTTTAGTCTCTTTCCATCCAATTAGTACTAAAAACATAATGAGATGGAAATATGTCTTAAAATAGTTTGAAGTTAAAAGCATGGTGGAGCTAGGGTAGCAGCACCTTCTTGCCTAAGACATTTATACATCTTTACTGATGTCATACCTCTCTTACTACTTAATAAATAGAAAATAATTACATACAATCATGTACTCTGATCACAAAAACAAGAAAAGCAAGCATCTGGTTAGTGATTGATTTGGTGAGCACAATAGTTTTTAGGAAATGTGGAAGTAGAGTTTGTTTGTTTGTTTGTTGACAGAGTAGATTTG
Organism: Sequoia sempervirens; assembly: GCA_007258455.2. Lineage (NCBI taxonomy): Eukaryota > Viridiplantae > Streptophyta > Pinopsida > Cupressales > Cupressaceae > Sequoia > Sequoia sempervirens. Next base: position 637,299,119 of record VDFB02271358.1, on the reverse strand, counting down.
TGACAGTACTCATGTGAGGCAGGGTCCTTGATGAACTCATGATGCAAAAAAAATTGGTGATATTCAATGTAGGAGAACAATTGTCGCAAAGTATAGAAGTGATATTCAATGTAGGAGAACAATTGTTGCAAAGTATAAAACCTCTGATAAGCAAAGATTCGCTCAATCTTGAGAGCCAGAATTAATTAAAGACATCAGCACAACCAAAGCTTTCTGTTGAATGAGATAGAATTTGGAGTTATAACATGGTGCTAAAGGCAACTCAAAGGTTAGGCTTAAGATTCAATGCTATTCAAGTTTGATTTTGAGTTTGTTCACTGGTAGATGATCATTCACATCTATCTGATTGTAGACAGGGCAGTCAGAGAAATCAGTTACCCATCCAGTGTAGCTATACATTGAGTGTTGGAAAATTAAAAAAATTGTTTGTAATTGTTGGAAGGTTGGTAGTAATGAAATTTCAGTAAGAGTTGTGGTTGTCCAAGAATAGCAGAAAAAGGGATCTGGTATGGTTCTTGTGAAACAACAGTGTCTATAGGCAATCAGAGACTAAAGGGGTGAAAAATTGTCAAACATCCTTCGTATTCCCAGTAATTTACAAGATAACATTATGGGGGTGTTAGAAAATAATGTGCAGTTTCTACTTGATCCATTTTTAGGATAGAGAAAAGATGAATAGAAATATGATGAATAAGGACAAGTTTAGATGAGGATGAGGCATATGAATAGGTTTAATAGATAGAAAAATGTCTAGTGTAGATACATGTAATTGAAGAGTTGTTACAACATGCATAGATATATTAGGTTACCATATGAAAGTATCTCTCCGCTATTGTTTCTTTTTCTCTGCTGTTCACATTCTTGTTTAATAGAGTTCTTTTCAGTGTTCCATGGGGTTTTGGGGACAGGGATGGGGGGACGGCAGGGGACGCGTTTCAGGGACACGGGGACAGGGGGTCTAAGTTTGGGGGCGGCGAGGGGAAGGCGGGGGGACGGCGGCGAGGGGGGGGTAGGGTGCTGAAATACATATAGTACTTGACAAAATAGTTATAAAAAGATGTATAAGTAAAAGAATTATACATCTTGGAGACAACTAGGAGTCCCCTAGATGTCTTGAGGACACACCAACATCCTCAAAGTCCTAGTGGCATCTTGGAGCCAGTGACACTAGTGGTGGGATGGTGATGCTAGTGGTGGGTTGGTGGGGGGACGTCCCCCTCAAGTCCCAAGTCCCCAAGACATCTCTGTCTAGGAAACGCAAGGTTTTTTGGGGGGGACGCGTCCCCGTGGAACATTGGTTCATTTTTTCCAGAATTGCATCTTAAACAAAATCAACAGTTGATCAATGTATGATACTTGATACAGTTGACAACTTAGCATCTTACCTGATTACCTCCATTCTAGCACTTAAACAGCTTTAAAAGCCTTAAAGCTTTATTGCATGAGATATTGGCAATTCACCACCTAAGCTTATTTTGCATCTAGGCTTCAAGGAACAAAGGTATTAAAATATCTTATGATATTCCAAACATCTAACCAGGCTGTCAATCATCCATCTCCCCCCTAAAACTACAGCTTTACACCATCCATCTCTCCCCTTAAAAAATCATCTTCAGAAGCCTTAAAACTCTTCTACATGAAAGATTGAAAGTCCACCACCTAAGCTTATTTTGCATCTGGGCTTACAAGAAAGAAGATATTGAAATATCTTATAGTATTCCAAACATCTTTACCAGGCTGTCAACCATCCGTCTCTCCCCATAAACCACAGCTTTACACCATCCATCTCCCCCCTAAAAAATTCAGCTTTAGAAGCTTTAAAAATCTTCTAGATGAAATATTGACAGTTCACCATGTTGGTTCCCCAAATTTGCTATCCACTTGAATCCTAAAGGGCTATGATGCAGAGCAAGGTGGAGGATTTCAATTCAATCACAATTGAACAAAATTTGCAACTATGAAACCCTAACTTGGTCCTTTTCTCACAAATCCTTCAAATTTCCTTGTAGCACTCCAAACAGTGATTTTTCATCATATCTTTCAAAGAAGACTTCAAACCCACAATTGAATCACCATTGCAGATACCCTTTATGCTCTTTTGTGACATATCAAATTTGTGAATATGTTTGTTTTGTAACAACACCCTCTAAATTTGACTGCTGCGCTGGCAAGAGGCCTAATTAGGCTTGTTTTCCAAAATAACTTTATGAAATCCTTTCTCCAGCCTACCAATCTTCACTCCAGGGCTTCAATCATGTCACATGGGGTCTAAAACTACAACTTTTATCAATTGGAACATTCACCAAATCATCTATCATCAAAACCCTATGTCTACCCTATATTCCTAAGCCTAATACATAGAGATATTAGGCTAGGGTTTGATCAAACTCGGCCCTATCTCCATCCTCTGCTCCTACAAACCCTACAATCATGAAAAGCACCCTAACTACTCCCATTCCACCAATTTTCAGAATTTTCGCCCGGTGGAATGGTTCAAAAACTCATTTTTTCAATCAAACCCTCACAACTTAATGTTTTATAGCTGTTTTCAGTAAAAATCCTCTAACTCTCTTCAAACTTGATGAAAACGAATGAAATCAATTGCAAATGAGCGAAGACTCAACACACCATCGAACCAAATTGGTTTTACATCATTTTCAGGCCGTACAAGGTCGTACAAACTTCTGTAGCAGCAATAAAACAATGAAGAACGCAGAAAAATAGAGATTTCTTATTGTTTGATCACCAAACACAACTCCAAAAGAATGCCTTGAACATTCCAAGGCATATTTAAACCTTTCCAACCAAAAACCAATGGTTTCAAACTAGTTTTTGAATATATGACCGTTCAACTTCCATACACACCCAAAATTGCAAAGTTGCTTATGCAACTTTTGCTACATTTAACAAAACATGACAACTTTTAACACAACCGACCCCACATGACCAAAAAATCACACATGGTCTAAATAGACCTTATTACATCAAAAAGTAACTCAACACCACAAAAACCTAACATCTAACCCCTTTTACATGATGAAAGCTAGGTGCCCCTGCACCAGGCTACCAGGCCTAATGGTCAAATTCAAGGAGAGATTTGGCCAACGAACGAGAGATTGAATTAAGACCCTTTCTCTCCTACACTTTGGGCTTTGTGAAACTCGGGAGGGTGATCCCAACAACATACTTACAGATAGTTGTGTGCCAAAGTACCCAGAACACTGTAAACAGACGATTCTCCTTTAAATGTTTGACAGACACAATACCCTAAAGGTTTGGCTGACCTTCATAGTAATGTCTGATTTAAACATAAGATGAAATATGCATTAAATTCCACACACACCCACAACAAGATAGATAAGTAAATTTGATTTTAAATTATAGCTTCTCACAAACAATCCCAAGAAACTACAACATTAAAAGACCAGTGCCCTATTCAAGGGTGGAGTCACCTAAACCATGAAATTAAAATAGATCACAGTATTCACTCTGTCATAACTATGCTTGTCAGATGATGCATTACACCATTGATACTAGAAACTAAACCAGTCATACTTATTAATCCAAGCATACAGTTGCATAAATCTTCATTCCTGTTAATACAATTTAACTTACTCCTTGAATAAGAGTAATAACAGTGAACAAACATTCAGAGAAATACAAGAAGATGAACACCAGAAACCTTTGATTTCTTATATTCAAAACTTATGCAATGTCTACAATGGAGAAAATAGACCCAGAATATCTTGCCATTTATTTATCAAAGATGACAGTGTTGTAATTACATTCTTCATTACAAGATTTAGAAAACTCCCAGAACCTAAAGCAGACCCCTATTCTATTACAAACTCTGTTACAGAAGTATTCCATGAGACCAAAGAATGAGCAACCTTGCCCAGAATGAAGCAGAAAATTACATTTAAGGAAGAAGAAACCCTAAATGGCAATCTTCAATAGACATCTGGCATATTCAGCTCCATTGACTAGTCACCACCTTTGCACCTGAAGAATCTTCAATCTGCCTTTTGATTCACGCCTCCTGCACTTGCCTTTTGTTTGCACTCACTTAGCAACAGAAAAATTACTTTACCCCCGGAAAGATTTTTAATCTTTATTTACCCTGCAGTTGAAAATTTGCTCCATTGTGAAAAATCTTCACTCCTATGTTTATCCCTACAGTGAAAATATTTTTGTTCCTCCATCAAAGCTTTTTACTCTGTTCCATTTTTCCCTACAACTGCAAATAATTTTGTTTTATATGGTAAAAGCCCTTTACTCTCCTCTTTTGTTTTTCCCACGCACTTACCACTGCATTTAATATTTTATTCTCCACCAAAGAATGTTAAAATATTTACTCAAACATTTCATTTTCAATTTTTCCGCAGCCAAAGTCCTATTTTTAATAGTAGAAGCTTTAATTACTCATCTAGCTATATAAACCTTTATTTGCCCAAGCACCTTTTATTTCACATTTCACATTTAAAAACCTTTGGTTTTACCCCAATGGAGACTTTAATTATTTCACGGGAAATATAAAATGTTTACCCATGCATTTACATTTACACATTTAAAATATTTGCTTTTAAATGTGAAATCATTTAATTCTTTCATCGGACAGTTAGAACCTTTTGCACTTTTTACTCACCATCAAAGACTTTAAAAACAACCTTTAAATATTTCTCCACGGGCCCACCATAAGCCTTTCCCCACACCCCTGCTACTTTTCTTGCACAACATTATCAAATCCACGGTCTGGCGAGCAACGCATTTTATAATGCTTAAAACTTTGCAACCTTTTCATATATTTGTCCTCTCTCAACAACGGCAATGAAACATTATTATTTAAACATTATAATCACTATAGTCCTTCCCACCAATCCTCGCTTCCCCGCAAGAAGATGTTGTCGTCAGCACTCACAGACACGGGATGGCGGGGAAAAACTCATTTCACGTTTTGTTGCATTCTCCATGAACATGGGCGGCAAGCAAATGTTTACAATAGGCAACATGAAATTCTATCTTCCTCTCCATCAAAGCCATGCTTATGAAGCTTTCTATTCATTTTTTCCCAATTCATTCATAGTTGGGTCGTTTTTGACAGTGCAAGGGCGTTTTTATGGTTGCGGCCACCCAAAATTCATTCCAAACATGTTTAAAATCTATTCCCAAGCATTAGAAATGGTTAGAGGTGATTTCAGACCATGGAGCAGCAATTTTGAGCCAATAACAGCCCCCAAAATCTTGCTATAAAGCCAAAAACGTGAGAGTTGTTCATCCTGCAACAATACTTGCTTGAATCTGCCCATAATGCCTTAGAGGAACATCCATGGAGAAGGAAACACTTCAATCTTCACCACAATAGAGATTGCAGATCAAAATCATCCTCTCAGCATTTTCCCCACTTCCCCGCTATCCTTTGCTGCTATCAGCATTAACTTGCACGGGCTGGCGGGGAAGACTTCCTTTATAAAGTTTTATAAAGTTCTTATAATGGTTGTCAAATATTTGATGTTGCCCTAAAATTTCCTTCTTTTACGTGCATTTTTCCTTTTATAAGTATTTGAAATACTTAAAATATTTAAAACATTTGCAACTTGAACATTAGGAAATAGTGAAATTTTAATTTCGCCTACGGCCCAATTGGAGGAAATTCATTGCGGGCAAACCGGGACACCTGGAGCTGCGAAAATTTGCGTAGGGACATTATCAATTATTTAAAGCAAACCCATTTCCTTAAAACTTGCATCGCCGAAAGATTTCAAGACCAAAATAATGCATCATATGATTTCCTTTGCCGCAACTGAAATGCATTAAAATAATGCATCATATGATCTCCGATTTTGACAAGAATGGAGCTGGAGATATTTTGGACCAAAATGAGAAATGGGTTGCCTTTAGAATTGCAAAATTTGAAAATTTTTGGAACACCAATTTTGACCCAGTTGCAGTCAGAAAGCAATTAAATGACCCATCCAAACTCTTCCTGGGGGCCTGAAACTAAGCGGGCATGTAGACATTTGAACCAAAAATTCAGTGCAATAAACGGCTTGGAAAAATTCATCCTGAGGTGCAAGATATTAATATCCAAAGTGGCTCAGTCAGACTCCTCTGCAACTGCACCCGTCAAAAACCAATTAGGGCTCACCAAGTCACCATCCCGAAAAAATACCAAATCTTCTCCTAGGAAACTGTCATTGGAAACACTAAATCATTTAGGTCCATTGAGTATGTGTGCAAGAGGGCTTTCCTTCAATCCACATTCTTCACAAGATATTAAGGGTCAAAGCTGACCTTGAAACATTCTGGAAATGCAGATGTAAAAACAACACAAACTGCATTTGCTTTTGATCTTGAAAAAATATCAAATATGATCCTGAGACTTTGAAACCGGACCAAGGAGCATATGAATATGAGGGGAATGCAGAGCACCAATCCATTTGCCATGACGATCATCCAGCTGTAAAATATCAATATGAACAGGAGGCCACTTCGTAGGTTGGAGAGTATGCAAATAGCAAAACAGTCCCAGAACCCTCCAACTTTGCTCTTCAAAACCCTATCAAAACTCATCACAGGAGGCTGAAATCAAACATACATGTTCACATATGACAAATGAATACACTCCCCAAAGGATTTGGCATGAAAGCAAATGGGCTCCGACTTATGACCCTCCAAACTAGGTCACTGGGGAAAAAATTTTAGGGGCATTTTTGAGTGTGCAAATCAAATTTTTCATCATGAGCACTTAAAATTTTGCAAAATTTTACAGTCCTGACACACCACCTAAGCTTATTCAACCAATCAAGACTCCTCTTGAATAGAATAAGTTTTGTTTTCTCGTAGCTAACCACTGCTTCAGATAGTTCAAAAAAATTGGACACAAGATAGGTCCATTCATAGATTGCAATGTCCCCATTTCAAAATAAAGCCAAGTTGAAACCCAAGTGCCCATCATTCATTTCCCATGGGCCTTGGGAATTTTGCACTTGCAAAATGGGAGTATAATAATAAATCAAGAAGATCGTAATGTTGTAAAAGGGGCCAGGATTAAGTGTTATCATAAAATGTAATTAAAATAAAGAGGGCCTCAAAGAAAGTGAAACTATAAAATAAGGTCTCCAATTATAAAAGTTTATTTTAAATAATTCCTCTCAAATATCAATAAAGGGTCATGAAGGAAATTGAAGAGTTATGTCTTTTGAAGGAAAACTCTATTTAAGAGAGGCCATGTAATGTCCCCTTTTTAGCCCTAAGTGTTTTAGTGACCATTAGCCTATTTTTGGAGTCCCCTGGGCTATTTGGAGGCATTTCAAGGGATTCCAAGATTCTTGGAGGGTCCTTGCCAGGATTTCAAGGGGTAATTGCAATGGATTGCCAAAGAGTTTTTTGGGTTTGTTTGTGTTTTCTGAGACCCTTGGTGGGCAATCACTGCTATTATTATTAGTGTCTATGTAAAACCCATGTGGTGTTTGAATCTGACTTTTCTTGTCTTTGTGTTTCTAGTTGGTTTGAGTGTTGGTTTTTTGCAGTTTCTATGTAGAGTTTTTGCAACAATTCAAATAATGTAAAAACAGTAAGGGAAAAACATAAACCAAGGAAGACCCAAATGCTTATAACTGATTTCAATTAAATAGGACACATACCCAATTGCTGATCATGAATTTCATAATTCTGATTTTTATTACAGCAGCCTGAATGGCATGCATTTCCAAATGCCTAGCACTAATATGCTGAAAGTTCACACTAGAAATGATGTGGATCTATGGGAAATAGTTGGGCGCCACCAAGGAAAGAGAAAACAGGACAAAAGACCAATCACCCTATCTCCCAGCCAACACGCCTTCCTAGGACAGTACAATCTGTGCATAGCTGAAACACGTGCAGATTAGAAATGTCATTTGCTGCTCTAAATTCTCAAGAGAATTATTGTCAAAGGTACACCTAAGCCATTTGCATCTGAATAGAATAAGTACAGCTCTATAGCCTTGATCCACGAGCTTGGAAGGATTCAATCTTCAACTCCCACGTGCTGGTTTATTACTAGTAAGCTGCAACTAAGTAAATTTGCAAACACTTGTTCTAGATCTGCAATGCTAATAACAAAACCTAATTTATTCTTCAATGCAATACTCAATCTTTATGCTGATCCCTGAATGAGACCAATCAAGTAGGATCCTTGAACAATCTTGCACGCCTACAGAACCTATTCTAAAAGAGGGTATCCATCCTCAATCAGCCATGAAAGACAAAACTTGCAGCAGCAGCTCACAAAATTGATATAATATTCTGAATAATGAATAATGAGCTCATATCCTTGCCTTATGGAGAAGTACGCCCAAATTAGGGTTGCAACCTTTGACAAATGAAAATCATAAATATCCTCTCTTGAAATCCATGCCACTTTTCAATAGCTCCTTTAATTTAATATTAAATCATTTGTCAAAAGTGATTTATTTCACTTAAATACTTCATAAAGTGACTTATTTCACTTAAATACTTATAAAGTGACTTAAGATATTCTTTTAATAAAGTCACTTTCACTTTATAATATTAAATCACTAAATCACTTAATAATAGTATATTATTAAATAACGTGACTTAATAATTCATAACTCTTGGCCCAGATATCGAAATGAACCCTCAAGAGTGACCCATGACCAAGATCAACTACAAGTGTGCCAACACTAACCCCAAATGTCACTTAATAAAAATAGTGAGTAACAAGGACAAGTCCTGAAACCCCTCAAAAAGATTCCCTAATCATCACGTTAGCCTACGGGAATCGTAGTCATAGGCTACCCCTGTTCCTCGAGCCACTGGCTAGGAAGGGGACATTACAGTCTGCCCTTCCCGAAATTGCTTTTCCTCAAGCAATCTCATCATAGGATGCTGCAATATCTCCTCATTCTTCCATGTTGCATCCTCAATTGGCAGGTCCTTCCACTTAACCAAATATTCCCTGATTACTCTGTGCCTCAAATGACGCTCTCTAGTATCAATGATAGCCTCAGGAATCAAAATCAATTTCCCCTCCTCATCCAGGGGTGGTAACGCTGTAGAAGGTGTCACATTATGTCCCAACGCCTTTTTGAGGCGAGATACATGAAACACGTTGTGAACCCTACTCTCTGTCGGTAACTCTAGCTCGTAAGCCACTTCACCAATCCGTCTGAAAACTCGGAATGGGCCATAGTACCGTGGCTTGAGCTTCTCTGAGCCACTCTTCCTCAAAGTGGATTGTCTATATGGCTATAGCATAAGATACACCATATCCTCCTCCTTGAAGGAACGCTCCACTCTGTGCTAATCTGCATATTGCTTCTATTGATTTTGTGCCTTCTGTATATTCTCCTTCAGAGAACTCATGATGTCCTGGCTGTCCTGTAGCAAATCCTCCACACTCGACACTGTACCATCTCCAAATAGCAAATCCAAAAAATTGGGAGCACCATACCCATAGAGTGTCGTGAAAGGTGAGATCTGTATAGACATGTGGTGTGTAGTATTATAACAATACTCGCATAAATGCCACCACTTGACCCATGCCTTTTGTTGCCCCGCAATGTAGTTCCTCAAGTAGCCCTCCACCCATTTATTAACTATCTCGGTCTATCCATATGTCTGTGGATGGTAGCTCGTGCTCGGAGTGAGTTCCATGCCACTAAGCTTGAAGAGCTCCTAGCAAAAATTACTCATAAATTTGCTATCCCGATCACTCACTATATTCTAAGGCAACCCATGCAATCGGGATCTCTTTGAAAATCAAATCAACAACCTGCACTACCGTGAAAGTAGCTCAAATCGGGAAAAAGTGTGCAAACTTCGTGAGCCTATCAACCACAACGTAAATGCAATCCCTGCCCTGGGTTTTGGGTAAACCCGTGATGAAATCTATGGATATGCATTCCCACTTCCGAATGGGAATGGGTAAAGGCTATAGTAGTCCTGCCAGAAAAGCGTGCTCCTGCTTGTTCTACTAAAAAGTGGGACACTCTCTAACATACTTGAGTACCTCTGATTTGAGCCCCTTCCAAGTGAACCGCTCCCTAATTTGCCTATAGGTTTTAAAGTAACCTGGGTGGCCTGCCATAGGGGAGTCATGAAGAGCTCTCAATATCCTCTTTTTCATAGAGGATCCTGGTATAAGGAAAATCCTCTCTTTGTAAATGATGAGGTCATTCACAAGGGTGTACTTGTCATCCGCAACTATACCATCAATGAACTCGGAAGCCCACTTATCCTTCGCATACTCAACTACAATCAAACTCCTCCAATCCTCTGTCACTTCACCTAGAGAACACAAGTAGGGTCTCCTTGAAAGGGCATCAACGACTATATTTTTCTTACCCTTGACATATTCTATGTCAAAATCATAAGCCTACAGTGTGCTAACCTATTTTTGTTGTCAATCATGGAGGGCACGTTGACTTAGGAAATGTTTCAAACTGTTATGATCCCTCTTCACCAAAAATTTGCTGCCCACCAATTACTGCTTGAATTTAGCCAACGCATGCATGATGGCTAACATCTCCTTGTCATAAATGTTGTAACCTCGCTCAGGACCCCGAAGCTTTCTACTCTCAAAGGCGATGGGATGCTTATCTTGCATCAAGGCAGCACCAATGCCCTCTCCCGAGGCATCACACTGTAGCTCAAACGACCGTGTAAAATCTGGAATAATGAGAACCGAACACAAACTCATCAACCATTTGAACTTCTCAAAGCACTGTTTTGCTCCTGGGTTCCAATCAAAAGCCCCCTTCTTCATCGAGTATTTAAGTGGGGCAGCCTTTTGTGAAAAGCCCTTGACGAAGCGGCATTAGAAACCACATAACCCAAATAATCCCTTTAGCTGAGTGAGATTCGTGGGTGGAGGCCAATCGACTATAGACTTCACCTTCTCAAGATCCAGCTTAACCCCCTCGGCTTTGATGATATGCCCCAAGTCTAACTCCCTCATGCCAAAGTCACATTTTGATTCCTTGGTGAATAAAGATTCACTCTCCAATATGCCCAACACTAAATCCAAATGTGCTAAATGATCCTCCCAAATCTTGCTAAAGACTAGTATATCATCGAAAAAGACGAGGATTGTCTTCCTCAACTAATCTCTAAAGATCCGGTTCATACAAAACTGAAAGGTAGTTGGTGCATTGGTTAGACCGAAAGGCATAACCAAGAACTCATAGTGACCATAATGGCATTGAAATGTCGTCTTCTCCACATCCCCCTCTCTAACCCAGATCTGATGGTAACTGGATCGAAAATCAATCTTGGAGAAGAAACAGGCTCCATGTAACTCATCAATACGCAAAATGGGGTACCTGTTCTTAATGGTCTTTTTATTCAAGGCTCTGTAGTCAATACACATCCGTAAGGTGCCATCTTTCTTCTTCACTAGAGTCTAGGACAATGGAAGACACAAAGGGACTTTTACTCGATCTGATGTGACCCATATCCAAAAATTCCTTTATCGTCTTCTCGATCTCATCCTTCATCCTCTTCGGATGCCTATAGGGAGTAATGATGACCGGCTTAGCACCGTCCTCAAGCTCTATAATGTGCTCAGACCCTCTGTCGGGTGGTCTCCCATGAGGTAAACTCTCAAACACCTTACTGTGTTTATTTCTCAAGGCTCGTATGTTGGGAGGATACTTATGCTTCAACTACTCACCCTGTGATGGCAAAGTATAACACTCAGCCGCCCACTCCATATGATCATGCCTGATCAATCTCTCCATTCTCCGGAGTGAGATAACTCGAAGGCTCCCATCTGACATTCCCCTCAAAACATGCCTCTTGCCATTGGCTTCAAATTTCATCTCCATCACCCACAAGTTGAGGGTAAACTCCCCAATAGCATTAAGCCACTTCATGCCAAGTACAACATCCAACTCTCCCATGCCTACCACATAAAAATCTGCTTGGAACTCATAATTGTTTAGTTGCAATGTGAGGTTTAAAATCATTCAGTTACAACTAAGTGTAAACCCATCAGCTACTCTCACTTTGAATCCATCGAACTCTTCGATCTTAAGTCCATGATTTGCTACCAAGCCCTCATCTATGAAATTATGAGTGGCTTCTATATCAAGCAAGGTAATCACACGTTGCCCACCTAAAACTCCTCTAATCCTAAAGGATCCTTCTCTCTAAATGCTCAAGAGTTGGGTTGTAGGTAGAACTTCTTCCCTTCCCTTTTCCGACACTTCGAAGGCATTATCTTCATCCTTCCCTTCTTCATCAACTTGCTGTTCTGAATTTTCAGAATCTAATTCATCTGCATGGTAGTACTCTAACTGATTCATTTTGCCCTTAAGAGGACACACATGTCCTTTTTCATACGGCCCTTTGCAGGTAAAGCATAATTTTTTCCTTCTCAAGTCTTGAAGGGTCTCGTCACTGAGTTTTTGGAAAGGCTTTCTTTGTTGGTCTGAAAATGAATTTGGTGTTTTATCCTTTGATGAAGAGAATGGTTTTTGCAGGAATCTTGTTTTTGGGGCAGCAAGCTCCATATCTCTCGCCTTCTTCATAGCATCCTATAAGGAAGGTGGATCAAAGGCTTTGATCCAACCTTGTAATGGTTCTAAGAGACCCTCACTGAAAAGCACTACCAACCTCCTCTCTGATATTCCTGTGACCATCACGGATATCCTCTGAAACTCTAAAATATAAGCCTCTAATATCCCAACTTGCTTAAGCTGTGCAAGTTCTTTAAAGGAAACCTCAAGATCTCTCTTGTCAAATCGTTCAATGAGTTTGTTAGTAAACTCAACATAAGAAACAAATGACCTATGACCCAAAGTAATCAAACCGTGGTACCACCACTTGTGAGCTACGCCATCCAGATGTAGTGTGGCAAACCTGATTTCCTCTTCTTCAGGCATGGGCCTCAAGGAGAGGAAGTTATCTAACTTCTAAACCCAACCACGTGCAATACAACGATGCCCTCCATCAAAATGTTCCAAATTAATCTTACTCACCGCCCGTTGGAGATCTCCGGTGCCCTATGGTGCTCTAGTCTCAAGTCTGCCAACCGCCACTGCCCTTTGTCTCCTCTGGTTCAAGAATTTGTCAAATGTCAACACATTCCTGATATCAGTAGGTAGTGAAGTGTCCTCTGTATGGCTGGTCCTAACCTCATCAACCATGTTTGTTGGCTACTCTGGAGGTCATTCCTAATGAATAGGGGTCTCAACTCTTCGTGTATAGGTAGGCTGCAAAGGCCTAGATGTGGTATTGATAGAAATCATTGGCCTCTCTTTAGGCTGAGCATTAGAACTACTGGAGTTGTCAGGTTGTCCTATGTGACCAAGATTAGGAACCCGATTCATCTTATGCAAAATATCGGCCAACATGTCCATCATAGTGTCAAACTTCTACTCTCTCCTGGCATCTGGGCTAATGGAACCCGAATGCGCTTTGTCTCTATCTCCCATGGTACCTACAATACTCTCACTATCACTAGATAGAGTTCTTGTTATTTCTGGTGAATTGTGGATGCCTAAAACCTCTGAAATGGTTTCTCCCTCCGGCACCTGCAGAGGATGCCATGGCTGTGAACCCCTATGATAAGTTTGTTCTTTCTCACTCATAAAATAACCTCACAGGATGGCAGGATATTAAGAGCTCTAATACCACTGAAACAACCCCTATGGTGTTTGAATCTGACTTTTCCTGTCTTTGTGTTTCTAATTGTTTTGAGTGTTGTTTTTTGCAGTTTCTATGTAGAGTTTTTGCAACAATAGAAATAATGTAAAAACAGTGATGGAAAAACATAAACCAAGGAAGATCCAGATGCTTATAACTAATTTCAATTAAATAGGACACATACCCATTTGCTGATCATGAATTTCATAATTCTGATTTTTATTACAGCAACCTGAATGGCATGCATTTTCAAACACCTAGCACTGATATGCTGAAAGTTCACACTAGAAATGATGTGGATCTATGGGAAATAGCTGGGCGCCACCAAGGAAAGAGAAAACAAGACAAAAGACCAATCGCCCTATCTCCCAGCCAACACACCTTCCTAGGACAATACAGCCTGTGTACAGCTAAAACACGTGCAGACCAGAAATGTCATTTGTTGCTCTGAATTCTCAAGAGAACTGTTGTCAAAGGTACGCCTAAGCCATTTGCATCTGAATAGAAGAAGTACGGCCCTGTAGCCTTGATCCATGAGCTTGGAAGGATTCAATCTTCAACTCCCACATGCTGGTCTATTACTGGTAATCTGCAACTAAGTAAATTTGCAAACCCTTGTTCTAGATCTGCAATGCTAATAACAAAACCTAATTTATTCTTCAATGCAATACTCAATATTTATGCTCATATGCTCATCCCTAAATGAGACCAATCAAGTAAGATCCTTGGACGATCTTGCACGCCTGCAGAACCTGTTCTAAAAGTGGGTATCCATCCTCAATCAGCCATCAAAAACAAAACTTGCAGCAGCAGCTCACAAAATTGATATAATATTCTAAATAATGAATAATGAGCTCATATCCTTGCCTTATGGAGAAGTACGCCCAAATTAGGGTTGCAACCTTTGACAAATGAAAATCATAAATATCCTCTCTTGAAATCCACACCACTTTTCAATAGCTCCTTTAATTTAATATTAAATCATTTGTCAAAAGTGATTTATTTCACTTAAATACTTCATAAAGTGACTTAAGATATTTTTTTAATAAAGTCACTTTCACTTCATAATATTAAGTCACTAAATCACTTAATAATAGAGTATTATTAAATAACATGACTTAATAATTCCATAACTCCTAGCCTGGATATCGAAATGAACCCTCGAGAGTGTCCCATGACCAAGATCAACTGCAAGTGTGCCAACACTGACCCCAAATGTCACTTATTAAAAATAGTAAGTAACAAGGACAAGTCCTCAAACCAATCAGAAAGATTCCCTAATCATCTCGTTAGGCTACGAGAACCGTAGTCATAGGCTAACCCTATTCCTCGAGCCACTGGCTAGAAAGGGGACATTACAGTCTATTTTTAGGACTTACTATTTTTAGTAATTCACAGCTACATCTCAGATTAGGCTTATTTTGAGTTTGAACACACTATTTTTAGCAGTATGCTATTTTTAGTAAGTGTTATTTCTAGCAGTGGTCCCGACAACAGTTCAATGTAGGATTTCTATTTCTGGCAGTGATGGCAATTTCAGTTGTTGGTATCTTGTTGCTTTTGGTAGTTTGTACTTAACAATCTTGGAGTTCGAAAATGGAAATATTGCAACTTAAGTTACAAATTTTATAAAGTCAAAAAAGGCCCCTTGGACCCCCACGCCTAGCATTTGACAACTTAAGTTGTTTTTTAAAAACAAATTAAAGCATGCCTAAGGTGTTTTAAGTGAATTTTTAATTAAAGTATTTTATTTCCCCAAAGTGTGGCGTCCCTTTTGGAGGGAAAAAATATTCAAACTTCTGGGTCTCAAGTCTTATATATACTCCCTCATTTGCTCTCATTTGGTTATGCAATTTGGAGATAAAGTTATGCTGTCGGATTAGAACCAGAGAGTTCTTTTTGAATCTTTGGAGGACGAAAACCCTCTTTAGGTTGCTGGTTTCGAATTTGAAAAATAATCCTTAGCTAGTGGAATGTGATTGCATTCAGTAATCACCATTGGAGCTTATCAGTGATCATTTGTTTCCAATTTTGGTCACTCATGATGATTTCTAGCTATGCTTTTATGTGATAACTATTTCTGCAGAGGTTTGGAGTGTTGTTTTCAGATTTTGGAGTTGCTGGTTAGTGTTCTTCCATAGCCCAACTGACCTACCTTTTCACTCACACTGATCAGAGGACTTGATAACTTTTTGTGGGTGTTGGTTCATTGGCATTCTCCATCTTGGGTGCCCCTTTGCTTAAATTTTGTGAATTTACGGTGAAGAGATTGATTTTATCTTGCTGGTCACCCCTCTAGAGAGGTTGTACAACCTTGTTGGAGGGAGTTTTGGTGAGTGTTACTGTTGTTCAGACTTGTGGGGGGCTGCTATCTAGCTTACCTTGGACTCCTAGTGGAATACTTGTCTTTGCAAGTTGTTGAGAGTGATTCTATGGCATATTGGTGGAGTTATGCTCGTTGAATGGTTGCTGATTGGTGTTTCCAGCCTGCTGTTATTTGTATCAAACCTGCAATAGCAGCTTATTCAACCTTCTGTCCACCTCCAGAGGCCTTGTTATTGAGGCATTATTGTTATATCTTGTGGGGGTGTTCTCATATTATCTTTGTAACTTCTTTGGGGGAGTTATGCTTCATGTTTTTGTCATTTCTATATCATAACAACAGTGTATATAACTCTGAAGCATTTTCTTAATGAGCTGATTGTAACACCATTGTTAGTACCATTGATGATTACTCTTGTAATTTTCAATTGTTACTCGCCCCACTGAACAAGTGGTGCTCCCGCTGAATAAGTGGTTGAGTTTTTCATTGCTTTCATGTTATGCCCGTTGAACAAGTGGATGACTTGTTTGATTGGCCGGCTTGCTGCCAAGTGTTACTTTACTTGTTGTAATTCCCACTGAATAAGTGGATGATTTCCTTTCACGCACCTGGTTTTCTTACTCACCCCACTAAAGAAGTGGTTAACTTAGAAATTCAGTAATTGTAAGCCTTACCACCGTATGCTCTCACCTTGCCCACATCGGGATCTAGGTGATCAAAAAGTGGAAGGTGTTCACTCTTCAGTTAGCTTGAAAACCCCCTTCTCACCATATGCTCTCACCTTGCACACATTGGGATCTGGGTGATCAAAAAGTGGGGGGTTGCTTCCTCAGTTGTTATTCATTTCTATTTGGCTAACGCTAACGGGTGAAGTTGTTGAAAAAATTTGGGTGGATATTACAGGCCAAGGCCAAGCAAGGAAAAGGAGGCATATTGATCAACCATTCTATTTTTTGATCATTTCTACTCCTTGTTTTGTTGGGGCATTGGACTTTGGTTCAATTAACCTGAGGGCAAAAACCCCTGATTCAGACTTGAGGCACTCTCATCCAGAGATTGCAGTTGAGCTTCAAACTGACAGGTGAATTGGAATTACAGTGGAATCTTGTTGAATATACACTGAAGATTATCTTGATAATTTATAGCTGTTTGCATAGCGCTACATTTGTGTAAGTTCTGGTAGCCTTTCATAGCATCATTATTAAATCGTCTGGAGCAGCCCTTACAGTGCCATTGTTGGCATAACAGGTAGCTAGTATAAGTGCTCATATCTTAAGATAAGAGGTAATAAATATTCAGTGTAGCAGATTGTTTCTGGTCATAAATTCTTGAAAGTTCAGTGGGTTATCACGGGTATTTGGCAGCACTTTCCAAAATGAATTAAATCAAAATTGGTGACTGATTGCTCTGGTTACGTTATGCTGTCCATGCATGATTAATATCTGTGGCCTATATGTATATTGATGTCTGCCATAACAGCACTACACAGTTGGACTGCATTATTATGACTAAGAGCAAATTGATGTCTGTGATTTTGTATGTCTGTATATTTGTTCAGGCAGACTTGTTTTGAGGCAGACTTTCTTTGGGAATAAAGAGATTTAGCTTAGCCATCTCTGCGGGCTGGAATAATAAGATTATTGTATTAATTTCATTGTCTATAACTACTTTATTTATACTTCTAGTTGTATAACAATTAATAGTATCCAATCTGGTTGCGGACCTAAATCCTGGAAACTGGAAATTAATCAGATTACCATTGAATAATCCAATGGGGATTTTACATAGATTCCAAGGTGAACTCAGAAGTTGATGCAAAATTATCTATAAAGAGAGCATTGAAAGGCTAGTTACACCCTGACAATATGATTCTTCTGCTTTGACCTCGTCGTACACCTGGTCAACTCATAAATGATTCGTTATATCTCTGAATCTTAATGTTTTAATATCCTTGTCTACAGTCTATTCATCAGACTTCAGAAGTAGTTACAACGAGGTAAGACCGTTAGGCTTTTACAGTTTGCAGGACTAAGGTAATTCCAACCATGACTAGGTGTAATCCTCGGAATGCTGAGCTCACCTGCAAGCACCCCCCACTGAAGAGGTTCTCCTCAGCGAAATTTCAATTGGGAATCTAGATAGGCACGGACTAGCGTCTGCCTCACCAGCTCAAATTTAAAGTTTAATCTGCCATTCTACACTTAATATACAAAAACAAGTACATGATTAGTTATGATCGGACAGGGTAAGTGCATTGGATCCATCAGACTTCCATTAAGGCTACAGTTGTATACGTTAGCCCTGTGTTGAACCCTTTATTAAATATTTAATAACCATATAGTGTGGGGTTGTGATCTATAATAAAAGGGATGTTCATTGCCATCCAGCCCTCATAATGAAAATAAACAATTCGTTGTATTCCGATTTTCAATTATTTTCAATTAATTAATTAATACGGTCAAATGTGCCTTCTGGGGGCTGGATAGACAATAGTGCCAAGATGGCCCAGCTTCAAAACTCGAGAGGCCCAGACCCTTATCTGACAACGCAGAGGCTCACGTGCAGTAATTAATAAAAATGCAGAGTCAAGTGCCCTCTCTCCCAGCTGATAGAAGTGAGAGAATTTTCAATATAAGTATAAAAGAGCGATGCAAACAAACCTAAATGTCATCATTATTGGCCAGTTTTAATCCCATCTCTTCATCCGGTGAGTATCAAGCGAAGCATTGAAGTTCATTGGACACTGGTTTTAGTGAATCGCTACTCATAACTTGTGAAAGATGGGACGTTGCAAATCACTATTCGTGATGGATCATTCAAGGAATTGCTTTAGCATTAAATACTTCTTTATACCAGCTTGTCACACACAATGATATCTCGGAATGTTGAGTTGTAGAAGCCCACATGCATAGGAAAAAAATCCAACAGTCTTGGAATGGTTCCTCTTACTCTGGCTCTTAATCTTGTTAAATCTAATTAATGAAATATTATGAAAGGAAAAACAGTACCTTATCCCTTGAAAGCAAATTATATCTAGGCTGCTCCACTTGGGGACCAATCAAACCCAGTCTCTTGGCAATTCCCCAAGCTTCATGAATCGTGTCCTTGGGCCACATGCTGGTGCCCCAATAGAGGGCCCAGCCCTGATCAATGATGTAATTCATGGCCCTCACTGTCTCCTCCACAGGCGTCCCCTCATCCGGCCTGTGGCAGAACAAGACATCCACATACTCCATCTGCAGTCGCCTCAGTGAGGCCTGAGTTCCCTCAATCAGGTGTTTCCTGGACAACCCAACATCATTGGGTCCCTTCCCACCGTCGAAGATCTTGGTGGAAATGACAACATCAGAACGCTTCCATCCGAGCTCTTTGATGGCCTGCCCCATGATTTCTTCTGCTTTTCCCCCGGCATACACTTCTGCATTATCGAAGAAATTGACACCCATTTCTCTGCAGCACGACAACAGGGATTTGGCCTCTTCTACACCTATTTGGAAGCCGAAGCTGACCCATGCACCGTATGATAATCTACTCACCTTCAGCCCTGTGCGGCCCAGGTTTCTGTACTCCATGCCGTTTTGTTTTCAATGAATTCGTCGCCTGCCAAGTAATACAGTACCTCTTCACAAATGAAGAATTGGGCTCCATATTTATATATTTTATTGTGCAATTAAAAGGATTGTCCCGACTTTAATGGACGGTTATGCGTGTTTTGTGAGAACTTGAGCAGGTGGACCTGGATGAAAGTGAATGGCGGCACAGGATTCTATTAACTGTAAGTACTCCGTTCCCGAGATTCGCAAACCATAATCTGGACCATTTCTATATGCGATTCAGAAACGTAACGTACCTAGCTAATCTCAAACCCAAGTTTGGTTTGGGCTTGTGGTTTGATGTCGAAATTCTTGTTAGGTTAAAAATCGATTGCTATATTTTTTTAATTACGCTGAAGGCGTGTCCTATATGAGTTTTACAAGCTCATTTTGCCTGTGAACGGTCCAAAACGAAAGATAGGGCATGGTTGACATTAAAACGAATCTCAGCCGTCCATCATTTTTCGCCGTGTTTTTCTGCTTTCCCCACCGTTTTCGTCGTGTTTTTCTACTTTCCCCGCCACTATCGGTTCTGGTTTCCCCGCCCCTAATGGTTCGCTGAAAATTACGGCTGTATTTTTTCGCATTTTTGGAGAGCTGCAGCCTGAAAATAAGGTTTCGAAAAGGGTTTTAATACGGCAGTTTCGCCCCATAAGCCTGGTTTGAAATTACCGTCGGTTTTGGTAGCCATAGCAGGGAAAGATGAACTTTACGAGAGAGGGCTAATGTTCTACTAATACTTGAAGAGTTGCGGGAAGGAGGTGAAATTGATGGTGGAGGAAAGTGGGGTCCATGCTTATCACATCGTGCTTCCGCAATATGAAGGCACTGTGCGCTGTATACACCGTATTTCCCATTTTGTTAATAATTGTTGAATATTTTTAAATCAGTGCTAATAGTTTGTGTTGGGTGGTGAATAGTAATTGTGAGAGTTAAAAAATTTGCACATTTAGGTTTTAGCATTAAGGGAATTACTGCGGTAATTAACATTACAACATCCTTTCTTTTATAAAATATGATAATTAATATATAAATTTTTTAAAAAAATATAATAATATTATTTTATAATAAAAAATAAAATAAAATAAATAATAATATTACAATCTTTTTTTAAATGATCTATTAATTGATCTCATGCACTATACAAATGAGTGCAAAAAAAAATCATTTTTTTTCCTAATTGATCTTGTAAATTAATAAAACAATAGATAATACATTTTTTGTGCACAACAAAATTATATTAAAATTTAAGCATTTAATACAAATATGAGATAAAATATAAATTCTTTAATTTTTAATTTGTTCAGATTGATGATTCCAATCAACATGACCAAAAAAATATTATTTGATATTGTATAAACTATAAATATAATATAATATAATATGAATTTATTTTATTATTATATTTTATATTTTGATTAACTTTATATAATGTAAATTAATAAAAATATTTTTTACATAATATTTTATTTTTTGTAAAAAATAATATTTTAATTATACGATATATATATTAAATATTTATATATGTTATTTACTTATGTATTTATTTTATATATAAAATTATATTTATTATCTTATATAAACTACTAAGTATAATATAATATGTAATGAATTTATTTTCTTATTATATTTTTTATAATCTAAATATCTTTTAAATAATATTTTATTTATTATAAAACTATTTTTTTATTAAAATACTATAAGAATTTATAGATTATTTAATTATGTATTTATTTTATACATAAAATTATATTATAATTATACTTATTATCTTATATTTCATAAACTAATATATATAATATAATATGTAAATGTAAAAAATAAGAGAGTTGAAGGGAGTGAGGGGTAGATGAAGAGAGAAAGAGACAAATATGAAGGCAAAGTATAAAGGAGAGAATAAGAGAGGGAGGGACATTCATATCTCTATCTTTATCTCTACACCATCCCTCTCTCTTTATTAATGATCTTTGTCACCTCCTTTATCTCTCTCCCGCCCCCTCTCTCTAACTCTCTCTATATATCACTTCCTATATCATTATCTTTTTATCTCTCCATCTCCCCATCTCTCATTGTCTCCCTCTTTCTATCTCTCCATCTCCCCATCTCTCCTACTCTCCTACTGTTTCTTATTCACTTCATATCACCTACTCTCCTACTCTCTCTCACTCCTTTATATCTCTCTATATCCATATCTTTCTCTACCTCTATCTCTCTATTTTTCTCCCTATTTCTCTATCTCTTTCCATATCCCTCTCTATCTCTCTATATCACCCTCTATCTATGTATCTCACTCTCTCCCCTTCTCTCTCTCCCTCTCTACTTATCTCTCCCCCCTTCTTCTCTCTCCCTCCTCTACCTATCCCTCTCCCTCTTATCTCACTCTATCCCCTTCTCTCTATCTCTTCCTCCTCTACCTATATCTCTCGCTTTCTCTCCTCACTTCTCTATCCCCCCTCTCTATCTCTACCTCCCTACTCCCCTATCTATCTCTCTATCTCTACCTCTCTCCCTTTTCATTCCCATATACCTTTATCTCTCTCTTCCTATATTTCTCTAACTCTCCCTATTTTTCTCTCCCTCTCTCTATCTCCCTTAGTTCTCTCTTCCTCTCTCTATCTCTCACTTTCTCCTTTTCTATTTGTTTATCTCTACTTCTCTTTGTTTGTCTCTCTATATATCTCTCTTTGTCTTTCTATCCCTCTCTCCCTCTCTCTATATTTCCTTATATCTCTATCTCTCTATCACTCTATCTCACCATGTCTATATATCTCTCTATCTCCCCCTCTCCCCCTCCATCTCTATCTCTCTATCTCCCTATCTTTGGCTACCCTATATTCCTCTCTCCATTGTCTTCCTCTCTCCTCCTCTACCTCTAAACATGTCTCCCTCTATATATCCATCCATCTCTCCCCCTCTCCCTCTTCCTAGACCTCAGTATCTAATTATTTGTCTCTTGATCTCTATCTCTCTCTATCCTTTCTCCCTCTCTCTCCCTCTATCTCTATTTCTCCCTCTCTCATTCTCTCTTTGTCTCTCCCTCTATATATTTATTTCTTATATCTCTATCTATCCCTCTCTCTCCTCTCTCTTTATTTATCTCTCTCCTCTCCATATACCTATCCTTCTCCTTCATCTCTATGTCTATCTTCCTCTCTATCTCTATCCCATATATTTATCTCCTTACCCCTCTCTCTCGCTCTTCCCCCTCTATCTCTCTTGCTTTTTATCCCTATCTCTTCCTCTATCTCCCTCTTTCACTATTGCAAGCATACTATGACTGTTTGGATCCTTCTAAGTGGATGCATAGATGCATTGATTTTTTATTCAATCATTTCTTGATCCTTCTAAGTGGATACATAGTTGCTTTGAAGCTATTAGTTCTCCAGTGACACCTTTGTTGCACAAACAACATCATTTGCTAATTGGCCTACCAATTGAACTTATGTATTACAAAAATGTATGCAAAAAATAGACCAATTTGTTTCCTAATTTACCTTGCACATCTCTTCGGCATACCCATTGCACACCAAGGTGCGATTGCTAGTTTTTTTATTACATGTCAATGGAATCTATAGAAAACATTTTGATCGATGTTGAAATTCTCGACAGTTTGCGAAGAAATCAATTGCTATATTTTTGTTTAACTTGTCGTGAATATTTAGAGAATCTCTCAATCGATCCACTAATGATAGAGTTCGAAATATAAAAATGAAGGTGAACAAAGGTCTAGAATTCCATTATTTGGGCTAATTAGATATATGTAATAAGTTAGTTATAAATTAGTAATTGCAACTTAAAATTGTAATTAGTATATAGATAGGGATTCTTAGTGGAGAGAGTAATTGTTGTATAGTAGTCAACCTCTAAGATGGACCTCGTATTAAAGTGTCAATATGTTAATCATGAAATATCAGGGGTATTAATTTTTCTAATTTGTTGGGTCTTTGGTAATTTGTAGGGTTTCTAGTTTGTTGGGTCAAAAAGATTCAAAATTGAGTAGATTAATATGTGAGAATTTTTTTAGAAATGTTCAACTCTAGTAAGGAGTGGAATGAAAGTCTGAAACTTAGAAAATTCGATCTATTGGATCTTAGGCTTATGTAAATGTCAGTGTTTTCATGACTAGTGAGGAGTGGTTGATGGAGTAAGTTAGGGGTGGGTTGACTCTAAACTTGTGATGATTTTATTCTATGTTGTGGTAATGGCAATATATATTATGGTTTGATTTGGATTGTTGTCTTGATTGGCGTCATTGAGCAAGATTAAGAGAGGTGTTGTTGATGTTTCTAGGTGTCGCAGGGTTGGTGAAGGGCGATGCAGGAGATTGTAGGTTATTAAGTAGTTGCTAATGGTGTGTTACATGTATGTAGTCTGGGGTGAGGTAGCTAAGGGAGCTTAGTCTTGTCAGGTATGAAGCAAAAAGAGTATATGTAATGGTTGATGATCGCTTGAGCATTGATGGTTGGGTTGATGCGACATTGTATTTCGTTGAAGAATGAATAAGATTTTTGCAGGGTTACCTTACCTTCACTGATCAAAAAAGAAAAAAATTACGTATGAATTTTTTGACTATTTTTAATATATCTATATATTATTTACAAACAAAAAATAAAAATCAAATATGTTTCTTAAAGAACTAAGTTGATCACTTTTTTTAAGTTTCTTACTATCGAGATATTGGTAAATTTTACAAATTAGAAAGATACCATCAAATATCAATAATACGTAAACCAACAAATAAAGAAACTTAGATTTGTGTATCAATAATGAATTGTTAGAGATGGTTAGCTAATTGGAGGAAATAAGTAAGATTACAATTACAATTGTTAAACTACCTAATTGCGTAAGTAAATGTAAATCAGTCTTAATTTTCTTAGTTATGTATCCAATATTCATTTTGTACAATATTAGTTATAACTACCAATAATATGAGCTAGTCATCTTATTTTTTTCTCATAAATAACAACTCTAACTATTTCATGATATAAGTGCCAAATAATTACTAAAAATATAATAAATCTTTACATATTTAGAATAATAAACAAATTGTTCAAATGTTATTTAAGAGTTTTTCAAGTAAGAGTTTGTATTATGAACATAAATGACATTATTTCTAAACTTGAAAGTATCTTGTATACGAATTAACAAAAGAGAAAAAAAACTCTCCTTAGTTTAAGGTTCAAGTGGTAAATCAAAAAAGAAGTGGGACAATTAAAAAGTAAAAGGAAGGGAAGAACAAGATCATCATGCCCAAGGGGTTGGGGCCCTAGCTCGGTTGGCTAAATCTTTCCTGTTGCAGGAGGTTGGTCACGAGGTCTAGTCTCCCCCACCCCCGTGGTATCGGAGGGCGTGTCACGCCAGCGCCGCCAGGCGCACTGCAGTTTATATGGGGTCGTGCTACCATTCCCCGCTAAAAAAAAAAAAAGATCATCATGCCCAAAAAAAAATTGCTAAGAGAACCCAATTTTTTAAAAAAAAATTAATTAACTAAATTATTTATCTCTCTAAGTGTTTAAGGTGCATCATCTAATCATGATGTGAACGTTTCACTTTTGTGTAGTTACCTCTTAATCAAATACGAAAGTTAGCATTAAATAATTTGATAAACATTCTCCACTAGGTCTTACTTGCAATACACCACCTTGCACTCTTCTGGTATTGAATAGGTTCACCTAAGTCTTGGTTTGGCTAGGGTAAGTCTCATAAGATTAGTGTTTAAGTTTGAAGGACAGTCAATTACTAATTTGAAAAACACCTTAGTTTGAATTGAGTTAAATAAAGGTTACATAATTGCCAAGTCCTATGAAAATTAAAATCCTTGGAGTGATTCTTACTATAGTAGTTTATTTTACACATACATAGTTAAGTATTCTCAAACTCCATTTTGATGAATTATGATGATGTCATCTTTTCAACCTTAATTACCTAACTTTACCACTAGGTCAACCTTATTACCTTAAGGTGAGTCAATTAGATTGATCATATTTTATCACATGGGGATCGTCTCAACCCTCTTGTTGATATTCACAATTAATATAATGACATGTTATGTTTGATTTGGTATTGGATGCCCCTCTAAGTCCTAAGGAGAATTATCTATTCGATTTTATCAAGTTGTTTAAATTTGATCATAATATAGTTAACATACATGTTGATCCCATTCCTCACAATAAGATGATATCATCATATTTCTTGGGTTGATTAAATTATGATAACCAATTATTTAAATTAGAACCCCTTAATAGAAGGGTGCAACTAAATCACACTTGATTAATTTTCAATGGTAAACCATCTCCTTATGGTTAAAAATTGATTAACCCCTAGTCGCATTATATTAGGTTATGTAAAATAGAAAGTTGATACCAATTTAATTTGTAAAAGGTTAAATCCTTGAGTTTGACTCTAATATTAGTCAATTTATTTGACATTAATTAATTAGGTCTTAGTCATTATGATTTTGTGGACTTCTATATTCATATCCAAAATAAATATGTATATATGTATATATTCTTTCAAATATATAGAACAAATTTATTATTATTAATACATGTTTTTTTTTTAAAAGAAGCGGTAAAAATTTTATTCAATCAAATCCAAAGTACAAGGCAAAAGCCAGCGGCCCCCCAGATCAAGAGCACCACCAAAACAACCAACAACAACACTACCTATTCCTATCTTCCACTAATAACCCCTCCAGGGTCCCAATATGATCATAGGGTAACTCATCCCTTCCACTAATATCCCAGCCATCCACATTCTCAGAGGCCCACTTCACCAGACAATCGGCCACTCTGTTCCATTCTCTAGGGATATGACAAAAGGAGACAAAATCCAAGGAATTGCATAGACTTAGAATTTTCCTGACCACATAAGCTAATTGCCAATTAACATCATCCAAACTCTGGTTGTTCAGCATATCCACAACAATCTAAGAATCAGACTCACAGATGATCCTCCTCTAGCCTAAAGAGCTTCCCCGCTCAACTGCAATCTTAATAGCAAGGGCCTCCATCAGATTATTAGAGTGCTGACCTTTGTAAATAGAGAAGAGAAAAACCACACCACCATCATTACCTCTACCAATACCCCCAACACTAGCATGAACAGGGTTCCCACGAGAAGAACCATCAGTATTAATCTTTAGGACCCCCACCGAGGGAGGCATCCACCTCCCATCCC
>VDFB02271358.1:637168750-637272274 GCA_007258455.2 Sequoia sempervirens | reverse complement strand
GAGATAGAGAGTAGAGAGAAGGAGAGGTGAGAGAGAAAGATGATACAACTTGGTGACTACTAAAATTTGATCTCTTGATTACTAAAATTTAAATTGTTGATTACTAAAATTTGACTAAGTCTGAAATTTTTAAGATCTGAAGTCCAAAAACTAGAATTTGCATTATAACTCCTAGAGATCTGAAACCACTCCCAACATCCTAAAACTATATACATGAAATATAACTTAAATTATAATAAAGTAAATGTCCACATGTAAATGTCAACTTATACTTAAATGTTTATTTCATGTATATAGTTTCCCTAACAGAGAAAGAGAAAATGAAAGAGTTTAGAAAAATGCATTCCAAAAGTCATTGCAAAAAGAAAGAGTTCACAAGTTCATTCATTGCAAAATTCAATCCATTTGGAGAGCGCCAAATTTGGCACTCGCCAAATAGGCTCAGTATTACCAAGCCTATTTGGCTAGCACAATATGGCCTATTACGTTTTTTTTACAATTTGACACCAAAATTGTGTCACAAATCCATGCACTTACCCATATAATATATAAAAAAATTTGGATAGTATATATATTGAATATATATTCATCATATATATAATGCATACATTATTCACATATTCAAAAAAATGTACACATAAAGAATAAATATTTAATGTATTTATTTTGTAAAAGCCCATTGTAAATACCAATCATGCACATTTAAAAAAATTGTCCATTTAGATTTAAAGTAAGGATCTTAGAGAGTTTTAAAGAAGACATGTTCACATTTATTTTACATGGGTTTATATTTTCTTTAAATTTATTTTTACTATTAATATTGTAGCTAATATTCTTTAAAGCATTAAAAATACTTATATAATAAAATCAATCATTTTACTTGTGCAACACAAATGAATACCTTTTTTCATAATGTGCAACTTAAGTAACATATTTCTTCACTTAAATAAAAATCTATCTTCATCATAAGCATTTCTTTTAGTACAGGCTCATAACTTCCACTTGCTTTTCTTCATTGCAACAAGATACAAATTCATTATTTGAAACTTTTATTATTACAAATAATGTTTTAAAAATGTAATAAATAGCATATCAACAAATGAAACTTGCTCTCTACCCTACTATAAATGGTATCATAGAGCCTCTTAGGGCTCTAGCCATTCCCCTAAGCAAAGAGAAACTATAATAGACCCAACAACAATATTTCACAATAAGAAAATTCACACACATGAACTACCCATTTCCATCTCATAAACACCCTACTCATGAAATAAAACTATCATTCCCTTCTTTCTTAAGCAAGAATGAAAGTATACAAAATAAAACAAACCCCCATAATACATCTACTCAATATTTGCAAGGAGAGGCAAGGAAGACTTATCTTTCTACATGAATTATAGTAATGAGTCTTTTCCTTCTCTCCAAAGACAAGCCAAGCTTGCAAATCCAACTCCAAAATGCAAGTATCTCCTTTCTCCTTCATCACTCCCTCTCAACAAATCTAAACAAAAATAAAAATAATGAATGGAGAATCCCTCACAAAGACTCAAGGAGAGTATATGTAGTGGATGTCATGTCTTCATTCCTCCTTCAATGGGGAAGTGACACATGGATCATAATCTCTCTCTTCCCTTTCCCAAAAAACCCTAAAAGAGTGGCCCCCAAAAGATTCTCACACATGTGTGAGCATTTAGATAAGAAGTGTACTTGTGTACACTCTTCCCCATGAGGCTCCTTAGTAAGAACTCACATGTGTGAGATCTTGAAAATCTCAATACATGAACTTGGGGGAGTGGGTTTGAAAGTGACAAGTCACTTGCCTTCTCTCACAAGCCACAAATTCATCACCCACTTCCCAAAACATTTGGGAAGGGTCAAATAAAATCCAATCCCCAAGATCTAGGTCCTAAAAGGCACCTAACCCATAGGGGGTTAACCTTAGGACCTAAAATCACACAAAAAGAGTGGAAGAAAACACTTTTTCCTTTTAAAAGACCTTACTAAAATCAATCTAATTTTGTCCAACATGGTTGACATTTTTCATCAAATATAACTACTACTAAAATTAAGACACCCATAAAATACAACAACAATAGAACTTCACATTTACAACAAATAAACATTTAGATGTACCTTAGTCCCCATCATGGATTAAGATCATGGACTCACTAAGAATCACATAAGCTCACACTTAAGAACCACACAAAACACACTTACACATAATTCACAAGAATTATCCCCATAAGTTACACAATTACACACTAATATAAAATCCTAATTACTTTCTAGATAGTAGGGCTTGAAAATAATATTTTATATTAAAGTATTTGATTAGGTTAAAAAAAAATCTCCCTTTTTTCCATTGGCATAATTCCTTGCACATTAGCCACCACAATAATATATCCAACATGCAAGCATATTTAGGTCATAATAATTGAGCACATTGTTGGTTAGTCTAAATTCTCATAATTTCAGTTGTTGATAATATTATCTAATTAATACCTTATGCGAAGTAATGAAAATTAATCTTTACCTTAAGGTGATTGAAATCATCAAGGTGGGATTACTTAAAAACTCCAAATTTACCTTTAGCTTGGGTAGGGTTACCTTCATCCACACCTAACTGTGATTGTTCATCCACTCTATACAATTACTCATAAGGTATCAAAGAACCCAGTCCATCCTTTGATTAACATCTACCTTGGATAACATAAATCACATTGGTAACATTCAAATAATAACAAAAATTATTTCTCTTAGGTTAGTTTAAATTGATTTATTGTAAGATAATTCTTTGATCAAAACTAACTTCATTATTGCATATTAAATATTAGCTCAACTAAATAGTTACTTTGTTAATTTTGATAGTGCACAATAATTTACCTTCTACTTTCTAAGACATATTTAAGAATTGCATGTGCATACACAATTTAGTTCTAATTAAGTAATAACCTTGAAATATAAAACTTGAAACAAAATACAAAAATTGTGGGGATAATTCATAAAATAATATCCAATTTCCTTTTCTATATATTTATACTCACGTTATAGTTTTTAGAGAGGGAGAAAGAAGACAATATTCATTTTTGTCTTACTAATGCATCCAATGATATTCTTAATCATGAGAATCACTTAGCACTTTATTAATCAATTTTGGTCTATCTAACAATCAATTGTTGAAATGTAATAAGAAATTAGAATCACATTAATCACACATAAGGAAGTTCCTTACAAATCCCACTCCCCTTAGCTTAGAATTCCTCTTGGAATTCACTAAGGTTTAAGGACATAATTCCACCATAATACATATTGAAAGTTGCTAGAACTAAACACCTATTTATTAGCCTTTATAAAAATGTATGTCTTATATAGTAAATAATTCTCTCCATAGTTAAATGCACCTAATACTAAGAATATGAGTCATTCAATAGAACAAATTATATTCATCTTAAAGCATAATTCAAGGTGTTGATTTTAACCATATAATTCTTACTTAATATGAAACTTAAAACATAATTTCAATCACAATTTATTTGGTACTCATACCTTAATAGTAGATAAGTGCACCATTAAAGAATTATTCTACTCATTTACCATCATGGTCTCATATTATTTCACATTTAAAATGAAATACACAAGTTTATTTTTTTTATTCACAAAACCCTTATCTCATGAATCACAATTCTTTGGCCACATGAATCAAGTTATTTTATAGAACATATATCATGAATATCAATACCACACAAACGACACTACAAGGTTCACACAATGGGATTTACAAGGATGAATGGTGCCAAAAACCACCAAAAAAATTTATGAACATATATTGTAGCTTATGCCAACTGAAATGTCATACATAGGTAGAACCATTGTGTCAATAATTGAGTAGCCATAAAACCATATAACCATGTACCCAAGTATCATAAGTGTCATAGAACCAAGTAACCATTAGGAACAATGGTATTGAGGTCCTTTTCTAAGGACCCCTGCATACATTTCCTAGTACATTCTCCTTGTTTGTTTAAGGGGATTAACCTCCAAAAGGGAGGTCCAAAAGAAAAAAACACACATACAACTAGGGGGAATGGATTATGACCATCCCATATTGGTCCCATTTGTGACCCCTATCCTCATAATATTATTCCCTAGTGCATCTACTCTCCTATATAACCTACTAGGGACCCCTCCCAGATATGGAAAATTACAAGAGTCACAATACACCACACTTTCCAATAGTTTGCAACCAATAAGAAAGCCTCAAACCAAGTATTGTAAGATCATAAACCAAAGTTTCAATAAAAAAACTCATAAAGGGATTTAAGCAAAAATTACAGAAGAGAAATAAAAAGTATTTAGATCAATTGTAGGTACATTGCAACAACTCAATTTTAATTGAAAATGAAATTAAATAAGTCCTTGAGGAAAATGAACTATAACAAATTTCAAATGGAAAAATAGCTCAAAAATATAAAATTTCACACTACTGACATATAATAAAGAAAATTATCAATAATTCATATTTCAACAAGAAAAATTACACATTACAAGCACCATGTGGCTTGTTAAAACCACCTAAGGGGAGGAGGGGAATGGTGGTTATCTAACCACATAAATATAAGAGTGTGAACACTAATATAATGGTGGTCCCTAACCATATAAAGGTAATAGTGCACAATATCCTGGTATAGTCATCCACAAAATAACATAGTATAAATATTTTGACCACTAAGTATAGGTCCAAACCACTTGAAACATGCTAAGAAATAAGCCCATAATACTTTGTACTGCAATATTGAAGTGGAATGAATCTAAATCTCTTGGCACATAAGGGTTCATCCTCAACCCATGGAATACAAATCTCAAGGTTAGGTTTGCACTAATGAACCAACAAGTGTGGCTCAAATATATGGGGAAGTAGGTTGGGGACTAAAATACATTGAGATTATGCTACTCCAATGGAGGCCCTCTTCTCTCTCAACCCCTAGTTACACTAGCATGCTTACACCTATGCAAGTGGATTTATGCCAGGGAAGATTAACATACTCATGCCTAAGTAGGAGGATCTATGCGAAGTAGCTTAGCATGCTCTCACCTATATAGGAGGATTTATGCCAAGGAATACAACAAAAAAATACCATACATATGAACAAACAGAGTGACTTACACACTCTCTTACAAAGAAACACCTTAGTATGTAATTATCACACAAGATTATGTTTATCTTGATCTAAAATATATTTGTTTTCTCACATATAGTTGCACAAAGGGTACACATAAGTGAATCATGTATAACATCCACTCCACCCCTATCCCAAGTTGGATACCTTGTATCTCAATGTTAGGGCACAACCCATTTACTGGTTTCATTTCACATGTCACAAAACAATAACACTTGAGAATTATGCCACATTGTAGCACAAAAACAAGGCACCCAAATACACTTCATTCTTGATTTTTCTAGGCAATTGTCACATTATACTATCTTAGATAAGACACACAACTTTCACATTACAAATTTTATTCCTTTCTAGCTGCATAAAAAAATCATTTCTTTTTCTATTCCTTTGACATTCAATAATTTTTTCAAAGTCAAGTGAGTTCCTAGTTTGATTTTTTTGCTTTATTTCTAGGATGTGATCCAATAAGTGGATCATATTTTCTTGTTTTGCTATTTTTCACTTGTTTTCTTATCACTAGTGTTGTTATCAACCCATATACATAAATTGTCTAATTTTTTTTCTTGGTTCCATCTTGCTTTTCTTTCTTGTTCTTAACATAACTCTATTTGATATGTCTCAAGTTTTCTAGTATTATCACCAAGCCACTCTAAATTTTCCTTACATATTTCTTAGGATTTCCTATTTCTAAGGAGAGTTTAATGAACATATATATTTGAATAACACCATAATGTATATAAGAAATTTAAGTAATGCTCAAATCACAAGGCTAATCATCATTACTAATATGTAGGTGCACAACGAGATATTGCATTTCTATATTTCAAACTTAAATGATTTATTGAATCCCATGTTTGCCATAATCAAATCTCATCAATTCAATCAATCACACATAAGAAGTAAGGTTCTCAAGGTAAGATTGTACATATAACTATGTTTTGACTCTTATCATGGCCTTATACAAGAAGTTTTTTTAACTTTAATAGTTTCAAAAGATATTAAAACACAATATTATATGGGATTTCCACATTATCTCTAGTACCCTTATGCATTTTTTAATGGATTTACAAAAACTTACGTTACGTAACTTCATTACTTGACTCAAGATTCATGATGAGAGGGATAGTTAATCATAATGGAGTTTCAACCTTTACATGGATAGGCACCTTATTATTCATGAAAGGGGTTTAAATGTTATAGGTTAAATATTATCTACTACTCCTTTATTTATTTCAAATTTGAGTTTCAAACACTAGGTCCTATGACTTAATATTTAGTCCAAAGTAATGAAATGTTGAGGCTAGGTGTTTGTTAACATACTCTTCAAATTTTCTAGTTATTAGTTTACTTTTATGTAAAATTATTATTAACTCTATATTTCCCTCATTTAATCAAATGAAACTAATGTTGTTTATTTAACTATGTTGGATCTATTATGTTCAACAAAGTTTTATGCTTTGATAGGATTAATTATGAAAATATTTTTTCTACCAAGCACTAGTGATTCATTCGTTGCTTCACGCAAATCGATAATTAATCCTTAATATGTACTATGTGTAAATCATGATTTTTGAGTAGTAGGGAATGCATAGGAAAACCAAGGTCTAAGGTGTAAAAAATACTAGTTCATGAGTTTCTCTAACCAAACATAAACTTGTGAATAAGTTTTAAATTGGGTTTAATAGCCTACACTTTACAAGATTAATTTTAATCTTTGACAAAAATTTAAACCAAATTATATGAGGTGATCAAATTGGCCATGACACAAAGGTCAAGAGGTTTCTTGTGTTTCACTCTTGTTGCTAGTAGATTTAATTAAGTTAAGGGTTTAGAGATATACTCTTATTCAATCATGAACCTTATCATATTAATCTCTTTTAAGGTTCATATAACTTTACTTTATCTAGTTTTAGGTTTTCAAAAATAGAATTATGGTGTTCCATTCATTATTTTAACTAAAGTTTCTATAAAAAAACTTGTTATTCCCAAAACAATCCTAACTTTAGGAAGTCACATTATTATTCTTTTAGGAGTTATGGTTCCAAAATTTGATGGAATTAGGTTCCTTTAATAATCATGATGTATTATATCTTTACACCACCCATTACATCCTTTATAAAATGTTTATATTTCAAAACTCAAATATGTCTTTCCCAAGGTTTAAGGGAATGTAGTGGTGGAAAGCAAGATTAGCACAATATCTCTTATTACTATCTTCATCATCCCACAATAATGGGTTACACTTTTTGGCCAAACATGACATTGAAATCAACATTTTGATGAAAATCTTCACTTTTCGACACCTATAGTATGTAAACTGTTAGGAATTTGAAGATGGTGTGAACTAGTGATTTGTGAGATTTTCTTTGTAGATTTTAAATGTATTTTTTTAAAAAAATTGAAATTAAATTGTAATTTTTTTGTGTCTCCTTTGATAACTAGTTTTTAATAGTAAATAACATTTTTTAAAAAGTAATGTGTACTTCAAATCTCATAACTTTTTTCTACAAAGGATAAAATTCTGATTCTTTTGAATTTAGGTTGGTAACACCAATATCTAGTGATTGCATTTTGTTTCATAATGCTTTATTGAATATATTTTTAAATTAAGTTTTGTTGTCAAACCAATTACAATTCAAATATAGGTCCACTTCGGCTCACATAAATTTTTGTTTGTATTGAAATCCAATTATTATTATTTTTGTTGGAACAAAGACATTAATACCTAGTGCGTAGATATTTTTCAAATTTTTTCCCACTAGTTTATTATTTTTCCACAATGGTTCTTCACCGAACTTGATCTTCGATGGAAAACCTATGTTTAGTAAAACTAAAAATAAAATAAAATATATATATCAAATTTAAAGTTGTTGGGAAGCTCGTATTGAGGTCTATGATTCTCCAACTTGGTTTATCTATTTGACTCCATTTGCACCTCTAAATCAGGGTTTGCAATTCAAAAAAATGCATTAATTTTTCAATTAAAGGGGAAAAGTAAAAAAAGAGGGTGTTCATTCAAAACCCCCTTCATTAGAAGGGGGGTTTGAATGAACACCCCTTACATGGCACCAATAAAACACAAATTACAATGTTTCATTAAGTGAGGGTTAATTAGAAGGGGGGTTCATTCTAAGGCTTTGGATGTCATGCATGTTTGAACGAAGCCCCTTCATTCAAAGGGGTACCTTTGTCTGAAGCCATTTTAAATTTTTTGATGGGCATTTCTAATTTTTCTTCGTGTAAAAAATTATAACCCACTATTGTGGGTTCACCCATGGCTAAGGTTTCCTTTAGTCATCTACTTTTGTTACTTATTCAAAGGTTCTTGTTTTAGTTTTATTTTCTTCTAAAAGTTGAATGTATTTAATTAAACACTTGTTTAACCCATCTGTAATGGTCAACTCTTGACCACTAGGTAGATTTGGTTGAATAGTTACAACTAGATTCTCATTTTCTATGCAAGGTAAGTCCACTAGAATATATCTTAATATTTTTTATTAATTTTCTCTTTCACCATCTATTCCAACCAACACAAGGTGGTTCATCCATTCTCTCCCACACAAATAATAATCAATGGTTACCTAGAGTTGCAACCTAGGGCTTTGGTACCAAGTGTCATGTCCAAAATTTTCACTAAGAGAACCCAACTAAATGTTTTGAAATATTAATTAAATATTTGTTATCTCTCTAAGTGCTTAAGGTGCATCATCTAATCATGACGCAAAATTTTCACCTTTGTGTAGTTACCTCTTAATTCAATTACGAAAGTTAGTATTACACAATTTGATTAACAATCTCCACTAGGTATTACTTGCAACACACCACCTTGCACTCTCCTAGTGTCAACTAGGTTAACCTAAGTCTTGGTTTGGATAGGGTAAGTCTCCTAATACTAGTGTCTAAGTTTGAAGGATAATAAATTACTAATTTAGAAAACACCTTAGTTTGAATTGAATTAATTAAAGTTTACATAACTATCAAGTCCTACAAAGATTAAAGTCCTTGAAGTGATTCTTACTCTTGTAGTTTATTTTACATATACATAGTTAAGTATTCTCAAACTCCATTTTGATGAGTTATGATGATGTCATCTTTCCAACCTTAATTTCCTAAATTTACCACTAGGTCAACCTTATCACCTTAAGACGAGTCAATCAAATTGATCATATTTTATTATGGGGATCATCCCAAACCTCTTGTTGATATTCAATAATTAATGTAAGGACATCTCATGTTTGGTTTGATGTTGGAGACCCCTATGAGTTTAAAAGAGAATTATCTATGGAGAAAATTTTTCCTTCAAACATTTTTTTTGGTTTATGGCCCTTACTTCCTTTTCGCTTCAGGATGGCTTTGCGCCCAAAGGACAAAGACTACTCTCACAAAAAGGTGTGCAATGCACCACGTGGTGGCTACATAGTTTTATATATATCATTTCATTTTGGGCTTGAACTAGGACATGTGTCTTCTTGGTGGGATTTATTCAAAGTCGTTCTCATAAAATCTAAAATCACTTGCCTGCTTGCCACATCATCCATTTTGTCAGGCAATTTGTATCTTCTGAGAAGAGATCTTTTGGGGTGGAGTTTGTCGGAGGGCACAATAGAGATCTTACTTTTAGGGTGGAACCTTCGAGTTAGTGTCATCATTCTTCATAGCTGATCAATCAAATTTTTCTAGGTTGTGCTAAGATTCAATTATTTTCTAACAATATATCTTCGCAAAGCTTCTACAGAAATTGGAGCCGTTAATGAGGCAACCCAAGACTTTATGAGCAAAGATCATTGTGATCTAATCAAGCTCTAAATCAGATTACAATCAATCAGGTGTGGACATATGGTGTTGGTTCATCTCTACTAGTTATGGTAGTGGCTCTCCCTCCTAGCTATTTAAAGGGGCTCACAAAAAGAATAAAAATCTTGGATAATCTTCTTCAAGAACCATCCTCTGAATCTTTCAGAAGAGGATAGCTATAAGGAGTTTTGATTTCTTAGGGATAGGAGGATTTCACAAAGCACTAATCAAGCTCTTTGGCATGTTATATTTGTTGAGACTATTAATTGGATTGACATCTAACCTTTTTTTTTAGTTAATTCATTGCAATAATTAGATATATTAATAAGAAATCTATGAAATTATGTATTTTATGGCCTTTATTATGAATTTCTTTTTCGCACATCATTTATGCTGAGAGCACTGTGTTAAAAGCCTTATGTAGGTAGTCTGAATGATTATTTCACATGTTATTAGCTTTTATGTTTGATGTTATCTTTCATAAACTGAATCATGTTCAATATACTCTTTCATTTTCTGTAAAAGATATGTTGTTCATATTATGTTTTAAGAGAGGGAAGGTTCTGTAAAGATCCAAATACCCGTATAATTATTTTAGGATTCTTATTACTATCAAACCTTAATGGATGATTTCCACAGGGATATTTGAAAGACTTCATTGTGCTTTCTCTACCCTTTGCTTCTCGTTCTCTTCCCAACAATGAAGGGTATGTGGCATTATGTGTCCATTTTATCAGTTATAAGGAATTGTTAAGCTTTTGAAATGTTGTAGAAGCTTTGGAACATCGCCATTTTTTTATTTTTCTTGCATTTCACTTCCCCTTTTTCCCACACACAAAGAAGAACCATCTTTCTTTAAAATCTCGGAGGTCATTCAGTGAGGCACAATTTGGTCCTCCACTTGCTGAATTTCCCATAAGGTTATTCAGAGAGGCGCAATATTTTATGATCAACAGTTCTTTTTCTAGCACGCTCAGTGGGACTCAAAGTTTAAAAACGTTTGATCAAAAGTTAGAAATATTTCATAAATCAAACTAAGAGGAGAGGATGGTAATCTCATGCCCAGAGTTCAAACAAGAGCATCTTCCAGAGGCCATTTCCAATACTCCCAGTTACCTGCTTCGACACCTAGGAGGATGAGACTTATAGGTTTTGTATCACATGTAAGGAGCAACAAGGTAATAAGTGTTAGCCCACAATCCAAAGATTTATCCACTCCACTAGGAGGCCGAACTTTCCAAATTAGAATACCCGTCTACCCTATTCATAGGAATTTGTAAATAATGGCTCACTTAGGTGCTCTCGCTCCTAGAAATTTTGTAACTTGGGATAGTGATAGCCCACTACAACCACCTACACCCCCAGATGTGTGGCCCGTCATACTGCCAATGCTCTCAAGGCAATCTCAAAGTTTTCTTGGGAGAATTTTAAGACCCCTTTTGAGCATCTCCAAGATATAGTAGAGGTATGTAGAGTACATAACATTGCGAAAGAAAATATAGCCCTTAGGTTACTGGCCGCATCTTTCAAAGGAAAGGCCCAGGACTGGTACATGTCCTTAGCTTCTGGTTCATTTGGCTCTTGGGATCAACTCAGAGAGAAGTCATTCGAGTGCTTCTTGGAGAAAGGAGATCGCTCCTCTTTGCTACAACAATTAATTACTATCAAGAGGGCCCCACAAGAGACCACGAGAGAATTCAACAATAGGTTCCACAAAACCTGGCAGAGGATTCCCATAATAGCTAGGCCTCTGGAAGCTATGGCATTCATGTTCTATCTAAAGGCTTTCAATTCAGACATTACAATCATGATACAGTCTATGGGAGGAGATACCTTTCCCGATGCATACAATCTAACTGCATGCATAGAAAATAGTCTGATTGACACTAGAAAGCTTCTACCATGACTATTGATGCCCATGTTCGCATAAATCTTTGGTGGCCCCTGAGAAGAAGCAACTCCTAGTGCCTCTGCTCCACAAACAAACATGTTGACTATGATGAGAGTCAATTATGTCATTTTATGCCACATTTCAGCCTTTTTCATATGCCTTCAATCCCATTCTAATATTCCATTTTCATATTATTCCATACCATTTTACCATTTCACATTGCATATGATTAAATCTATATAAGTCATATTTAATATAGTTTTAAGATTAAAATATTAAAAATAATTATTTTTTTTTTTTACTAATAAGTGTTGCAACATGTAGACTTCATGTCACCTATTTAACAGGAACCTTCCTATCACTCAACTCTTTCTTCCATTACTTCCACATGGAGTCTTGCCACAGAAGCTCAGTGTCATGATCAAATATTTAAGAGACATCAAACCTATCCTACATGGCTACATGCATCGACATTTTATTGGACATTTCAAATGTTGGTTATCACCTTAATATTTGGCATTATTAGAAAATGTCTCTTACTTTTATTGCATAATTTCCTTGTTGTTTATGCCACAACATCATATCTACCAATAATTACTGCCACATTAGAAATATTGCATCCAATTAAGGTGAACTCATGGTTCATTTGCTGGTTGTTTGGGGAAAACAAAATTCACATGTTTCCTATTTTCATTTTTTGTTGTAATAGAATCATTTTATTTGTGACCAGCGACCAAAGTTTCATGTAAGTCATTATTTTGCTGGCCACATTTTATGCCACCTTATGTAATGTTCATTATAGACATGAGCTATATATTACCAGATCCAAAAGCAAATTGGGTATATAGAATTTGTATTATTTTTCTAATAAATAAAATAACATCTTCTTTTGACCAAACTAGTGTAGAGTAGATTATCATCTTTGTTTAATCACATGGTAACCAAGAAGGTAGGGCCCACTTCTCAGGCTACCTAGTGATGTTTTCAAATTAGCATAATATGTGGTAACATGTGACTAAGATTTTTTTTATATTTTCATAATGTGTGATTGCTGTAGAATTTGGATTGAAATCGATTATTATGAGTAATTTGATATTCTGTAATGTTGGAATATTTATTTAAGTGTGAAATATAAATTATGTTTTGATTTCATAAAAGGTTTGTTGCTATTATTCTATAATTTGTACGTGTTCCTATCATTTACTTTGCAGTTCCTATCATTTTCTGTCATAGAAATAGACTAGGAAAATTAAATTAGAATTTCATTAATGAAATTTTCATGTGTTCTAGCTTTCATCCCCACTCCATTCACTATTTTCCTCCCTTAGGTATACTACTGCAACACCTCTCACAAGCTTACGATCCCTAGATTAACACTTAGACCAAGCTAAAATCTTTCTTATTCTTTACCCCAGTTTTGGTCTATCAGGTTGCACCACCATCCATGTATGTATACCTAGGAGGACAACCAAGCACATTAGGATCTTCTTGATTCACAACAGATATCAATGATATGAAGAACCTTATGTGGTACTTTATGAATGAGCTAGTCGTCATCTGATGACAACAAGTAGCACCTTCGAAACCTCCCACGTAGACATATCAAAGAGGAAGGCCATCCTATCAATAAAACACATATCAAAGAGCTCTAAAAGGAGGAAATC
Source organism: Sequoia sempervirens (assembly GCA_007258455.2). Lineage (NCBI taxonomy): Eukaryota > Viridiplantae > Streptophyta > Pinopsida > Cupressales > Cupressaceae > Sequoia > Sequoia sempervirens. The sequence goes on along the minus strand of VDFB02271358.1, from coordinate 637,258,748 downwards.
AATAATCAACACCTACAAACTAGATAGTCCCAATCACCATGCCACTTTAGACTGTCAAGAATAGATCAAGCAGGGATTTGGTCCTAGGCCATAACAACTTGGTGGAAGATGAGAACACATGGTGCTTCCTGTGTAATGATAGTCATAGGCTCCATAATTGCCCAAGGGGGAATCTTCAATAGAAGATAGCGGAGCAAAGAATCCAAGGCGTGTTTTCAAACATAGAAGAATATCAGTCTCCTAGAATGGAGAATGCCCACTTTAGAGTGCAAATGCAAGGGATGTCCTTAGAGATGGATATCTCACTAGACCAAGCACATTTTTCTTGGATGGAAGAAGAAGATGCAATATTTGCAAATAATTCTTCGACGACTAGTGCCCCACAGGTACAGTCAGACTACAACACATGGTCCAAAATAAGTCTCACTTGAGAATACATGCAACGAGCTCCACAATAACCCCAACCACAAGTAGAGTAAGCCTCGCAGATCTAATCCACTGAGTAGTTGCAAGATTCATCATTGCAAAAGAATGATAAGTACAAAGCATTGAGATCGTCCATGTCGAATCAAACTCTTTTGAAGACAAAAGAAATACCACCGCTCAAACCTAAGGTCCCTCTAGTCAGAACACTTGACATAGTAGAGCAACTAAAGAAGGTGCCCACTAATGTGTCTTTGTGGGATGTTATATCAATTCCAAAATAGAAGAAATTGCTTTAAAAGGAATTAAATAAAGAGGAGAAAATGTTGCGGATGGATGCAATCCCACCACACAATCAAGATATAGAAAAGGAGTCCGCGTCAGACCCCCAACCTTTAGGAGCTACATGGCATACATAAATGTCGTGAAAAATGCAAACGTGAAATAGGTAATCAAACCAAAGCCTACCCCTTTCTTTTTAACATTTATTGTGGGGGATAAGCTTTTAGATAATAGCATGATTGATTTAGGATCTAGTACCACAATCATGCCTAAGCAAGTTGCTGATGCCCTGAAACTTAAGTACAAGCCTCTTGAGAAAGGGATCATGCAATTAGATGGGAAGAAAGTCCCGACTATTGGTCATATCAAGGATCTATCTTTGACCCTTTTCTCGTGTCGGATCTAAACCATCACACAAGAAGTAGTCATGATAGACATCCCCCTAGTTTTTGGGATGTGTCTTTCAAGGGACTTCACAACAAAGCTTGGTGGATATCTACCGCTCAATTGGTCTCATTTGATACTATGGACAAAGCACAGGGTGAAGATGAAGACCCTGTCTGAATCCATACACCCTAAACATATAGCAAACAACATAGTTCTATGCTTTGAAGCAGTGCATACCTCCTTCTCAAAAAAGGAGACATATTGCATAGAAATGCTAGAATATGAAGAGGATACAAGTGATCAGAACCTTGAAGAAGAGGTCCCACTCAATCATATTATTGATTTTGACCCATTCAGTAACTTCCATGCTATCGAGGCACCTATGTGATCTTCGATGATGACCAAGTTTTCCCAAAATTAGTAAAAGAGTAGGAGGAACTTGGAAGACTAGGCGACAACACTCTATGGGCACTATATTTTGATGGTGCCAAATGCAAAATGATTCTAGATCGGGCATCCAACTGGTATCTCTGACTGGATCAAATACCCTCAAAGCTTTTCGCTTCTAGTTCCTGTGCTCAAATAAAGATGTAAAGTATGAGGCTTTGGTCCATGGTTTGATTCTCACAGAGCGGATGGGGGTGAAGAGAATACAAGTGTTTGGAGATTCAGAGTTGATCATAAACCAAGTGTGCAGACAAGTAGCCGTAAAAAAATGTAAGAATGAGGTCTTACAGACACAAAGTATGGGATCTAATTGAGAGCTTTGAAGCTTTTAACATAGAGGTTATCCCATGATCTTAGAATTTTGTCGTGGATCAAATGGATTTGATTATCTCACACTTTGAGCCAACCCTTGAATCAATAAGAAAATAGAGTATAGTGCATATCGTAGTCCGACCGTTAATACCTGACAATGATTAGAACTGGAAAGTTTTTGAGGATGACGTTCAGATTGCTGCTTTTCTACAAAATTTGGGAAAAGCTTCTAATCATTCACATTTTGAAGATAAGGGGCTACCAAAGGACAAGTAATCCAATTAAAAATCAAAAAGCTCCTGCGAGGCTTGATTTCTCTCAAAAATCTCTTCGATTGTGAAGATACGAGAAATAGCAAACAAAGATTCACCACCAATGAAGGAGACTATGTGTTGGAAATAGGATGCCATTTAATTGCAAATCCTAAACATTAATTATTTCATGTATCTCCTAGATTCTTGGAATGTGTTCAACAACACTAAGATTAGGATGAGATTAATATTTGATGAAATAATCATGATTATTGACATTTGTAATTAATTCTAAATGCAAGAAGAAGCATGTGAGGGCGTCCATAGTGAGTTCCTAAATAATAGGGACACATGGGACACTCACATGGTAAGGTGAAACTCACCTTGTGTTCAGTTAACTATACATAGTAACAGTTAACACTTCTGAATGCATGTAAAGATCCTAGGAGTTAGGATTTGATGTTTGCATGCTTGAAGTTTAGTTAAGTTCAGTTCAGTTCAGTTTAGTTCAAAATCAGTTTAGTTTAGTTCAGTTTAGTTCAGTTTAGTTCAGGGTTCAGTTATCTTCAGTTGCATGCATGTTGGTTATTTTGAGTTGCATGTAGTTAGCTTTAGTTAACTTGTAATGCATGGCTAATAACATTGAGTTGTATGACAGAATAGGGGGACTACCTCCAGTTAACAAGGGATGACCATTCATTGGGAATGGTGTTGAGTAAATGTTTCAGTTAACTATAAAGCACTTGAAGCCAACTAGGGTGCCCAAGATGCTTTATTGGATTTACCTCTCATGCATGATAAGATATTTCTGAAGGCTCAGTTAAGTAGCTTTACTTAAGGGTGCCAACTTTGAGGAAGAGCTTTGGAATTATCACCGAAGTGAAGGAGAAGTTGTAGCTTCAGTTTGGGACACCCAAATGCATGAAGCACATGTTGTAAGCTTTAGTCTTCACTAAATAACTCAACTTGAAGGAATATGGCATACCTTTTCAAGGGCTTGAGCTTGTGCATTGTAATTATCACTATTTGGAGATTACAAGGTTGCATATTGTCTCTATATCTCATTCAAGTTGAATAGAGTTTTGATAATTGTTATTGCAGGTGTGAAGAAGATTGGTAAAGATAGAAGAAGCATTCTCAAGCAAGAATTGGAGCTATTGTAATTCAGGAATTGAATAATAGAATAATTCTTGGTGGAGTTTTTTCTTGAAAGGGTTTCTCCACGGTAAATCTTGTGTGATCTTTCTAATATCTTGTCTAATTCTTCTATCAACTTCTCTCTACATTCTACAACAGTAAAATGGATGAATCAAGATAATCATCCACAAAGAATATATGTAACAAAGAAAAGAATTACTTAGATCAACAATATTAAAGTTTTACAGAGTATTAAGCTAAGAAAACACCTCATTTTTCAACATTTGGTATCAGAGTTGAGGTTGGGTAGAGTATTGGGATGCCTTTCTCTTAAAAGATTGGAGGTTTTTTAGCTTAGTGGGAGCTCTTATTATTTTTGTTATTTGCTGATTTTGGAATTAAGTTTTGTTACAATGAATTCAAGGTTAGAAATTGAAAGGTTCAATGGTTCTAACTATGAAATGTGGAAATTAAAAATGGAAGATCTTCTTGAAGAAAGAGATCAGTGGTTAGCGGTTAATAGTGAGACAAAGACACCTACAACTATTTCAGATGAAGATTGGGCTAAGTTAAATAAGAAGGCAAGATGAACAATAAGGTTATGTCTTGCTGATGCTGTTCTTTTAAATGTTTCAATGGAAACCAGTGCATATAAATTATGGAAAAGAATAGGGGATATTTATCAAACTAAGAGTCTCACCAATAAGTTGTATCTGAAAAGGCAATTATATTCATTGAAAATTAAAGATGGTGATTTAGTAGCACAACATTTAAATGTTTTCACTTTAATTCTCAGTTAGTTAGCATTCGTAGATGTAAAGCTTGAGGATGAGGATAAGTGCATTTTATTGCTTTGTTCTTTACCAAATTGTTGGGAAAATCTAATTGTTGCAATTAGTGGAAATGGTGCAGATCCAAAGATGGACAACATTATTCCTACTCTCCTATCAGAGGAGATGAGGAGGAAGTCTAAGGAGGAAATCCAAGATGCCTTTTTTTGTAAAAGGTAGGCCTAAGAAAAAGGAGCCTAAGGGAAACAAGGAAGGGAAGGGTAAGTCAGAAGGACGAAGTAAGGTAAAGTGTTGGAACTGTGGGAAACCAGGACATGTGAAGAAGGATTGTAAGAACAAGAAAGAGAGTTCTAATTCTTCTACAAAGGAGTCCTCAAATAATAGTAATGAAGCATTGGTTATTTCAGCTAATATTGTTTGTGATAACTCTTTGCTTCATGTTTCAGAGTAATCTGCATAGAGAGGATGGTAGTCACGATGCCATGTGTGACTCAGTATCATGGTTCAGTGGGAGTTGTTGGCAGTGACTTGGATGCATCATTGGTAAGGTTATCTCCATTTGATTAGAGATATGGTTTCTTGGTTTAGAGTATATTTGTTATGGATGTCATGGTTTACTCTTGATATGCATTTAGAGTTTGGCATATTACATGGTTCTCTTGAGACTAGAATGTATAAGTATGTTATGATGCATGTGATCTCCTAAGAGGAGATGGTTAGATCATGGATGTCATGTTTATGTTCTTGATTCATGATTGGAGCTTTGACATTGATCTTGTGTGTTTCTCTTAAGTATTGGGTACATTAATCATTTGTTTGATTACTTCATGAAAGTGTTGTGTTGCATTTGGAGTTTGGCATGGATTGGTTGGTTATAGGTCCTCATGGATACTTGGAGAAATAGGTGAGGCTGGAATTCTCTTGTGGTAAGAGACATTTGTTGAAATGGTTACTTGTGAGAAAAGTTTTTCAACAGAAAAGACCGAGGAGTCTACACTTGGTTGAATGTGAATTCAACACACTCGGTGGTTTAGCATGCCTCTAAAGAGGTGGTTTGGTTACAGAGGCTTGGGAAAGGTAATGGTTTGGTTGATAATGGGAAGGTATTAATTGGAAAAGTTAACACTTTAATTAATGTTATAGATTATCTTATGAAACCATGCAGATAAGTTCTCTTGGTTTTAATCATTTGCTTGGAAGCTTCATGATTATGGGTTGCATTTGAAGTTAGCATGGTTTGATTAGTTGGTGCAAGAAGGCCATTGGCCTTGAGTCTTGTACTTGTTTTGTATTCCTTGTTTAGAATAATTGCAATGTATAATGTCAAGTGGGAGAATGTTTGGAAATAGGATGCCATTTAATTGAAATCCTAAACATTAATTATTTCATGTATCTCCTAGATTCTTGGAATGTGTTCAACAACACTAAGATTAGAATGAGATTAATATTTGATGAAATAATCATGATTATTTATATTTTGCAATTAATTCTAAATGTAAGAAGCATGTGAGGGCGTCCATAGTGAGTTCTAAATAATAGGGACACATGGGACACTCATGGTAATGAAAACTCACCTTGTGTCGATTAAATATAGAGTAACGATTAACACTTAGAATGCATGTAAAGATCCTAGGAGTTAGGATTTGATGTTTGCATGCTTGAAGTTCGATTAAGTTAGTTCAAATAGTTGAGTTCAGTTCAGTTTAGTTCAAAATTAGTTTAGTTTAGTTTAGTTCAGTTCAATTCAGTTCAGTTATCTTGATTGCATGCAAGTGCATGTTACATGCATGTTGGTTATTTTGAGTTGCATGTAGTTGCTTTAATTAACTTGTAATGCATGGCTAATAACATTGAGTTGTATGACAGATAATAGGGACTACCTCCAGTTAACAAGGGATGACCATTCTTTGGGAATGGTGTTGAGTAAATGTTTTAGTTAACTATAAAGCACTTGAAGCCAACTTGGGCGCCCAAGATGCTTTATTGGATTTACCTCTCATGCATGATAAGATATTTCTGAAGGCTCAGTTAAGTAGCTTTACTTAAGGGCACCAACTTTGAGGAAGAGCTTTGGAATTATCACCGAAGTGAAGGAGAAGTTGTAGCTTCAGTTTGGGACACCCAAATGCATGAAGCACATGTTGTAAGCTTTAGTCTTCACTAAATAACTCAACTTGAAGGAATATGGTACCTTTTCAAGGGCTTGAGCTTGTGCATTGTAATTATCACCATTTGGAGATTACAAGGTTGCATATTGTCTCTATATCTCATTCAAGTTGAATAGAGTTTTGATAATTGTTATTGCAGGTGTGAAGAAGATTGGTAAAGATAGAAGAAGCATTCTCAAGCAAGAATTGGAGCTATTTTAATTCAGAGATTGAATAATAGAATAATTCTTGGTGGAGTTTTTTGCCGAAAGGGTTTCTCCATGGTATATCTTGTGTGATCTTTCTAATATCCTGTCTAGTTCTTCTATCAATTTCTCTCTACATTCTACAACAGTAAAATGGATTAATCAAGATAATCACCCATAAAGAATATATGTAACAAAGAAAGAACTTAGATCAGCAATATTAAAGTTTTACAGAGTATTAAGTTAACAAAACACCTCATTTTTCAACACTATGAAGATATCAATGTCGGGAATGGTAGAAATCTAAAAGTCAGGAGAGACATCCTATAGGTGGACAAGGAAATACTAAAAGGACTATGTGCTAAATATGACAGGGTCGTAGCTTGAACCTATGATGATCTTAAAGGATACAACTCGGGCATCATTCAACATACCATCGACTTAGCCAAAGGCTTGAAGCTTGTCTGACATAAATAAAGGTTGGTGAATCCGAAGGTCAAGGCACTAATGGTGTAGGAGCTTACAAAATTAATCGAATCAAGAATCATATACATGTGATCAAACATTCCACCTAGGTATCCAACATTGTACCAATGTGGAAAAATAATGGTGATAATTGGCTTTGCGTGGATTTCAGGGACTTGAAAAAGGACTCGTTAAGAGATCACTACCCTTTGCCCTCTATGGAGTAGATCCTACAACTGTGGCTAGATTAGAGGTGTTCTCGCTGCTCAATGGTTTTTCAAGGTATAATCAAGTTTACGTAAAGGAGGACCAACATAAAACAATGTTCACTACCAAGTGGGGAATGTTTGCATACGTAAAATTTCCCTTCAGACTCTCTAATGTGGGTGCCACTTTTCAAAGAGTGATGGATATCGCCTTCAAGGGATGATTAATTAGATCATCCTAATATATTTGGATGACTGACTATTTTTTCAAAATCAAAGGATGATCATTTTGATCATCTAGAAAAGGTCTTCTGGAAGTGTCAATAGTTCAGGATTTCTTTAAATCCAAAGAAATGTGTCTTTAGAGTACCACAAGGCAAGTTTCTTGGTTTTGTGGTATCAAAAGAAGGAATAGCCATAGATGCTGAAAGGGTAAAATCTATAATAGAGTTACCATTGCTAGTTAATCAGAAGGGGCTACAATCCTTTTTGGGAAAAATTAACTTCATCAGCTAGTTTATTTCAAACTTTACAGGCATTGCAAGACCTATCACGATGATGTTGAAGAAGAATTTAGTGTTTAAATGGACTCCCAAGGGAAAATCTTGCTTTTGAGTAAATCAAAGTAGCCATCTCCATAGCTCCAGTGTTAGCCAACTTGGATTTCTCCAAGGATTTCTTGCTCTACATCTATAGTGGCCAGCACAACATAACTTCAGTGCTTACTCAAAAAGATGAAAAGGGAAGCAAAGAACATCCTATAGAATTCCATTCCAGGACTCTCAAAGGATATGAAACCGGGTACAAATTTGTTGAAAAGCATGCCTTTTCTATCGTTAAAAGCCTAAAGAAATTTTGACACCAAGTATCAATCAATAGAGTCACCATCCTCATTGCCCATCCTAGTGTTCACAAATACATCACTGGAGGTGAGATAACTTAAAAGAGGGCCAACTAGATCACCAAGATCCTAGAATACAATGTCGACATCTGACCAACCAAGCTGGTTTGGGTGAGAGGTCTTTAGGAATACCTTGCGTAGGAATTAAGCTCCTAGGTGGAAGAAGAGACCGACCGGGTCTATACAAATCAATTCAATTCTGACGAGTCATGGGTGGCTGATTAGATGTGATTTATGTAAAAGGGGTAGTACCTAACCAACATTCCACCTCATAAAAGATACTACAACCGACTGCAAGGCACTAGGTATGTACTAATTGAGGGGATTTTATTTAAAATAAATTATGACGATGTCCTCTATTTCTTAGATAAGCCATGGATAAAAAGGGTTTTAGGTGAATTCCATAGTAGTCCTAAGGGAAGACACTTCTCCGCCAAGACCACTGCTTTAAAGATAATTTCAGAAGGATATTACTGGCCTTCCATGTTATCTGAGGCCCATCACCTAGTGTGAAAGTGTACTTAGTGCCAATATTTTGTTGACAAGTGGAAGATCTCCACCATGCCATTGAGCCTGATCGTGACTGAGGAACCTTTTGCACAATGGGGTTTGAATTTTTTCAGGATGATCAATCCCCTCTCTAGCACATGCCATAAGTGGATACTCACCACAACCGATTATTTCACAAGATGTACGGAGGCCACTTCCCTAAAAAATGCTATAGAAACAAAAATTGTTAATTTTCTTGAAGAGTTAGTAACAAGGTTTGGTTCGCCTAAAACCATTATTTCCAATAATGCACGAGACTTCATAGGCTCTGGGCTATTGGAATTCACTCTCAAGTATGGGGTCTACCTCAAGAATTCATCCAATTATTACCCACAAGGAAATGAGTTAGCAGAGTCGACTAACAAGAACCTAATTAGGTTAATAAAGTGTATCAAGTCAAAACATTAGAAGGAATGGCACAAGCATTTGCGAGCTGCTTTATGGGATGACAAAATTACATCTAAGAAGATCCTAAATACCTCCCCTTATGAATTAGTGTATGCAAAGGAGGTTGTTTTACCCATTTCCATAGAAATTCTAGCATTACAACTATTAAAAGCCTTGGAAGTAGAGGAAAACAACAAAATGTAAGTGAGATTGGTAGAACTTTTGAGCCTTGAGGAAAAAAGAGAAAACATGGTATGATGCCATGATTGAGTGTCAACAGATAGTTAAACGATGGTTTGATAAAAAGGCCTCCAACCCAGATTTTTGGGAGGGAAGTCTTGTGCTAAAGTAAGACGAACGCACTGCAAAACCAGGGCTGCATACTAAGTTTGACTCAATGTGGAGGGGTCCTTTCCAAATCCATGCATGCAAGAAAATAAATGCATACAATTTGGAAGATACGAATGGAAATGTTTTGGATAACCTATAAATGATATTCATCTAAAATTATTCCATTAAAGTATGCATAAGTTCATTAAAATTTTACAGTTATGTACCATATGTAATTTTTTTGTAAAATATGTTTGTTTTTGTGAATAAAGCCATGAGAGTAACACAAGAGTAGCAAAAAGTATTATATTTTATATTCATTGAAAACATTTACAATATAATACACATATCGAGCCTAAGGCTTTGAGAGAAGTTTGAAGCCTTCTCGATTCAAACCCAAAAAGAGATACATCTTCAAAAAGAAAAAAACGTGACACAAAAATAGCAGTGGAAATGAAATCCTCCATCTGTTGTAAACAGTCAAAAAGTTATTTCTTTGAGGATTTCTTCAATAGGGTAGTAAAGGGGTGAACAACACACAACACAAGACATGCAAGCACGACACAACACATACCTCAATCCTCGACACCACGACTATACACTAGGAACTCAAAATAATTCTTCCAGTTGAGCCCAGGAATGCGCTCCATGTTATGCCCCCTTAGGAGAAAGGAGGTCGTAGGTCGGGACAGTGCACGATGATGCTCTAGGTCCATAGTACAAAAATTCATGAGGAAGGGCAGCCAGGGCACCACTTCCCCAAAGTCAATGTGCCTACGGATATTCATGATGGTCAAAATGTTAGCAGTAGGGATAGCTACTTGCACGATTTCACCGAGCCCATCTAAATACATCAAATGAAACATGGTGTGATAGAGTTCAATAATCCAAGGCTTATAGATATCTAAATCCAACAGGGAATCCACGAATCAGGAGATAACATTTGAGTTGCATTGCGACTAGTTCTCATCCTTCACATAATCCTTCCCGGGCACCCATTTGAACGCCATGATGACAAGGCAATCATTATTTCCTACTAGGTATTTTATTCTCTCACTATTGACTTCACCTACAAAATAATTATGCAACTTTCGGCTCAAGAGAGGAATTGGGGTGCCTAGGCCATAAATATGGCAGTGAAAAAGCTATAGACTAGCGGAATGGAAAATGTAGCGAGAAGGAGCCCACTAACTCAAATGGTAATTTGGTGAATTTTTTGCTAAGTTGATATCGCTATTTATAGAAAAATGTGCATCAGAGAGCTCGATGAACAAAAAACCTATCTCCCATCAAACAACAATAGAAAAAATATCAAGGTGATGAGTGATAAAGGATAAATTGTATAGAGGATCTCAAACTAAGCTTTGAGAAATTAATTCGGGAATTGGGAGTAAATGCTTGCATGTACTGATTGCTACCATGTGTCCGTCATCGTCACCAATTCCAACCTACTTGCTTATGTGAAAAGATATTTCTTAAAGAGCTAAAATATACTAAATTAAATGCAAATGCCTTTTTGAAGTACATTTCCATCGCTCAAAACACGCTTTCCATTGCTAAAGGCACACTTCCCATTGCATAAGGCTTATTTGTGAAAAAGGGTGGCATAGGTAATGTACTAATTACATTCTTGTGGAAAAGTTGGAATTCCTGAGAGATACAAATCCTATTCCACATGTATCGCCTCACTAACAACACTTAGCGAGCTAGTGGTAATGGCAACACCTTATTGCATGTACATGCAAAAATTAAATTCACCCCAAAAATTAATTTTTTCTAAGTATTGAAAACCTCAAGCAACTGTTGCTCTAAGAAGTTTTGTGCAAAACCTTCTAAGAACACAACAATGGCAGAGGCATCATCTTCTAGTCAACAGGCTGGAGTCTCATCTACTTGACTAGGATACACCAACATCTTTGGAAAGGATTTGTATGCTAGTGCCCCAGCACTAGAAGACCAGAGTTTTTCTCATACTAAAACCATACAGACAAGCAATCCCATTAAGGAGGAAGCAGTTAAAGATTTCATACATAATATTTATGACCCAAAGTTGCATGTAAACCCTAAAAACCTTAGGGAAGGAGAAATACAGAGAATGATCGCCCATGGGTCAACTGAGGGCTTTGTGTCACGACTCTAGTATTGTAGTTTGCCACAATTCATATTATCTTCCATACATCCATGCTCAGAGCTGGTGGATGCATGCGCGAAAAGGCTGGATAAAGAAATAGGGGTTATTTATGGAAATAGGTTGAGGGTTACAAACAACGCAACAACCATCCAGGATATGATGTGCATCCTTGTAAACTGGGATGAAAAAATATTCAAACATAAAAGAATGAAAGATTTCTAGAGAACCATAGACAAGAAATTAAAATTTTATATGTCCATGAAACAAATGAGAAGTTAGATGGCAAGCAACTCATCTTCCCTCTCACACACAAAAAGTTCAAAGCAGATGTGTAGGCCATTTTCATAATGTTAGCTTATATTTATGGATTTGAAGACAATGAAAAGGTTTACAGATTCGAGGAGGGATTGGCTTTCATGCTCAGGAAGGAGAGGAGCCAAAAGTATTTTTATTTTGCTAATGCCATGGCCAAAAATAAGGTATTCTTCTTTTCTGGCACATTTTATTTTACATCAGAACCATAAATTTTTTAGATGATATTTGTCACTTAGTAAGTTTGATGCGGTGGGGTTATACCAGCTAGTCTCAGTTTGGACCCATGTACTTTCCAAAACATGGGATTATTATTCGTTTGTTGATTACTTCTTACAACCAGTACTCTTAGATTTGTCTCTGCACCCTCTGGGTCAGTTTTCCCCTAAAGCCTTGGAATCGATGAAAAGCCACCAAACCCTAATGGATTATTTTTTGGGAGCCAACTTTTCTTTCATCAAATACCATGGTTTTATTAAGGAGCCTTTTAGGCTCCCTAAATTTGTAACGGATAGGACCTTTGCTTTGGAGGTATACCGATAGGCAACCATTGCCGACAAAGCCTATGGAAACGAGAGGCATAAAAAGATGCTTTTCATACTTCCTTTTACCATTGCCAAAATTCAGGTAACACTTGTGAAAAGAGAAGAGCGGAAGGTGTTGAATAGAAAATTGGCTCACCTAGGCTTAGTCCTCATTTGTGACACATGGAGGTACAATCCAGTGGGGCATCTTCCGAATGTAAAACACGAAGAGTGGGAATATTTTGAGTCAAGGAAGAACCCAACAAAAGAGAGGGAAAAGGTCTACATTGACCTAGCCTTTATACCATATGTGTGACCCTCATGGCTCAACTTCTATGTTTAGACCTAATGGAGTTATGACAAAGCACCCAGATGGGCCAATCTCTCAGAACACAGCTAAAGAATTTTGGATGGTCAAAAAGGAAGATGGTTGAGTTTTGGAAGTACCGACAAGAAATCAAGAACCTCAATGCCTTATATCTAGATGTTAAGTCACACGATGAAAAGTTTGATGAGATCTATGATATTGAGGTTGTGTCTGATAATAGTAATCCTAAATCAAATCGAGAGACCAAACAAGAGAAAGCACCAGTTTTCATCCCCAACCTTAGAATCCTAATAAAGGAAAAATGAAAGGAAAGGGGTCAAAACATAAAGGCTTGCAGATCACATCTTCTACCAGCACCTTGCCAAAGGGAAAAAGGACTCAACGGTCCCCAAAGAGATCTGTTGCAACTCCAGGAGCCCAAGATTCAGCAAGATCAACTGCCAGTGAATCTAAATCCACTAGTTTGGCCCCTGCAAAGAAGAGATGAGTCTAAGGCTTAGGTAGACTGGGCATATCAAGTAAAGGAGAAGAAGAGGTGGAATTTGCTCTGCCAGGATATTCAACTTCGATGGTCCAAGTAAATTTTGTGCTCGCCCTTCTTTCTTCTACTGCATCTTTAGTTGTTCCTACCCCCTCATCCACTGAGATGAATCCTTTATTTGTGGGTTTTGATTTCCTCATCCTGAACACACCCCCAGCCATATTTGATAATGAACCCCACGAGGAAACCCCGTGCGTTGAGTGAGCATCTTCCCCGTCAGCCGTAATTGATTCTTTAATCACCCTATCAAGGGCACCCATTGAAAACATTGATACATCCATGTTGCCAGTTTCACTGTCCCCATCTACTTCTAGGAAAATGCCTCTTTTTCCACCCACTTCCCCTTTTAATCCAATGGGTGTCTCTCCTTCTTAGTCCACACATGTCATCCCACCTTTTTCAATGATAATACTTCCCTTTGCCTCTTTTCAATCTTAGATGGTTGAGGCCTCTCCTTCCATCACCCTTTTCAGTCTCCCTCTAGATGTTTCACTTGCCGCACATAGTATTGACACTCCACATAGTCTTTAGAGTCATATGGAAGCAACAAGGCAAGCTCGACAAGTAAGGAAGAAAAAACTACAGGGAAAGGCCATGATAAAGCCAACTACTCAAAAGTTGGAAACTTGTTTTAATGCAGGACAAAATGCTCTGCTGATGGCTTCTATGAGGTCACTAACATTCAAGCCAAAGGGAGAAATGTAGTTCGAATATTACGACATCAGAGCTATAGGCCTCAATTTGAGTGAGACTCTTTCGTGTGACAAAGTGGTTCTAGCCAAAGCAACTCAGAAGGTGGTTTACACTGACTATGAAAATCTAGACAATAAGTTGAAGACGTGCGAGATAGAGTTGGAAAATATAAAATCCACAATGGATAGGGTATGGGAAGAAATCAAAGACAAAGACTTGGAGATGGCCCGCTTGAGGCAGTCATAGGGTCAATAGGGCGAAGCAACTAAGTTGCTTGAAGATGCCTAGAGTAAGAGGGATTAGCTTCATATCAAGGTAGAAAGATTGAAATGTGAGATCACAGTCGAACATGAAACAAACACAGAGCATCAACAGAGGAAAAAGAGGATGGAAAGTGATTTAGCTAGAATGAATGCCATATATAATGAGCTACAAAAGGTGCTACAAGAGATGGATCAAGAAAAGAAGAACATGTAAACAGAATTGGATAGCATCCAATCTCAAGCCTTTGACAAACTTCAGAAGGCCCAAATGAAAAAAAAAGGGTGAAACAAGAAAAGAAATACATCGAGCCTACTTTGCAGACTTGAAATGAGGAGGTTGGGAAGCTACACTCTGAGCTTGCAAATGCTCTCCAAGAGAAGAATCAACTGGACGAAAACATGAAAGCAAGGGAGTCCCAACTTTAGTATGAATTGACCATGGCAAAGGGATCCAAAATAATCCCAATACTTAAAAAACTAATAACTACTCATTGAGAGATAATCATAGTTACAGTTGCAGCCTTGAAACTAGTCTCATAGTTTTAAAAGATGCCTAGGAATTAAATGTGAAATTTGGCCTGAAAGTCAATTAAATTCTATGCACATTCACCCCCTGAGCTAAAGAATCAAGGGTCTTGGTCTCAAAATTATGTAAAGAAACTAAGGAAGCTTTAAGGGACATCGAGATTCTCAATAGAAGCAGTTACGAGGAAAGCAAATGAATTCATCGCTTGCCACTGGGTCGCATCAAGGAGTAAAATTTACCAAGCAGTGTTGCATAAGAAGTCAATGGGATCAAGGAGGATTTCAAAGTTCTACTCTAAATTAGATTACCCACCCTTTTCTCATTAGATGGAGGAATGTTAACAATTGAGTAGATCATGGAAGCAATTAGGCTCAAAGTCTAGGACTCTACAATGCTCTAGGATTTTAGCTCACCACCCACTGTCGAGAAGGAAATTCTTCCCCTTTCTCGACTTTATTAACACATCAAAGCTATTTCATCAAGGTGGGGAGGGGTGTATTTTAAAGAATTCCTTGATCTTGATCAAGCATACCAAATTTTATGCACTCTCATCCAGCCCACTGATGGAGATTGGGAGACCCAACACGTCGCTTTCCTCAAACTCTAAGAATTACCTGAGATCTAGATTCATGCCTCTGCAAGCAAAGGACCCCTATGAATCACCAAGAATGTGGAGCAATTTTTTCCTTCAAACATTTTTTTTGGTTTTCGGCCCTTACTTCCTTTTGACTTCGGGATGGCTTCGTGCCCAAAGGACAAAGACCACTCTCACATACATGCATACAATGCACCATGTGGTGGATGTGTGAATTTATATATAAATTCCTTTCAGGCCTAAATTGAGACACATTTCTTCTTAGTGGGGATTTCTTCAAAGTCGTTCTCATAAAATCTGAAATCTTCCGCCCACTTGCCACATCATCCATTTTGTCAGGTAGTTTCTATCTTTTGCAGAGGGATATTTTGGGGCGGAGTTTGTCAAAGGGCATGAGGGAGATCTTACTTTCAGGGTGGAACCTTCAAGTCAGCATCATCATTCTTCATAGCTGATCAATAAAATTTTGCTAGGTTATGCTAAGATCCGATTATTTTTTGACAGTATATCTTCCAAAGCTTCTATAGAATTTGGAGCCATTAATGAGGCGGCCCAAAAAATTATGAGAAAAGATCGCTAAGATCTGATCAAGCTCTAAATTAGATTGTGATCAATCAATTGTGGACATCTCACATTGGTTCATCTCTATTGGTTATGGCGGTGGCTCTCCCTCCTGGCTATTTAAAGGGGTACACAATAGAGAATAAAAATCTTGGATAATCTTCTTCAAGAACCATCCTTTGAATCTTTCATAAGAGGATAGTTATAAGGAGTTTTGATTTCTTAGGGACAGAAGGATTTTACAGAGCACTAATCAAGCTCTCTGGAATGTTATATTTGTTGAGTCTATTAATCGGATTGGCATACGACCTTTGTTTTTAGTTAATTTATTAAGAGAATTAGATCTTTTAAGAATAAATATCTAAACTTGTGCATTTTATGGCCTTTATTATGAAATTATTTTTTGCATATCATTTATGCTGAGAGCATTGTGTTAAAAGCCTTACGTAGGTAGTCTAAATGATTATTTCACATGTTATTAGCTTTTTATGTTTGATGCTATCTTTCAAAAACTGAATCATGTTCAATATACTCTTTCATTTTTTGTAAAAGATACATTGTTGTTCATATTATGTTGTAAGAGAGGGAAGGTTTTGTAAAGATCCAAATATACCTATTGGTTTTGTAGACACGTAAAATATACTGATTGACATTGTGCATCTGATCCTGACTTACTAACATCGTTTCTTCCTGAATCATCCCTCAGTCTAACCATTTAATCCAATTCCCCTATCTGATTAAATTCATCAATATTCATCTCTTAATTAAATAAATCATTTTATCTAATCGAGTCAATCTCTTTTGTTAATTAAATCAATCCATCTGATCTAATTATCCCTATTTAATTAAATAATCAATTTATTTGATTAAATCTCTAAAGTCTATCCATTAAATTAAATAAATTAAAACCTTATTTGATTTAATCTAACACCATCTCTTTTAATTAAATAAATCAAAACCCTTATTATTTAATTAGCCTCTATCATATTCCTCTCTTATTTATTTAAATAAATCCATAAATTTAGTCAAATAAGTCACATCATCAAATCTCTATTAAATTAATTAACCCTTGATTAATTTAACTCATCTCATGTCACATCCTCTAGATAATGCAAGTTGCACATGAAAATAGATTTAATTCATTTATTAAATCTCTATTTTCCTCACAAGGCATCTTTTGGAATATTCTCTCAATTTGAATTCAAAAATTCCAAGTCAACATGTACATCCAACAAGGCAATAAATTCATCTTACATGTCCTTTGCCTTGAGCCAAGTGGCATTTATTGCATTTTCCCTTCCCTCTTGCATGTCATTTCAACAAATTTGAAATTCAAAATTATGCATTTATTGGCACAAATCCCAAATCTTGCACATCCATCATCCATTCATAGCTTGACAAGTGGCATCATATCATTGGATGAATGTTAGTCCCACATTGCTCAAATTTGGACATTCATCCATTTTGAAATTCTATAAATAAAGAGCTCATATCCTCATTTCATCATCCACAATCCAAGAAAAGTTACCATGCTCAAATATCTCTTGAATTCCATCCATTATCATTGAGTCATAGCTAGGTTTTTCAGATTTTTTGGCTTGGAGTCTTCATTCTTCATCAACAAAGTGGATCAATCTCTTCAACATTCAAAGATTGCATCTTAGGAATTGGGAAAAGGGCCAATTTTCACATCAAATTGGCACCAATTCCCCCATGGGATCATGAGTTTGCATATTTAAATTAGGATTCAATCTAGTTTATCATTTATATTGTGTTCTTCATTGTTTTCTTTCCTATTTTGAATTTGTAAATGTATTTCATGGGGAATCCTTGTTTTGGCTTGCAATATCTAACTTGAGGTGTTTATTCTCTTTGTTTTGCAGGTACCAAGGTTGGGGTTCACACATTTGGCGCTAGAAGGAGGGTTGGATATCATTATTTCTAATCTTTTCTTGAAATTTTTGTGTTTTTCTTCACACACAAGAAATTTCAATGCTGGGAGCTCAACGTCGCTATTTTGGCACCGCGGGCTCATCAGTGTCGCTATAGGGCACCGCTTAAAACACAAACTATGCCACTGGACTCGCTGACCTATAGAAACTTTCAAAAAATATTAAACTCCAACGCTAGATGCAAACTACGATGCTGGGCGAAAATTGCGATGCAATTGAGCTCTCTGTCTCGACACAGTGCCGCTAACTGGTAAGTGGCGCTGTGAGGGCACTGCTCAGAAACCAAACTGCGACGCCATTGTGAGTTGCGACGCTGGGAGACAGTAAAAAGGAAAAATTTGATTTTTAGCACGTGCTTTTGATTTATGATTAATTTATGTTCTGTTTTCTAGTTTTCAACTTCTGTATTTTCCAGAATCTGACTGGTTTTTCTCATTTGTAGGTTGGAAATCGACGACAAAGAAAAGAAGGAGCATGATGATGATATTTCATTCAATCAAATTTTTTTTAAACACTTTAGTGTTTGTTTAACACTTCTTCAAGGAATTATTAGCACTTCTTTCTTAGGATACTAATCTTCCTTTGGGTTTAAAAATAATCTTTTGTTTATTTCTTGCAAAGGGCTAAAACGAACTTTAGGATCACAACTTACTAGATTTTGTTTCTTGGATTAACAAATGAAAAAAATATTTATCACTTGTCTTTTGGTGCTCTAAAATGAATTCATTATTGCTTTGTGGGATTTAAAAAGAACAAGTGTAACCTTGTTTGTTGTGAAGGATTACTTAGACTAAAGCCATTGAAAAAGGATGTATGCGCTTCTCTCGCACTTTATAGCGATCTTGAGAATCAAAAGGCCTTTTTCATGACTTTGGGTTAAGACAAAGCAATCACCTCCACACTTCGACTTGGGTTTAAAATTGAACATCTTGTGCGAGTGTGAGTGGGGGCATTGTTGTGTATATTCTCTCTCCTTGTTTCCAACAAGGATTGATCGAGTTACGAATAGTGTTTCTTATTCGCTTTTGTTTATCCTAGAGGGCCTGCCTTGGGGAAAAAGTACTCACCCAAGGGAATGACTCAACTGGTAACACTCTAAAGCCAAGAGTATTTCCAACTGGGATATAAATGTGGATATTGGAAGAAATGCCAATATCACGTGATTGATTCCGACAAGATGGATCCGAAAGGGGACTCTTGCCGTATGGGTCAATCTCCACGAATGGAAAGTCCTTATTAAAACCCATGTGCTAGAATTTTCCAAAATCCTTTAGTCTATTTGTTGGTGCAAGAACGGTCATTCTGAAGCCACCCCACACTTTTATGGTCTTCTAGTAGAAATGGAAAGCATGCCATGGGAGTTTCATAGGTGTTGATGCTTGGCTGCCCCGATTGACGTTAATGAGCCGTGGAGGGGAGCCAGTGGGGTCAAGCATCTAACCATTCACTAGAGATAAGCATAGCTGGACTTGTCCAAGTGGGAATCCAACAAATATTGTCTTACACATCCATAGGATTGTACTTATTCTCGGGTTACAAAATACATTGCTTGATCGAAAACATCTAAAAAACAAACACTTAACATCATCCAAATTTCAAACCCTTTTGAGGACAAATACAATTGACTCAATCCACATGTTATTGCTTTCCCTTGGGATTCACATCCTTAGAGGTTTCTAAACATTTGATTATATCTCAATTTGTCTTCTTAAGTAAACAATAGGAAACCCTTGCCTTAAGTTCATTGAATTTCTACATAACATATCTTGTGGGGTTTGAAGAAATTAAGACATTGGACATCTTAGTTTGAAAACCTAATTGAAGAAAGTGTTTTTGGTAAAATAAAGACATTAAGCAAATCTAAGAAAAATGAAATTTCATATGTGTTGAAGACTCATAACCCCAAAGCAAAACATTGATTGAAAATCTGAAATCATTTCTTAGTTACAAAAGTCTTTAGGAAGCATTTGCGTGCTCTTCAATACCTAGGTCTAGGAAAACAAGGTATACCTTTTTAGGTTCATCTTAGGATCAAAACATATCAAAATCCTTTTTCATCCATCCTTCAAAACATCAAAACAACATCATCTCATCATCACCTTTTGAAAAATCTTGAAATCATCCTTAAATACTAGGCTTTGTGGAAAAATAAAAATCATCAAAATCATTGAGACTAAATCCTTGAAAACATTTATCAAAATCACCTTTTTCTAGGCATGTGTAGATGCATCCTTTTGCATATGCTTAGTCAAAGTTATCAAAACCATCTTGTCTAGCTTAGTGTATGTAGATGAATCCTTCTTCATATGCTTAGTGAAACAATCATCTTATTTGAATAGGTGTGAGTAGATGCATCCTTCTCCTCACACATATTCAAATCATCATCCTTTGAACAAAGATATCCCTTAGATCATCATCCAACATCTTAGGGTCTTTTTGTTCAAAATCCAAATCAAAATTAAAATCAAAATCAAGGACAAAATCTCAAATCCAAAATCAAAATCAAAATCCGCAAGCCTAGTATCTCATTCGAGATTTATCAAAAGAAAAAACATCCATATCATCCATCCCTAACATCATCATCATCTCATCACCTTTGATCCTCAAGGCATCCTAAAAACTTTCTACTTTGGGACATAAAATAAAAATCGATTCAAAGAATCAAGAGATTCATCTCCCATATTCTCGAAGATTGATCCTTGTTTTATGGTTCTAACTAGATCTCAATACAAGAAGAGTATGGAAGCCAACAAAGAAACACCCACTTCAAGCGATCTTAGCCAAACAAATGCATAAATAATTCTCGCCGAATCAAGTAATCCTTTGACCCTCTCATCATCACAAAATCTGTAAGAAGAAAACCAAGGAGAGGACCTTACCTTTGGAATGTCTCATGAGGAAATGACTGAAATGTTCCAAAATCCGGACAACCATAGAATCATCAATATCATGATGAGGCTCGACCCTTCGTTATACATGCTTGAACTAGAAAAACAAGGGGCCAAACTACCTTCGGATTTTGACGTGAGTACCATAGTAGAGACATCATTTCCTCCAATCTCATCCACCATTCCCATCTCATCCACACCCCCATCTCAAAATTTCATGCAAAACATTCCGCAAATCACAACATCTTTTGCTCAACCCAACCCAATGTTAATAAGGGAAGTGCATTTCTCAATGCAATTCAAACACACCCCCTTGTTAATAATCAAAAGTTGGATGTAAATACCACCTTGGAACAAAGCATACCCCAAAACCCATTACACAAGAATGTTCCTCTCACCTTCCATCATGATCCGTCATCATGATTCTTTCACACAACACCACAAAAACCTCTTCTCACAAATTCACAAGAAGAGGGAGATATGTTCGGACCAGGGGGCATATTTGACACCACGACATTCTCACAACTCACATCCCTTACATTTCCACCTCTCCCACCATTGCCATTATCATCTGAACCACTCCTTGGTTTAGGGATTCCTCCCCTAACAAGTATCAATCAAACCTATATCCCAACCATCAATCAAGGCATTACACCAAACACCCAAAATTTGTCATTGATATCACAACAACAAACGACAAATACACAAGCAATGGAAACACCATCAAACACACTTCTAACATCGTAAAGCATAGGACCAACCACCACACCAATACCACTATCTACCACTCAAAATATCAACACAACATTATCACTCACCACAAACACTATTCCAAATCCACTACCACCTCCACCACCACCAAATTTCACCACATCAAGCCAATATGATGCAGCATTGCAAGCTGCTTTCCAAAGAGGATACCAACAAGTTTAGAAACAAAAATCTGAACAACTAGCTGCTCAGCAAGCCGCCCAGGCCGCGCAAGCTGCCCAAACTGCACAAGCCACATTACAAGTGCAACAAGCCCAAGCTTTACTGCAACAACAACAACAAGCCGGTCAAGCTACCCAAGCCACACAAGCATTGCAAGCACAAAAGACCGCTCAAGCACAACTTTTATTGCAACAACAAACAACCCAAGCACAAGTAGCACAAGCACAAGCTCAATTGCAAGCTCAAGCACAAGCTCAATATCAGGCACAACAAGCCCAATATCAAGAACAACTCAATGCACAAAGACAAGCAACACAATTTTAAGCATATCAGCAAGCATTAAAGCAATACCAAGAGCAACAAGAAGTAGTAGAATTGGCAGCCCAACAAGAAGCGTTGTTGGAACAACAAGAAGCACAACAACAAGTCTTGTTGGAACAACAACAAGCGCAACAACAAGCACAAATCTTAGCGCAACAACAACAAGATCAACAACAAGCATTGTTCATACAAAAGAAGGTGGAAGCCTACCTCATTCGTGAGAACATACAGATACCATCAAACAACACACCAATCAACCCACCCATCCAACCCATGATTGAAACACCCCAAAACACCTTCATCCCACCCCCTGATCCACAAAATGATGTGACAACACAAATCAGGTTGCTCTTGCAACAAGTGCTCGATCTTTAATCCGGGAGAACAACCAAAACACCAAGCAACTTGTGTCCCTATCCATTTGATAGGAGCCTAGAGATGAAACCATTCCCCAAGGGATTTGAAATCCCCAAATTTGACAAATATTAAGGGATGGGAAACCCTGAAGATCACATCAGGGAATTCAAGGTTCATTGCATGGAAGTCGCATATGACAATACTTATCTGATGCAGCTATTTCCTAGAAGCTTGGCAGGCCACGCTATAGGATGGTTCTCTCACTTACCTTCAAGCATTAGAACATTCCAAGAAATTAGGGACGCATTCATTAAGAACTACGCATGTAGCATTGCAATGGATGTTAGTCTCGAAGAACTCTCGGCTCTAAAACAAGTAAAGAATGAATCTTTCGCTTCATTCCTTCAACAATGGTGATCCAAGGCCAATCAGAGCAAGTGGACCATGCCAGAAGAACAAGAATTTTGCACCATCATAGCCAACCTTGAAAGCTACTTGGCATTTCATCTCAAGGTTCAGGGAATCACCACATATGATCAACTAATTCCCAAGGCGCTTAGCATCAAAAGAGCCCTTGTGACCCAACCTGCAGAATCAACATCATACCACGAACAACAAAACAACCACCCACCATCCAATTACAATGATAAACCTCGCACGTGGGAAAGAAACAATTTTTTTACTAATGATGGTGTCGTCGATGCCAAGGTGGTCATTAGTGGTCCATGCCAACATACACCCACACCGCAAATCCAAACACAACACCAAAACACTCATCACACGACATACCAACCAAACCACAATCCAATCATCAATAATCTCAATGACCAAAGGGGACCACCTCAACGCAAAACTTATCCCAAATGAAAATACACCATTTTGGGGGAACCACTTGAAGACATAATGAAAAAGTTGATTGACGAAAAACTCATCAAGCCTCCTACATTTGAGAATTACCAAGAACCCAATGTCAAACCTCCTTGGTATAACGAGAATCAACTTTGCAAATTTCACAAAATCAAAGGCCACACCACAAATAGTTGCATGAGACTTAAAAAAATCATCCAAGATCTCATCGATAAGAAAATCATAAACGTGGAACAACATATAGGAAATCAGGACCTTAAAATATACACGAATTCGATGCCGAATCATGGCAACAAAGGGAATAAAAATGATAAAGGGAAGGGTAATGTAAATCATGTGTATGAATCCATTTTTGCCTCACTAAATGAAGACTGCATGGTCATCACCATCAAGGGCGCCCATGCCGAAGAATGTGGAGTCACCACAAGAGGCAGAAAAGTCACCATCACAGGATCATCCCAACCAAATAGAGTCCCTGCATCTAGATCCATTCCTAATGGCTATAATGTCCTAGACCAACTCAAGAGAATGCCAACACACATCTCCTTCATGGAGTTGTTAAAAATATCATCAACACACAAAAAGATCCTTGAGGAAGCATTAGCTTCATCCACTGTCCCTGCAGATCTCGATGCGGAGCAATTCCAAGCTATGGTCAGAAATATCATAATGCCTAATCTCCTTACATTTTCTGACCAAGATTTCCCCACTCAACCATCTCACAACTATGCACTTCACTTGGAAGCCATTGTACACAAGGGCAAAATCAAAAGGGTCTTGGTGGATGGAGGTGCAGGCTTGAACATATGTTCCCTAAGCCTCATCAAGCAGTTGAAAATATCAGAAGATTCCATCGATAAAGGAAAGGGCATCACGATAAGAGCATATGATGACCAAGAAAGAGTGTATTGGGGCACAATCAAACTCCCTATTCAAGTAGGGCCCACCATCATGGAAACCACTTGTCAGGTCTTGGACCTTGACTTGCCATATAATATCCTCCTGGGACACCCATGGATCCATGCAATGAAAGTCGTAGCATCAACCTTCCACAAATGTGTGAAATTTACACATAATGGACAAGAGGTTACCGTCCATGGAGATCCTGAACCTTTCTCATATTGCAAAAATCTTGAGGAAAAATATTACAAAATCCCCCAAGTACCAAAAAATGATGAGGGCCCATCCACACCATACATCGATCCTGCCACTCTTGCATCCACTTCTGTGACAGAGACACCCGCCATTCCCACCATCCCCACCATCTCTGACATCAAGCTCATCATCTAGGAGGACGGTTGTGGAAGCTACAAGCTCCCTAATAATGCTTTTGTGATAGGGGAGTTACCACAATCTCCTCGATCACGGGGACGTCCACAAGAAAATCAAGCTTCCACATCACAAATGTATCCTGAAGACTATCCCAAATTCACAAGCTGGGGAGACCTTGGCCAGGAGATTATTGAAGCAGATCCATCACACATGTTGTATCAAGATGAAAGACCGACACCTGAATTACCAATGGATGAGACAAGCAAGGGCCTACAAATGATGCTCGCAATGAGCTACGACAAAAATCAAAGACTGGGACAAAACGACAATAGGCTCATAATACCTATCATGCCAGAGACGCGACCCATAACAAATCTTGGCCTTGGATGTACCCCTCCAAGTATAACCATACGTGGCCAAAGTCCTCCTGTTAGAATGGTCAATATTTATCCTCAGCCAATACTAGCACAAGTACGCTCACCAATATCCATAGGTAGAGACATACATAACTTTGTAACCGAGGCCTATATTAGTAGTGATGACGAGGAAACCATGACTAATCTACCTAGGTTATTTGAGGACACCACCCTGTGTATGATTAGTACCCTATCCTTCGAAACAGACCATCAAAATCATGAGATCCATTTAGTGTACCCCCAACTGATCGACTATGACCAACAAGGACCACCAGTTCTTGATACATTCAAAAACTATGAGGCACTCTCAGAATTCATGGGATTGAGGGATAACATTCCAGATGGGGATCACAAGGCAAGGTTTATAATAAAGTTGGACACATATGCCTATTACAGGGAAACGATTGAATCCTTCAGTCACAAAAGTGAGAAACTAAGAATCATATCCAAGTCCTTGAGTGAAAACCACATTGTGGCACTCTTTGACAAGACAAAAGTAAAAAGAAAGGACGTATCCAATGGTGAAAACCTCTTTGAGGTGCCCGAGGATGAAGGATTCAATCTTCCTTTAAGAGCTGTTCATCAGGAGAAGTCAATAGTCTTGGCTGAAAAATGCAATCCTGTCAACCTAGGAATAGAGGAGACCCCGCATATCACATTCTATGAGGAATCACTATTATTAGAAGAGAAAGAACTCCTAGCATCATTCCTAAAGGAAAGGAAAATAAACTTCGCATGGAGTTATGCTGACATGCCAGGACTTGATCCAGAGACTGTGGTTCATCACTTAGCAGTGTATCCAGAAGCAAAACCGATCAAACAAAAGCTTTGAAAAATGCATCCTCAAATAGCCTTATTGGTCAAAATGGAGCTCAAAAAGTTGTTACATGCAGGATTTATTTGACCAATTGATTATCCAGAATGGGTGTCAAATTTGGTACCTGTTTCAAAACCTGACGGAGCCATCAGAATCTATATGGACTTCATAGATTTGAACAAGGCATGTCCCAAGGATGATTTCCCGCTTCCCAACATTGACATGATAGTAGACATGACAACAGGACATGAGATGCTATCACTAATGGATAGATTTTCAGGATACAACCAGATCATGATAGCAAAAGAAGATCAACATAAGACGACTTTCACTTGTCCATGGGGGACCTACTGCTGGAACATGATGCCATTCAACCTAAAGAACACAGGAGAAACCTATCAAAGGGCCATGACATTAATATTCCATGACATGATCCATAAAATAGTCAAAGACTATGTCGACGACATTCTAGCTAAGTCAAGAAAGAGACAAGATCATATAGCAACCCTAAGCACTATCTTTGACAGATTAGAGGAATACAAAGTCAGACTAAATCCCAAGAAGTGCATCTTCGGCGTACAATCAGGTAAATTGCTAGGATACATAGTCTCCATGAGGGGTATCAAGGTGGATTCAGAAAAAGTAAAAGCAATTCTTGAGATGGAGGCACCAAAAACATTAAGGCAACTGAGAGGTCTCCAAGGCTGACTTCAATCCATCCGACAATTTATAGCACAACTGGCAGAAAAGAAAAAATCCATATTCTCACCTACTCCACAAGGGGGTAGCATACAAATGGGATACAAAGTGCAAAGAGGAATTTAAAAAAATCAAGGAATACCTACTAACACCACTAGTGTTAATGCCACCCATCCCAAGAAAGCCATTGATCTTATATGTGTCAGCAACAATAGCAGCCCTTGGAGCTCTCCTAGCTCAGCATGACGAAAATGGAATAGAGAGGGCCATCTACTATATTAGCAGGACAATGGTTGGTCATGAGCTAAACTACTCATTCATCAAGAAATCTTGCCTCACAGTAGTGTTTGCATCCCAAAAATTCAGACATTACATGTTGGCCCACAAGATAAAGCTCATTGCCAAAATTGACCTCCTCAAGTATCTCTTATCAAAGGCAATGCTCACAGGAAGAATGGAAAAATGGGTAATGATATTGTTAGAGTATGACATCGAGTATGTAGAGAGGAAAGCAATCAAGGGACAAGTTATTGCAGATCAACTAGCAGAGGCACCTATTTATTCTGAGAATCCTCTTATTTCAGAAATCTCAAATGAATCCATTTTTAACCTCAACATAACTGACCATTGGAAACTATACTTCAATGGCTCATACACACAACATGGATCAAGAGTTGGTGTCTTCTTCATCACCCCACAAGGGGATTGCATACCAAAGTCATACAAATTGGCATTTCCTTGCACCGACAACATAGCAAAATACGAGGCTTTGACTATAGGCCTCAGGATAGTAGTGCAATGGAACATCATAGCTCTCAAAGTGTATGGAGACTCTCAGTTGATCATAAATTAGGTCAATAATGAATACCAGACCAAGGATGATAAGCTCACTCCATACAAGAAATTGGTGGAGACTTTAAGAGAATCCTTCATTGACATAAAATTTGAGCAGATTCCAAGAACCAACAACAAAGCAACAGATGCCATAGAAACAATTGGGTCCCTATTAGACTTCCCTCACAATGTGCCAAAATATAAATTTATGGTTGAGTAGCTTCTCGTTCCCACATTTGAGGTACCAGAATCAGAATATGTGTGTGAAATTTTTGGCCCTGGCGATCCTTGGTATCATGACATCTATACATATCTTTGAATAGGAGTCATACCCGCTGACCTACCATCAAACCTAAAACAAACCTTTGTTAAAAAGGCATCCAGATTTGTGATCCTAGGTGATACCCTATACCGTAGAAGCATAGAAGGCACCTTACTGTGCTGCCTAAATGCTGAGGAGGCATTAACTGCTCTAACCAAAGTTCATAATGGTATTTGTGGCTCATACTCGAGTGGAATGACCATCGCCAAGAAACTGTTGAGGATGGGGTATTATTGGCCCACAATGGAAAGATAAGCACATGATCATGCTAAGAGGTGTCTACAATGTCAACAGCATGGGGACTTCATCCATGCTCCAACTCAAGAGCTTCATCATATTATCACACCATGGCCGTTTTCGTAGTGGGGACTTGATCTCGTTGGGAAAATCACACCCACCTCATCCAATGGCCACAAATTCATCATAACTGCAACTAAGTACTTCACAAAGTGGGTGGAAGCCATATCCATGACATATATAACTAGGAAGCAGATCTGAAAATTCATCTTGAACTATCTCATCTGTCGTTATGGGGTCCCACAAGCCATTATCTCAAATAATGGGACACCATTCAAGAACTAGGAGGTTCGCGACTTGTGCGAGAAATTCAAAATCCAGCATCACTTCTCCACCCCGTACTATCCCCAGGGCAATGGCCAAGCAGAAGCCACAAACAAAACCATCCTCAAAATCCTTAAGAAAATAGTCAATGACGCAGGTCGTGACTGACACTTGCAGCTTAATCCCACCCTTTGGGCTTATCAAACCAGCATCCGCACACCCACCGGCACCACCCCCTTCTCCTTGGTCTACGTATTAGAGGTGGTTCTCCCCATTGAGATTGAGCTCCCATCCTTCAGGATATCATTGCAAAACCTCATCATGAATGAAGAATACAGAGTATCAAGACTAAACGAGCTGGAGTTATTGGATGAGAGATGCATAGATGCTTTAAATCATTTGCAAGTCTATCAAAATAGACTCAAACGGAGCTACAACAAGAAAATCAGAAGCAAGACTTTCCAAGTTAGAGAACTGGTCTTAAAAGAAAATCAGAAGAATGTCCCAAACCCAAGCATCAAAGGCAAGTTCGAACCTAATTGGTTAGGACCTTTTGTCATCATAGAAAGATATAAATCAGGGGCATATCAGCTATCAACACCCGAAGGGGAACCTCTATAGGAGCCAATGAATAGCTCCCATCTCAAAAAGTTTTATACCTAAATCTTTCAAGGTATAGAACCAAAAAATCCAAAAAATTAGAAAAAAGTCCTAAAAAAATGGTTACTTTGGTGAAAACCTGGAAAATAGGCATCTTGGTAAGAACAAAAAAATAAAAAGCAAAAAAAAATCCAAAAAAAAATTAGAAAAAGGATAAAAAAAGTCATCCTCTAGTGAAAACCACTTCAGTGGCACTTTGAGGAAGTACCTTGGTGAAAACCTAGCAAATAGGTGCCTTGCGTTAATAAGAACTTTCCATCCACCAGGATCTTTACGGTTTGTTCGACATCATCCATCCATTTCTCTTCCATCATCCATCGCATTTAGGTCTCCATCCATCACTCATCCATTCGCATCCGCACCATAACTTGGTCCTGTGTTCGTACCATGATCCCTCCTAGTACTACTCGGCCCATCCTCAAGGTCAGTTTGTCCTACCTTTATTGGGGTAGTCTATTGCATCATGTTGGGGGCACATTCTCATCAGATCAGATTCATGTATATTCTTAAAGTCCTCAAATCAAAGAATCCAAAAACATCAAAACATATCAAAATCCAAAAACAGGTTAAAAAGTCATTCAAAAAGCCAAAAACAAGGTCGTCTTGTCAAACTACGTCATCTATGAGCTTGAACATAGGCAAGGTTGATCTTTGATCATCCCCCGAGACATCTAAGGTCAGTCCTTTAGGAGTCCGTCATAATAAACTAACATCTCATCATGTATATCATCATGTGTAAATCGGTCAAGTCGTTAGTCGAACTACGTGGTCTTTGCATATATAACGTAGGCAAGGCTAGTTTGTTGACCAGCCCTCGAGACCCCTAGGATAGGTCTTTAGGTTAGCCTCTTGGTCAAAATCTTAAGAAAACCCAAAACATTGGAAAATCAAAAAATCAAAACATTTGAAAACCTAAAAAAAATACCAAAAACAACCTCAAAACATTGTAAAACTCCAAAAACATCCAAATATTTGAAAAAATCCATCCATCTCATCTTGCTTGCACCCGCAATAAACACCATCCATAATAAACCGATCGCCATCCTCAATCTTCGGTAGGATAATCAGAAACAAGTCTAGCAGATTAAAAGTGAAAACTCAAAAATGTCAAGTCTAAAGTCTAAGTCGGTACGTAAACAAGCTGGTTATCTCTTCGTATTGGTAACTCATCATCTAAATTGGTCCCATATCAATCATCCCTTAGAACACTTTGGATAAATGAAATGACGTGCCACCATCCACTAACATGTCCTAGGATGAATCCTTCCTACAATGGGCATTATCTTTTGGCAATAAGTTTCGGTTATTATCCTTAGAAAACACATCCTCTTTCCGTTAGCGGTATTGAAGAGCATCAGTTTGTTTGTTTACTTGGTCTTTTTCTTTTGACTCATCTTATTGCGCTCAGTGCAAGGACGTCTCGATGATATCCCAAAATAGAGGATTTAGAGAAATAGGAATGGGGCAACGATCATTAACTTTTGTCTGCTGTGCTTGTTGGACGTTCTTGTAATATAACCTTGGCGAATACTTGCTTTGTTAGGTATGTATGGAAGAGGTCGAGGGAAACTTGTTGACTATTGCATGGATAGGTTCACCTTTCTATGTTTTTGTCTGAGATGTCTAAAACTTCTGAAGAACATCCTAGCAAGGTTTTCGTATGTCAGGTGTGAACAAGAATACTCCTATCTGTTTATCAAGTCAAAGTCCAGCACACTAGGTACAACACCATCATGGTTCCCTATACCTTGATGCATCATACCACGTGTGTTATCAAACATAAGAAAATTTGGCCCTTTGAAAATCCCAATTCCTTGGCAAGTAATCATCATCATCATCACCATCGATTCTGCATCCACAAATCATTAGCATATCACATAAACATATCATATAGGAAACATACACATTGCATTTTAATCATCATATAAATAGGTTATCATAAACATTCTTCATAGATAGGTGCATCTAGGTCATTGCATTTCACCCATTACATTGCATCTCATGGCATTATATTAATCATTGCATAAACATTCATTTGCATTTCATAAACGATTTCATATAAATCATCACATAAGCATCTACAGAAGCATCTCATAATCATTTTTCGCATAACAAATAGGTATATAAGCATTTAATTCATTAAGGCATACATACTTGCATAACATAAATGACAGAATCTCACCACTTTATGCATTAACATATCATTGCATCTCATAAAACCATTTCAT
Source organism: Sequoia sempervirens (assembly GCA_007258455.2). NCBI lineage: Eukaryota > Viridiplantae > Streptophyta > Pinopsida > Cupressales > Cupressaceae > Sequoia > Sequoia sempervirens. Next base: position 637,227,926 of record VDFB02271358.1, on the reverse strand, counting down.
CATGCATTAACACCATTTCATTTGCATCATCTCATGACCATCGCATTCATATTACATCCATCCATAAATCATCTCATATATAAGCATATCCCACACATTATTGCATATACCATAGATCATATCATATTAAAATCCATATCACATATCACATTGACATAAAATAAATCATCATATAGATAATATCATTGCACATCATATCATAGGTTAGCATAATATAGATCTGTTAGTCATAATCATAACACATACATCATTATAAATAAATGCATCCATAGGACATCACAAACATATAGAAATAAACCGTCCATGCATAAAGGAGAACACGGTACATCGCATCAAAATTGACTCATATACATTATCAATCATGTCACTGTCATAGTACAAAGAATAAATCAGATCACTGTACATATATGTCAATCGGTACAAAATGCCCATCAGGCTATCAAAAATGAGCCCATAAGGCACAAAAAGTATGTATCATCTCGATCAAGCTCGATCCCTGTGAATGCTGCCCTCACCCCTGTCACCGTGACCCTCTGGTGGTCTCTGGATGGTCCGCTCTGAATACTCTGGGACCCACTCTGCTCTGGGCATGGTATCGTGATAAGCCCGACGGTAGTACTCTACCTCTCGGATGACATCCTTGTAAGATCGTACCGGCATTGTACCTTGGGAGGAGGAGGCTATCATACTCTCGATCTGCTGTCTGCGGCCTAGCTCTGCAACTGCATGTAGCTCTATAGCCTATCTCTACTGCATAGCTTGATCTCTCTCTACTATGAGCTACTCTCTCTCAGCCCTCTCCTGATCTCTCTCAGCCGTCACGGCCTGAACCTAGGCCTGTAGCTGCGCAATCAGGGTGTCCCGTGCATCTTCCTGACCTGCTAGCTATACCCGTGGCTGCACGTGAGGCTGATCCTCACCCTCGACTCATGGTGGTGGGACTAGTGGCTCCTGCTGCTGATCCTGCATATGTACATCCCCGTGACCTGACAGGACTAGGGGCACAACTGGTGGATCCTATCGAATCTCAACCCTCGGTCCTTGCTCTCGTCCTCTCCCTCTGCCTCTAACTCTGCACACATCTGGATCCTCATCTGGAATGGTCAACCGAAGAGGAGGTCAGAACTAGTCTCTATAGGCCTGGGTGGTGCTTGGATTTGCCAAGCCCTGATCATAAGCCCACGGTCGGGCTACCAACTGCCTAAAGCTATCAACTACCTCTGAAGCAGGAATACCATGACCCCATGACACCTATGTCATGCTGCGAGCAAAGACGGCTACGTAGTCATCATCAGGCCAATCCTGTGGCTCTCCAAACTGACGTTGTACGCGCCCAGGCAGGTACCTCTCGATCATCGTGTGCTCCCGCCCCTGCATATATCGGTCCTGGCAGAAATAAAAGAGCTGATCAGCATCGTCGGCCCATCTGGGCCGACCAAGGTATGGACGCCAAGTAAAAACTAGCATCTCGTTTAGGACTCGCCTACAGTGGAGGATCTCGTGCTCACCAGTGTGTGTGAAGGACACACTACCTCTGTATCGTGCCACGAGGGCATCCTCTACCCCCATCAGAACTGGAACGACATGTGGATGTAGCACATAAATGTGCTCCCATGCCCAAATATGAAGTAAGGTCACTCTAGCCCCCAGCACTCTGCCATCCATGTATACATACTTGTGAAGGTCCCTGTAAAGCAAAGCCAGAAGGACATGCCCCCATGCGAAGCAAACCGACCTGTCTCAGACCATCCGCTCCTAGCAATACCCCTAGCCGGGACTGAAGTATCGCCCTCATTTGTCTGGGGCAACCAGACCCGAAATGATCACTGCAACCGCCCAGCGGAAGGGAGGTGCGATGACCCTGTATCGCTCTAGCTCAATCTGTCCCTCGCAGTAGATGATGTCCCGTGTGGCGAGGAATCTAATGCAAGACTTGTGTCCCTCGTCCATATCAAAGATCACCCGTTGGCCATGAATAGGCAATCGTAGAATGCACCAAACATCCTCCAGAGTGACGATGGCCTCGCCAGTGGGGAGATGAAATGACAACGTCTCACTGTGCCAACTCTCGGCCAACGCTGACAACATTCCTAGGTGAGTGCACACGGGTGCCGCGTATGCAATGTGCCATAATCCCACAACTCCTAGTCGATCTTGGTCCTTGTTGCTCAAATCCCGTAAGATGCTAGCCAAGTCTCGCGACTGGTGCTCCCGAGAGTAAAGCTCCCTCACCGCATCCTGCATCAAGGAAGGTCAGCGTGTTAAAATTTATGAAAAATTTCTTGGTTGAACGCTCCAGAAAGTCCCCAGTGGTGCAGTTTGTGATGGCGTTGCAGTTTGAATTTACTCTAACTCCGACGCTTGAGCCCAAAAAGAGCCAAATGGCACCGCCACGGTGCACTTTCCCTTCCAATGTCGCAGTTTGGGTGAAAAGGGTGCCACTGTAGCACACTTTACCCAAACTGACCCATCGAGCTCGAGCCAAGCATCAAAGTTTCTAAACTCTGAACTGCACCGCTGCAGTGCAAAACAACATCATTGCGGCACAAAATGGCACTGCACGACGCAATTTAAATGTCGAGTGGCGCTATATAGCGCTGCTGGAGGCTAGCTCCCCTTTTAAAGCATTAAATACAGTATTAAATGAAAAAACTAAGCTTGGGTAAGGGTCACATACCAGTGCCCCGATGCTAGGTGGCTGCTGGTATGTCCGAACTTGATCAGTGATGTGCAGGGGAAGCTGTCGTTGTGCCAATCGCCGGAGAGTCAGAGCTCAAATCTCAGGTTTGCTAGCAGAGGTGTGTGAAAATGACTTGAAAGTGACCCCTCAGGCCCCTTTTAAGCCTAAAAGTTAGGGTTTTTAACCCTAAATAACCTAACTTTTTGGTTCGATTGAGGCTTGTTTTTCATCGTTTTATTGCGTTTAGACATGTTTTTTAGCCTCGACCCTTTCGGACTTGGTACTTTGTCACCTTTTTTGAGATCACCCAAAATTAAAATTTTCGTCCGATCTCTCGAGGGGGCATTATAATGGCATGTTTTCTCTCCATGCAACAGTGGGGCAAGTTTTTAAAATATCAATTTTTGGCTTTGATTGAGATCGTTTATTCTTTGAACCAACACAAAGTGCATTGCTTCAAAGAGGGGAAAAATGTAGACATGTAAAATATACTGATTGACATTGTGCATCTGATCGACTTACTAACACGCTTTCTTCCTAATCATCCCTCGGTCTAACCATTTAGTCAAATTCCCTATCGATTAAATTCATCAATATTCATCTCTTAATTAAATAAATCATTTTATCTAATCAAGTCAATCTCTTTTGTTAATTAAATCAATCCATCTGATCTAATTATCCCTATTTAATTAAATAATCAATTTATTTGATTAAATCTCTAGATTCTATCCATTAAATTAAATAAATCAAAATCCTTATTTAATTAGCCTCTTATCATATTCCTCTCTTATTTGATTTAAATAAATCCATAAATCTAAGTCAAATAAGTCACATCATCAAATCTTCGTTAAATTAATTAATCCTTGATTAATTTAACCTCATCTCACATGTGTCACATCCTCTAGATAATGCAAGTTGCACATGAAAATAGATTTAATTCATTTATTAAATCTCTATTTTCCTCACAAGGCATCTTTGGAACATTCTCTCAAATTGAATTCAAAAATTCCAAGTCAACATGTACATCCTACAAGGCAATAAATTCATCTTACATGTCCTTTGCCTTGAGCCAAGTGGCATTTATTGCATTTTCCCTTCCCTCTTGCATGTCATTTCAACAAATTTGAAATTCAAAATTATGCATTTATTGGCACAAATCCCAAATCTTGCACATCCATCATCCATTCATAGCTTGACAAGTGGCATCATATCATTGGATGAATGTTAGTCCCACATTGCTCAAATTTGGACATTCATCCATTTTGAAATTCTATAAATAAAGAGCTCATATCCTCATTTCATAATCCACAATCCAAGCAAAGTTACCATGCTCAAATATCTCTTGAATTCCATCCATTATCATTGAGTCATAGCTCTAGGTTTTGCAGATTTTTTGGCTTGGAGTCTTCATTCTTCATCAACAAAGTGGATCAATCTCTTCAACATTCGAAGCTTGCATCTTAGGAATTGGGAAAAGGGCCAATTTTCACATCAAATTGGCACCAATTCCCCCATGGGATCATGAGTTTGCATATTTAAATTAGGATTCAATCTAGTTTATCATTTATATTGTGTTCTTCATTGTTTTCTTTCCTATTTTGAATTTGTAAATGTATTTCATGGGGAATCCTTGTTTTGGCTTGCAATATCTAACTTGAGGTGTTTATTCTCTTTGTTTTGCAGGTACCAAGGTTGGGGTTCACACAGGTTTTTGGGGTTTCTTATTACTGTCAAACCTTAATGGATGCTTTCTGTGGGGAGATTTGAAAGACTGCATTGTGCTTCCTCTAGCCTTTACTGCTCATTCTCTTCCCAACAATGAAGGGTCTGTGGCATTTTGTTTCCATTTTATCAGTTATAAGGAATTGTTAAGCTTTTGAAATGTTCTAAAAGCCTTGGTGCATCGCCATTGTTTTAATTTTTTTCTTGCATTTTAATTCCCATTTTTCCCACACACAAAGAAGAGCTGACTTTCTTTAAAAATTATGAAGGTCATTCAATGAGGCGTAATTTGGTCCCCCAATCGTCGAATTTCCCATAAGGGTATTCAAAGAGGCACAAGCTTTTATGATCAACATTATCTATTTGATTTTATTAAGTTGTTTAAATTTGATCATGATGTAATTAACATACATTATTATCTTATTCCTCAAAATAAAATGATTGATGAAGTTGATGATTGAACTCCACAACACCTAGAAATCACCTGCAAGCAATTATCCTATCACAAAAGAAAGATCAAAGCAACTGATTTGATATGCAACCAAGAGAGACAGTATTGAATCTAGAAAATCACTGATATGTGCAATGTATTAACCTAAATGATTTTGAATTAATTGGACAATTGATTACAATGAATGTGCATGCTTATAAAATCATGTAATTTAAGTAAACCCTAGATGAGGATTACATTATGTTGTGAAAAGTGTCTTAATGTCATGCAATGAGACAACTAGAGCTATAATTAGCCAAATCTAATAATTAAAGAGCACTCCTAAGTTTAGCTTAAGTGAACTAAAGCAACAAGGGGCTTAATAATTAATTAATGATTAATTAATTATCAAGTGATTATCTTGATTACTCCAACACCCCCCTTAAGATCAACTTAGGGAGAAGCTATAAAACCTTGACGTAGAATGCAATGTTGGATGCATGGATGGGTCTCGGATACAACTCCTAATGAGGTGCCCATGTATAAATAAATGAATCTCTCATAACTGGAGAAAAATAGAAAACCACATGGGGAAATATCCTCTCCAAAATAGAGAAAAAAAATGACTGCACTAGTGAAAGAAGGATAGAAGGAGGACTCAATGTGATCCCCTCAGGACTGCTTCTGTCACATAAGTATAATAGATTTTCCCCTGATAGGAGAGTGAAAATGAGGATATGAATCTCCCCACAAAGAAGTAACTCTTGTGCCAATGATGTATTCCTGAAGATAGAATATGATCCACTTCTTGCAAACAACATTTATCCCTTTAGGAAGAAATAGATTCACTGGTGATTGGAGAAGCCAATCCAAAGAGATGGGTGATTCCAAAAGCCAAATCCAAATGATGTGTGCCTCTAAAAATTGCTCATGTATCCACATGTCAGAAAGTGGCAATGTTGATCCAAGATCCTATGAAGACTGATATAGAACAAGCTACAAAGTTGATGAAGATGGTGGGACAATAACATTGATATGGCTGTAAAAAAAGAGGAGATGAATTTCCTCAAAGTCTTAAATATGAGACTATATAAACAATGATGATATGTCTACAAGATATGAATCCCAAGTAGATATTTCTAGAAAATGATGGATGTCCTACTGCATCGAACCAATAGGGGCCAAGGGTGTGGCCATTTCAAACTGATTAGGAACAACAAAAGATGATGATGAAGCCTTGATCTGAATAGTGGGAACATGAAGACAAGTCTTTGAACCATCGAACCATGCCAGACCTATGATATACTCAATCTCCTCTAAAATGTCATCATCAAAGGGTATGTAATTTGCATCTACAAGAGGGATGAGACAATCTACAAAAAGATCCTCTAGGTTTGGAGAGATATGAGGGTCTCCATGAATCTCCCAAAGTCGTGTCCAAAGTGTGTGGGGATATTGAATGTCTGATACATAACACATAGTGTCAAGATCAACACTAGAATAAATAACCCATACAATATGATCTCAGATGATGCCCCATGCTAATAAACTCCTTGGTGTGTTTAGTGTAGGTATGAGTCCATACAAATAAGGAAAAATATCAAGCCACCCGAGATGTGTCAGGATGTCATTTCACCAAGACTCAAGTTATCCTTATCCAAGTTGATGACATAAGGATGAATAAAAAAACCCATGATACTTACTCAAAATGAAAAATTAGAGACTAACGACCTTAGTACTAATAAATCAAATCAAATGATGTCATCCTATGTAAATAGATCCTTTCTATGTGCCAAGATGTCTAATTAATTAAGCAAAATGTGAAAACACAAAAAATAAAATAAAATGTACCTAGGGCATATTCTAGAAAATGTGCATGAATAGATTTGAAGAGCTCTGAAATACCTTTCCAATGCCACTAGAATTGAGAAAATCAGAGATATAGGAAACAAGTTGTGAGCTCAAAAGCACAAAATTATGATCTAACTTTGACTAAGAATAACAAGAATTGGAAACAAAATTTGATAATGCAACCTACCCCACTGGAAATTGCTTTGAACTAGCTTTCTGGTGATGTCTTGTTTGCCCACTTTTGACATTGTATGCCAAAGTTATGCCAAAAATAAAAAAAATAACTCCTTTAGGAAATGAAGGCTAGGAGGGGGGCTTGAGTGGTTGTTTATATGGTTTTGTACTACTGGCATCAACATGATGTCATGCTGATGTTAGATATTCCAGTAAATATTCCTTGGTTGGAAAAAAAACCATTATTCCTACAAAAAATTTGATCGCTTAAAAATCCCAAGAATATTTTGGGATCTTGTTGAAGATTCTCCCCACCATGTTTTTTGCTGATGCCAAGATCTTAGAAGATTCCTTGGGAATCTTTTGATGTTGCCACTTGTTTAAATTCGTTGTCGTATTTTTTGTTTTTCACCAATGATTATTGCTAGCCAACCAAATACCTGTTGTTAGCTTAAATAAGCCATTTCCATGGGTATTTAAAGCTCTTTCCTTGGTACGTACGACCTACGACTAGTGTAGGGTACTGTGTACCCTGCCCAATCAATTTTTTTTCCTTTTTTTTTAAAAGCCAATTTTTTTATATATTTTTTTAAAGCTTTGAGAATTTTTTTATTTTGTTGGTAAAAAAATACTGTAAAAAACCTGAATAATAAAAACCTGTGCACTATGAAGAATTTTAATGAGGGCTAAGGCTATACGGGCCATACATAATTCTATGTAGATTCTTGGCCCTAATTTTTTTTGTTGTTTTTGCAACTTCTTAAAAATCGATGAAACGACAAGCGTTCTTTATGTTTTCAATCATTTTGGATGCAATAGTGATGTCCGTTTCGCCCTAGGATGAGCTAATTTTTCCCTCAAGGATAGAACTCTCAGAATTCAGATAGTAGCTATAGATTTGGAGCTCTAATACCATGATGAATTTGATTATTGAAGTCCACAACACCCAAAAATCACTTGCAAGCAATTATCCTATCACAAAAGAAAGATTAAAGTACAATTGATTTGCTATGCAACCAAGAGAGAAAAGATTGAATCTAGAAAAGCACTGATATGTGCAATGTATTAACTTGAATGATTTTGAATTAATTGGATAATTGATTACAACGAATGTGCATGCTTATAAAAGCATGAAAAAGTAAACCCTAGATGAGGATTGCATTAGATTGTGACAAGTGTCTTAATCTCATGCAATGAGACAACTAGACCTATAATTAGCCCAAACTAATAATAAAAAAGCACTCCTAAGTTTAGCTTAAGTGAACTAAAGTAATAAGGGACTTAATAATTAATTAATTATCAAGTGATTATCCTGATTACTCCAATAATGATATCATCATATTTCTTGGGTTGATTAAATTATGCTAACCAATAATTTAAATTAGAACCCCTTAATAGAAGGGCAACTAAATCACACTTGATTAATTTTCAAGGGTAAACCATCTCCTTTATCTATGGTTTCATAAAAGGAGTTAGCACATTATATGAAAGCCTATTTCTTGCTTTATATTTTGCATAAAGATAGTGATAAATTATTTTTCAATAAATGACCATTGTAAGAAGGCAAAAAACGATCTCACCTTCTTTTTTTTTGTTGCATAATTTTAACATAGTGCTTTCATACATTTGATGTTAGGATAAGTGTGCAAAATAAATTTCAGCTAGGCCCTTGAAAGTGGTGATAGATCCATGTGGAAGGTGAATGAACCATTCCAATGCTTGTCCTCCTAAAATTTGAGGAAATCTAGTCTCATAAGGTAATTGTTGATATAGGATATTTCTTGAAAAGCTATGTAGAATTCCTTGGCATGCTCCCTAGGATCACCTTTCCCTTTATAATTTTCAAATTTAGACATCTCAAAGTTTTGGGGGAAAGCCACCATAGTAACAAAATTATCAAATGGGTAAGGACATATGTCATCAAAGTTGGTTGAGGTGTGGATGGATGTATGCACGAGTGAAATGCAACTCTTGATGGTATGGTGACTCTAAGTTGTATAGAAAAGTTAATTTTAATTGAATGTGAGATGGTAGTGGATTTTTGTAAGTTTTGTAAAAAAATTAATGCATGTGGGTTATTGATATTGTATGATAAATTAAGGGGATATGATTCCCATAATTTGTCTAGGTGGTTGGTGGTTGTTGTGGATATGAGTTGTGTTATGTCAAAATTTGATGAAAGTTTTCCCCCTTTTAAGATTAGTTCTAAAAACAAATAATCTTGGTCTAATTTGATGACTCTTTTCATAAGTTTTTGATTTTGGGGACTTTGTGAAAACTATTGTGTTCTTGGTGAATATTCAAGTTGTGTTACAAGACTTTCATCTATGTTTGGTCTTTGAAGGAATTTTTGTTGTGTCAGTGTGAAAGGGGTGTTTTATCTAACTAGTTCATTCTTAGCTAGTTCTCCACTAAAGTCCTCTTCACACTAGCTTAACTTTACATAAGGATAAGGTGGTTGAGCCTTTAATGACATGAGTTGTCACACCTCATAGGGTGCCAACACTTGTCATAATTTGGTTGCATCTATCTCTCCCCTTGGCTTATATAACCAAGGAATTTCCTTTGTAATTCTTAATTCTCAAGTTGAATATAGCTTTGCATTCTTGAGAGGAATACAATTTATTCCTCATATTTCTGGTTTTGCTTTCCCTCAATCATTAGATTCTTGGTAGGCTAGTTAGTAAATCTCACATGGTACAGAGCCAAATTTGAGTTGTGGGTTAGCATTCCTTCAGGAAATCTGAGAGTGTTGAGAAAAACTAAGTATGCTCTTCTCTTGCATCCTTAGATGATCTGGAGAATCAGAAAGGTGTGAAAAGAATATCAGTTTCTGGGGGGGTTCATACATTGAATTGTCAGTTACAAGTCTTCAGAAGCTTCCTAGAAATATTTTGAGCTTACAATTGAGTCCAGAGCAGCTGAGACAATCAAATCTGCCCCTTATTTCACCTAAAATGGGCATCGGAGGCCAGATTTGCAACAATTTGAAATGGGGGGTTCATTGCCAGATCCAACAAAAAGCCATCATTTCAAAGCATTTTGGGTCAAATCCAACCCTATCATCGTGCTTAGAAGGCCCGAAAACCATAAAATTGACTGTCAAAACGTCAATTTTGGACAAAGTTGCCAGGTAAGGCAAATTTTTTTGTCCAACCCCATGAACAAATAAGTAATATTTTTTATTTTAAAATAAAAATATTCATTTTTGCTTTAAAATAAAAACATTTTATTTTGTTTTAAAAATAAAAACATTTATTTTTTAAAAAATAAAACCATTTAATTTTGTTTAAAAGAAAATAAAATCATTTAATTTCTTTTTTGTTATTTGCAAATAAAATTATATTTTTGTTTTTTAAAAATTGCAAATAAAAATATATTTTTGATTTCATAGAAAAATTTGCAAAAAAAAAACTCTTTAGATTATATATTTTTGATTTTTTTTAAAGAATTGAAACAATATATTATTTCTCTTTTTAAAAAATAAAAAATTACCATTAAGAAAAATTGCAAAAACAAAATTCATTAAAAGAAATTTGATTTTTAAAATAAAACAAAATTCATTAAAAGAAATTTGATTTTTAAAATAAAACAAAATTCATTAAAAGAAATTTGATTTTTAAAATAAAACAAATAAAAAGAAAACAATTAAAAAAATACATTTTATGTGCAATACCTGTGCAGGCATTGCTTACGTAGACCTGTGCAGGCCTTGTGCCTAGGGTACCACACAACTCACGCGTAGGCTGCATCCTGCCTCGACCTTTAGGCTTTTAAAAATAAATAAATTAATATTTCAAAAACAAAAACAAACAACAATAAAAAAAATTTAATATTTTTTTGTACATGTATTATCTAATGCAAAAATCCATCCACCCAAGAAAATCTCACAAAATTGGAAGTACTGCCAAATTTGGCGGAAATCTTCACAACCCCTCTCCGTTGAGGCATTATTCTTTCAAGACCAACTTTGACAGCTCATAACTCAGGCTCCCGACCTCCAAATTTAGTGCAATTTTTTTTTGATTTGGGATAATTTTTCGTGCTGTACACATTGGTGTAGATGGTTTTAGATTTTGGTGCATGGAATTTTCAGAAATTTCTGATTCTCAGGGATGACTCTTCATTGTTATCGTTTTGCAAACTTCAAAGTTGCATAACTTTTGCATACGACCTCAGATCGAGTTGATTCTTTTTTTGAAAGTGCATGATTTTTCATGTAATTTTTATTGATTCTATTTATTTTGTATGAAATTTTACTAGATGTATACTTTTAGCACATGCTCATTTCTTAAGGAATTGTAAAAGCAATGAAATCCAAAAATCTGTAACTGCACTAAATATAAAGTTCCAAATAATTTTTCTCTGGGGGTTTTTTTGATTGAGTAAAGAAGGGGGGTCTCTTGTTGTCTTTGTGCTTGAACATCTCTCATACTTTGTGCTCTTTTTTTCCTTCACTATGGGTACACTTAAGTTTCCATTGCTCACACCCTACAACTATAACACATGGCATCAAAATTCATGGAATGCCTTAATGCAAAAAGGATATACACCTTATGTTGAGAAGAAGGTAACTGGAACCACAAATGATAAACAAAAACTACTATGGATGTTTGAACATACAAATGTTCTTGGTTGTCTAAGGAGTTTTGTTCCTCTTGATATAATGTTTCAGATTGAAGCATGTAAAGATTCACATGATGCATGAGAAAAATTAAAAACTATCTATGGTACAACTAATGAAGTTCATGATTATCAAATTGACAATGAACTAATGGGTCTTGATCCAAAGTCTTTTGATAACATACAAGATTATGTAACAAAGGTCAATGACCTTAGAGCACAATGTAAATCATGTGGCTTAGAGAAGAAAGACATTCAACTTGTCTATAACACTCTAAACAAACTTAGACCTGAATTTGCAGCTTTTGTTTCTAGCTTTCATACTCATAGGTTGACAATGGGATCTACATTTACTACACCTTCTTTTGCATCATTTTCTGAAATGTTGATGCAAGAGCAAGGTAAGCTTCTTTCGATGGGTCTTCTCAAGCCTTCACATTCACAAGATTTGATGGTTGGTCAACTAAAGGGTCAGAAAGCATCAAAGAAACCTAACAACAAACAAAAGCAATTCAAGAAGTCACAAAGAGATCAAGAACAATCATCTTCAACAACAAAATTTTACTCCAACTCCTCCTCTTCAAAGGGGAATTTTCAAAAGAAGGAAAGGCCAACTTGTAGCTATTGCAAGAAACCTAGTCATGAGGAACATTCTTGTCATAAGAAGTAGATCGATGAGTTAAAGAATGTTCTCAAAAAGAACATCAATCTACCTTCTTATGTTGCTCAACAATCCTCTGTACTCCTTCTTCCAAATCAAGTAAAGGGAAAGCACATGCACTTGTTGCTATTACCAATTCTTTAAAAGAGTAGATTCTTGACTTGGGTGCATCACATCACATGGGTTCTAGTAAAGAACAATTTTCTTTGTTGGAGCCTTGTTTTGTGCCCCACATTCTCATTGGGGATGATTCTCTGGTGAAAGTCATTGGGAAGGGTTCAATTGATACTGGAAATGGTACATTTGAGGATGTCCTTTGCGTTCCTAATTTGTCAGCCAACCTTCTCTCCATTTACCAAATCACTCAAAATGGTAGAAAAGTTGAATTCACTCTAGATTCTATTAGCATTAGAAATCTTGAAGATAATGCACTCCTAGCAGTTGGTAAGGCCAATCATGAGTCTTGTTTGTATGCTTTCTCTCATTTTGTACCCGATTCACATTCAACTACATTGCTCACCCATTCAAATGCTGTGAGTAAACTATGGCATGAGCGGTTTGGCCATCTCAACTACCACTATCTTCAAAAACTCAACAAACACATGGTCACAGGTCTTCCTCAAATCAAATTTTCAGATGGTGTATGTTTTGGTTGTGCCTTGGGAAAACATCCTGAGGAGAAGTTTGACAAATGGAAGGCTTGGAGGGCTTTAGAAGTCCTTGAATTGATTAACAGTGACTTGGTGGGTCCTTTTCCATCATTATCCTTCAGTAAGGTTCATTCTTTGCTCACCTTCATTGATGACTATTCCAAATACACATGGGTCTACTTTCTTCAAAACAAAGGAGAAGTCTTTGATAGATTTCAAGAGTTTAAGGCTTGTGCTGAGAAGCAATTTGGAAAGTGTGCCAAAATTCTCTGCACTGATAATGGCAGAGAATATGTGAACCATTGATTTGAGTAATTTTGTACTCTTGAAGGGATTGATCTTCAACATACTGTTGCCTACACACCACAACAAAATGGTGTAGCTGAGAGGAAAAATAGGTCCCTGAAAGAGATGGCTAGTTGCATGATCCACGCTCACTCCCTTGCACCTGCATATTGGGCAGAAGCTATCAACTATGCTATTCACATCCAAAATAGAGTTCCACATAAGGCATTAAAGGGCATCACTCCCTTCGAAGCTTGGTGTGGTAGGAAACCTATTGTGGGGCACTTTAGAGTTTTTGGCTCCCCAACATGGGCACATATTCCTTTAGAGAAGCGCAAGGCCTTGGAACCTCAGAGTCAGCCTTGCATCTTTGTTGGTTACCCTGATAGTGTCAAAGGATATCGGCTATTGGATCCTAAAACACATGAGTTCTTTATTGAGCACAATGTGCATTTCGAGGAAAGCTCTTCTAGCTCATCCTCTACCATTCCTTCCCCCATAGTGGATTTCGAGGATTCTGACATCGAGGATTTTCCTCAAGCGTCCTTTAGTCATCTCGTTGATCATGAGATTTCATCTTCCTTGTCATGACCCTCTTTTTTAAAACTTTAGACATATTATAATTTTGTGTGGTAATATTATGTAAGTGGTTTTATACAATTAATTTATGTGTGAAGAAGGTAGAGACTTAATAAAGAACAAAAAAAATATTAAATACACACTCCTAAAAAGGAACAAATAAAAGTTAACAATATTAATAAATAAGTAGAGAATATTATCAAGAATAAACTTATGCAAAATTAATACAAACCTACTTTAGATAGATCATCAATCTTGAGGAATTAGTAGTATAACTTATACAATTAAAATCAAGGCTCTTATTAGATTAATACATTGTATTTTTTTAATCTATCTAAGACAATAGTGAAATTACTTATGCAATTAAAAATCAACTCTTCTTTAGTTGGAATTATTTATTCATGCAATTCAATCAAAATTAATAAACCTTTTGTCTTGAAGTCTCCTTGAGTTGGAATTATTAGAGGGATTTTTATCTTGAAAATATTAGTGTTATGCAATTTAAATAAAAACTACTTTACTCTATGACATAGATAGATTCAAATTTCTTTTCTAGGAAATACTAACATTACAAAACATTTAGATTCATACCATCTCTGATTTAGATCAACCATCTTGAAAAATTTAACATTATGTTTATGTGTTTTTAGTTCATAAATGGATTTGACTATTCAATTCATTGTTACAAAATATTTTACTTTCATAGGATATAAGTAGATGCAATACTTCTTTCTAGCAAATGTACTTTGAATAAATAGTTTTTTTATTTTTCTTTTTAGTAAGTTCATTTAATTTTACTTCCTTAGCAAGAAGGTATAAAGCTTTTATATTACCATTTGGTTTATGTGAACAAGCTACCATTCTTATTGTTGATAATGAATTTAATTTCCTTCTTAGATATAAATCTTAAATAAGAGGAGGAAGACATAAAAACTAGTAGCGTTCGGTATTAATGGTGCCTCTTACTCATGTTTACGGGTAATGCCATCGCACTTGAGTTACTGCACTTATAGCCTAATAAAGCTGCAACAACGATGTCTGTGGCATCGTCCCTATAAATCGCCGAGGAGTAATAAGGATCATTTTGGAGTTAAAATACAAGGGGCGGGAAATCCCTCTTGGATCAATAATCTAAAAAAGATGATACTATAATGGACTTACATCTGCTAGTGAAAAGCATAGAAAACCCCAATAGGTTTTGGGCATGTGAATTGAATTTTTAATTCTTTTATCTTTGATGATTTTTTATTTAATGGGCAAGGGTGACATGACTTATAAGAATTTAAGACATAGATGAATTAGGAAACAAGCAAAATATCACCATGAATCTTTATGCTTTATATGCTCCCTTATGTGGGTAGCAACCGAAGAGAAACTATTTGGGGCAATGGCCCTAGAAAGGATCGCATACCCACAAAACAATTTATATCAAACAATAAATTAGAAAAAATAACTACATACTATACACCTTGATCTCATGTTGAAACGGTGTATGTAGGCAGTCTAGGGATGGAGTAGTACATAGGAACTCAGGGCGGGGATTTAGGATTGGGTTAAGGGTGTTTACCTTGTTGTTCTTGTTAAGATACCTTGAGTTAAAGAAGGATAAATAAATATTAAACTTGAAGTTGGAAATTACTTGTTATACTCAGAAGCAATCCCAGATGGATTCGCTTGATTCCCTAAGGCTTTGGGCCAAATTATGAGGCGAGACTCAAGCTTTTACTATTATCTCACATACTCCTAAGGACGTCGACCTCGGTGAACTCCTAGTAGGGGAGTGTAGTCTTTAAAGAGTGACTCAGGACTCAGATGGTCCCGATGAGTCTAAGTCTCTGGCTAGAGTGTTTTCTAACCTATGTGGTTAGATGTCTACCTTATTTGGATAGATAAATAATGGTCCTGTATGGACATTAACCTAACTCGAATGGTTAGATGCCTATCCTGGATGGATAGATGAGTCATAGTCCCGTATGGACATTAACCTAACCCGTATGGTTAGATGCCTATCCCAGTTGGATATATGCTTATCCTGTATGGATAGAAGTTCCTAAGAATACAACTAATTGAGCAAGACATTAAGATATTTACCTTGTTAAAAAAAATAGTGAATTTTTGGATCAAGGAAGTGTTGGTCTTTACATGTGGTATTAGAGCCAAGGTTCAAAGACTAGGCCTTGAGCTCACTACAACTTGATTAACATAAAAATATTTTGTGTAAGTTGGAGAGTATTGAGATAGAAAATCTACAATATATTTTTTGAATCCAATTTTGATTTGAACTTTCCAAGAAATTCTAGATGGCAAGAAGAAGGGTAACCCGAGCTAGTGTTTCCCAAGAGCAGGAGCAAAGAAATAATGAAATAGGGGTAGAGGCCATAATAAATTTTCTAACTGAACAAAGGGATAAGATCAACAACTTGGAACAATCCATAGAAGACCTTAGGACAAGGAAAAACAATATTGAAAATAGGGGTGAAAAAGAAAGGGATAATCTTGAGAGAAATCAAGGAAATGAAGTAGCAGTAAGAAGGGGGAATGACATAAAGGAATTATGAAAGGATCTAAAGAAAATCACTCCACCAAAGTTTGATGGGAAATAGATAGGTGAAGGGGTAGAAAATTGGTTGAATGAAATGGAAAAATAGTTTGAGTTAAGAGATTTTAGTGAAACCACTAAGGCTTTATGGGGATCTTATCAACTCATTGGGGAGGTAGCCAGTTGGTGGACCAATGCTAAGGAACAAAATGGATACAATAAGGACACAATCACATGGGAACAATTTGTTCATCTTTTCCATAAAAGATGGTCACCATAGTTATTCTTTGATGAAAAAATGGTAGAATTCCACAACATCCGACAAGGGACCCTAACAGTTCAACAATATTGGGATAGGTTTACCAAATTATTGAAATATGTGCCAATGTATCAGAAAGATGAAAAGAGCCAAGCAAGAAAATTCATATTGGGACTAAATACCAACATAGGGGTAGAGGTTGATACACATGGACCTGAGAACATGAATGAGGTATTAGAAAAGTCTCTTAAATAAGAAAGGAAGGTGCAAGCCCTAGCAACAACAAGAAAAAACTTTAACAATAAGAAGAAACACGAGTTCAAGGGAAACCCCAATGTCAACAAAAACCAAAGAAATAATGCATTAGAAAGGAGACCACCACCAAATCAGATTCAAAGGAATGGATACAATAATAACAAGGACAATTATAACAAGAATAATCAACCAAATTTTAATAGGGAAACTTATCCACCAAGGAACAATGAAGCGAGGAATAATCCTCCTAGGAATCAAGTTAAACAAGGACCACCAGGTGGGTTTTTTATGTGTGGAGAAAATTATTATGCTAGAGATTTCCCAAGGATGCAAAGTCAAATTAGAAACAACCAGCCCCAACAAGGACCACAACAGAGGATTCATGCAATAGTTAGAAATCGAAGGGCAAGATTCCAGAATGTTCCCATAGAAACCACAGGTACCCTTTTCAACCAACCAATTCAATTCTTGTCAACATTGGATCATCTGAATGTTTCATTTCACCAAAATTAGTAAGTTAACACTAAGATTTAACCATATGGAATCATCATGGACAGTTCAGTATGGGGATAAGGCAACTAGGGAAGTAACCAAATATTTATCAAAGGCAAGGGTGCAATTTCCTAAATTTGAAACAAGGGTAGATCTTTATGTGGCTCCCTTAGGAGTATATGATGTAATTATTGGGATGAGTTGGCTAACACATCACCAAGATAATGTAGATTGTTACAATAAAGTGGTTGAGTGTTACAATGATGAGGGAAGAAGGGTCAAAATACAAGGAAAATTTAAATCTATAAATGTAGAAACCATTTGAGCAATGCAATTAAAGAAGGAAAGAAGAAGAGGAGCTCAAATATACTTAGTAAGTTTTGATGAGAATGAAGAAGAAAATGCTCCAACTTTTGAAAAATTCCCCTTTTTGCAAGAATATAAGGATGTATTTCCAGAAGAATTACCAGGATTACCCCCAAAAAGGAAATTTGATTTCTCCATTGACATCTTACCTGGGCCTGAACTAGTGTCAAGGGCACCCTACAAAATGAAAACTATAGAATTACAAGAACTTAAAATGCAATTGGAAGAAATTTTGGGGAAGGGCTTAATTAGGCCAAGTGTGTCCCCTTGGGGAGCACCAGTCTTGTTTTTTAAGGATGGAACTCTAAGGCTGTGTATTGATTATATAATGCTAAAAAAGGTCAAATAAAGAATAGGTATCCATTACCCCGAATTGAATACCTTTTCAACCAAATGAAGGGAGCATCAGTATTCTCCAAGATAGATTTACGATCAAGCTATCATCAATTAAGGATTAAGGAGGATGATATCCCAAAAACAACCTTAGAACAAGATATGGGAATTACGAATTCATGGTTGTACCTTTTGGTGTGACTAATGCCCCAAACTACTTTCATGAACCTAATGAATAGTGTGTTCCATGATTTCATGGAAAAATTTGTCTTGGGTTTTTTGGAGGACATTAATTTATTCTAGAAATGAAGAAGAACATTTAGCTCACCTACAACTAGTCTTGCAAAGATTGAAGGAACATAAATTATATGGGAAATTGTCAAAGTGTTCCTTCTTTGAAAGGAAAATCCATTACATTGGTCACATTATATCTAAAGAAGGAATAGCATTTGATCTAGAAAAGATTAAGGCAATAGTGGAATGGCTGATTCCTAAAAGTGTGTTGGAAGTGAGAAGTTTTATGGGTTTAGCAAGGTACTATTGAAGGTTTGTAGAGGAATTCTCTAAGATTGAAAATCCTATCACATCATTACAAAGGAAGAATAAGAATTTTATGTGGACAGAACAAAGTGATAAGGAATTTCAAATTTTAAAGGAAAAGTTAACTACAACACCTATCTTAAGGGTTCCAGATCCAAATGGACATTTCACAGTGGTAACAGATGCATCTATTGAAGGATTAGGGGGAGTGCTTATGCAAGATGGAGTAGTGGCTTATGAATTTAGAAAGTTGAAAACCCATGAAGTAAACTATGCCCCCCATGACTTAGTGTTAGCAGCTATTGTTCATGCCTTACAAAAATGGGGGCACTTTTTGCTTGGGAAGCCCTTTGAGCTAAAAATAGATAATCAAGGACTTAAATATATTTTTACTCAACCTCACTTGAATGCAAGGCAAAGGAGATGGCTAGAATTTCAAAGTGAATATGACTTTGAAATATAATATATTAAGGGAAAGGAAAATAGGGTAGTAGATGCTTTAAGTAGAAGGAGACACTTGCTGACCATGACTACTTTCAAGACTTCATTCAAGGAGCAAGTAAAGGAAGAGCAAAAACATGACCTGTGGTATGAACAAGTCAAGCTAATCTTGGAAAATGATCCAATAAATCCTAAGGTTGAAGGGTACACTCTTGATCAAGAAGGGCTATTGAGCTATACTAAAAGAATCTATGTTCCCAACCTAAGTGATTTAATAAATATAGTTCTAATTGAGGCTCACAACACTCCTTATTCAGGACACCCTGGAGTTAATAAATTTTATTCAGATCTAAAGAAGTTATATTTTTGGCAAGGGATGAAAAATGACATTGTTCATTTCATGGCTAAATGTTTAGAATGCCAAAGGGTAAATGAAAAACATAACCATCCAACAGGTCTATTGTACCTGCATGATATACCCCACCATAAATGGCAAGTTATTAGCATGGATTTTATACAAGGGCTACCAATGAAACCTTATAGACATGATGCAATAATGGTGGTAATTGAAAAAATCACCAAGGTGGACCACTTTATACCAGGGAATTTAACTGATGATGCTCCTACCTTAGCAAGACGCTTTGTGAAGGAAGTATTTAGGTTACATGGAATACCTGAGAAGATCATATCAGATAAAGTTGCAAGATTCACTTCAAGGTTTTGGAAAACTCTCCAGTCAACTTTGGGTACTCAATTAAATTTTAGTTGAACATATCATCCTAAAACTAATGGGAAAATAGAAAGGACAAATCAAATCGTAGAGGACTTACTTAGGATGTATTGTATGGACCAACAAAGGAAATGGGAAGAGTACCTACCGCTTGTAGAGTTTTCTTACAACAATACCTTCCAAACTTCTTTGGGAATGACTCCTTTTGAAGCACTTTATGGTAGACCTTGTCGTACACCTTTGAGTTGGGACAGTCTTGAAGACAAAATAATAATGGGTCTAGACATGTTAAAGGAAATGGAAAGAAAAACTAAGGAAATAAGGTAAAGGTTAAAGGAGGCCTTTGATAGACAAAATAGCTATGTAGATAAAAACAGATCTCTAAGGGAATTTGAAGTAGGGGAAAGAGTTTTACTAAGGGTTAAACCTCACAAAAGTTCCATAAGATTTGGAAAGAAGACAAAGCTAACACCTCGCTATGTTGGTCCTTTTGAAATCTTGGAAAAGATAAATCCAGTTGCTTACCGATTGGCCTTACCTCCCCAATTGAGATGAATCCATGATGTATTCCACGTCTCTCTTCTTAAAAAGTACATACCTAATGAAAAGCATATTTTGGATTGGAATGCCTTATAGGTCCAAGAAACATGGGGAATAATGATAAAGCCATACAAAATCTTGGAGAGGCGCCAATACCGATTGCGCAATAGAGAAATTGATCAATCCAAAGTACAATGGGATCAATATGATGAGGAGAATGCTACATGGGAAGATACAGATGAAATGCAACAATTATTTCCTTTCTTGTTTTGAAACTTTTAACATGAAACTTCTTATCTTGTTAGTGCGTGCATCGGGACGATGCACAAATTAAGGGGGGAGGATGTCATGACCCTCTTTTTTAAAACTTTAGACATATTATAATTTTGTGTGGTAATATTATGTAAGTGGTTTTATACAATTAATTTATGTGTGAAGAAGGTAGAGACTTAATAAAGAACAAAAAAAATATTAAATACACACTCCTAAAAAGGAACAAATAAAAGTTAACAATATTAATAAATAAGTGTTTCATTAACAATTTCAGCACATGATGTTGGAGAAATGGAAAAATAAAGAATAAAATAATTTTGAATAAAAAAATTAAGTCATTATGTGACAAGTGTCCCCATCCTATCCTAAGCATTATTAATTAGCACAATCTAGCATTATATTTAATTAATAAAATTAGCCACTTTCCCAAGTCACATTAATTTAATATAATACATCATTTAATCTAATTAATTATGATTAGGGAGATGTCACTATCTTCCATAATCCATTAATCAATTAATCCTAGATTAATTGGTGAATTAATCTTCATTATCTTTTTATCAAATTTAAAAATTCATTCTAATCTCCCTCACATGTGACTTGCATTCACAATTCACTATCACCTTACAACTCATCCCCACTCACCCTTGTGTGGGAGTTCACACCATGCATGTGACCTTTCCTCTTTGAGCTATTTGGCTTCCCCACGTGTGCTCACACATGTGTGAGCACACATGGTCAAACCCCCCACCTCTTACATATCATAGACATGTCATTATCAAGCCACCCTCTCTCTTACATGTCATAGACACGTCAACATCTCCTCTATCCAAGGTGTGCTCACAAATTAAAATTTGTATTTTAAAATTAGAATTCTCTTCCATAGGGTTATTTGGGCTTGTTTTATTGACTTTAGGGTAAAAATGAACCCCTAGGGTGAGTACCTATGGGGTGGGAGCTTATTGAAAACATAATATGACCTTTTGGGCAAAGTATGAACATCTAAAAAGTCACTTAAAGAAGAGTGACGAGTTTTATGGTCTTGGGAAAGGTGTGGGGACTTGTCATATCCACCTCTCCCAAGGTGTGCTCACACATGTGTGAGCACCCTTAGCTCTTCTCCCCATGCCATGTGGGCCTATTTTTAAAGCCTTCTCCTTGTGACAATTATCACAAGGTGAGACTATCAATCCAAACCCCACCTTCTCAAACAATCCTAGCCATTGAATCAATCTTCAATCTTGGCCCCCCATTTACCTCCCCTCAAGTCTATAAATTGAGGCCATTTCTTCTCTCATCAACAACATATGAATGCTATCTTATTCTATCACTTTGAAGAGGGATTTTAGATAGGATTGAAAGAAGGAGAATGAAGTTGAAGAAGGCACAATGAGAAGATTTGTTGCAACTCCATCAATATTCAGGTTCTCTTTCTTTTGATTTTCTTTTAGAAATCTAATTAAAACTAAAAATTAGTTAGAATCAAGCTATTACTCTCTTTCTTATCCTTGCTTTGTGAAAATCAATTTTAAAATAAAGTTAGAATCAATCTATTATTATTATTGTCCTTACCATTCTTTGTTTTTCCAAACTAAATCTAGAATGAAATTAATTTCCCTATTTATTTTCCTCTAAATCAATATATTTTAAAATAAATAAATAAATATATTCTCATCTATGTTTATTTACAAAGAAATAATTTTTCCTTTAATTTTGTTAATGTCATTACAAATATAAGTTAATTTTTATAAAATAAAATTTACAAATAAATAAATTATTATTATTGCTAAAATACATTTGTTTTATAATATGGGTTTTTATATTAGAGTTCTTTATAACATTTAATTAATATTCTTTTAATTTAGTTAAGTCATAAATAAAATAGTTTTTTATTATTATTTTATTTTGAAGTTAGATTGTCCTTTGAAAATAAATAAATTGATAGAATTTTCAAAAGGGGTATCAATTGGATAGATTAAATAATAAATTATTTGGTCTAATTAACAATCAAATGATGAGATTATTCATTAAATGAATTCAAATTATTAAAGGAATTCCATGAATTTCTTAATTTTAATAATGTTACTCTAATTTAGTAAGACTACAAATTAACTAACATCTATGATTGATGAAGATTTGGCCCAAACCATGGTTCTACATGAGATAGTATTTAACTTCCTTTGAATAAAATATGGAAATGATTACTAGTTATTGTTGAATATAATCAATGAACTTAGAATATACCTCTCTTCTTCATAAAATGATGATAAACTATGAGTATGGTCCTAGTTATAGAAGATTTTTAAAAAATAGAGGAATGACATCACTTATATTTTATGACAACACTATAACTTTATGGCAATAATTACAATTCTATGATAACAATTATGACTAATAGACATTAAATTTTAAGTTTATTGTTTTACTGAATGGTAAGTAGTAAAATTGAATTCATGCAAACAAAATACCATCTAACTTAAGGCATTAATGATATCTCTTTAATAAAATTGCTTTCTTGTTATGCCACAAACTTAACTCTTAGATTTATTGTTATTCTTCAAATAAACTTTCTATCCATATAATAAATTCATAAATTTTCAATAAACTTAATTCTTCAACATCATGGATATTCTTTAAATTAATTTTCTCCCTTAATATGCAAGTAGATTCAATTATTTTTAAAACAAGGTTGATTCATTTAATTACAACAAGGGAATAATGTATAAATCATTATGTAATCATTAGAATATTATTAAGAATAAACTTATGCAAAATTAATACAAACCTACTTTAGATAGATCATCAATTTTGAGGAATTAGTAGTATAACTTATACAATTAAAATCAAGACTCTTATTAGATTAATACATTGTATTTTTTTTATCTAAGACATTAGTGAAATTACTTATGCAATTAAAAATCAAGTCTTCTTTAGTTGGAATTATTTATTCATGCAATTCAATCAAAATTAATAAACCTTTTGTCTTGAAATAATAGATTATGCCATGAAGTCTCCTTGAGTTGGAATTATTAGATGGGTATTTATCTTGAAAATATTAGTGTTATGCAATTTAAATAAAAACTACTTTACTTTATGACATAGATAGATTGAAATTTATTTTCTAGGAAATACTAACATTACAAAACAATTAGATTCATACCATCTTTGAATTAGATCACCCATCTTGAAGAATTTAACATTATGCTTAAGTGTTTTTAGTTCATAAATGGATTTGACTATTCAATTCATTGTTACAAAAAGTTTTACTTTCATAGGATATAAGTAGATGCAATACTTCTTTCTAGCAAATGTGCTTTGAATAAATAGTTTTCTTTTTCTTTTTAGTAAGTTCATTTAATTTTACTTCTTTACCAAGAAGGTATAAAGCTTTTATATTACCATTTGGTTTATGTGAACAAGCTACTATTATTATTGTTGATAATAGATTTAATTTCCTTCTTAGATTGAAAACTTAAATAAGAGGAGGAAAATATAAAAAACAGTAGCATTCGGTATTAATGGTGCCTCTGACTCACGTTTATGGGTAATGTCATCGCGCTTGAGTTACTGCACTTATAGCCTAATAAAGCTGCAACAACGACATCTTTTGCATCGTCCCTATAAATTTCTGGGGAGTAATAAGGATCATTTTGGAGTTAAAATCCAAGGGGTGGGAAATCCATCTTGGATTGATAATCTAAAAAAGATAATACTATAATGGATTTACATTCGCTAGTGAAAATCATAGAAAACCCCAATGGAGTTTGGGCATGTGAATTGAATTTTTAGTTCTTTTATCTTTGATGATTTGTTATTTAACAGGAAAGGGTGACGTGACTTATAAGAATTTAGGACGTAGATGAATTAGGAAACAAGCAAAAGATCACCATGAATCTTTATGCTTTATATTCTCCCTTATGTGGGTAGCAACCGAAGAGAAACTCTCTAGGGAAATGGCCCTAGAAAGGGCCGCATACCCACAAAACAGTTTACATCAAACAATAAATTAGAAAATAGAACTACATACTATACGCCTTGATCTCGTGCTAAAAAGGTGTATGTAGGCAGTCTAGGGATGGAGTTGTCCCTAGTATGCAGGCGCTCAGGGTGGGGATTTAGGATTGGGTTAAGGGTTTTTACCTTGTTGTTCTTGCTAAGATACCTTGAGTTAAAGAAGGATAAATAAATATTAAAATTGAAGTTGGAAATTACTTGTTATACTCAGAAGGAATCCTGGACGGATTCACTGGATTCCTCAAGGCTTTAGGCCAAATTTTGAGGTAGGACTAAAGCTTTTAATATTATCTCACATACTCCTAAGGACGTCGACCTTGGTGCACTCCTAGTAGGGGAGTGTAGTATTTAAAGAGTGACTCATGACCTAGATGGTCCTGATGAGTCTAAGTCTTTGGCCAGAGCATTTTCTAACCTATGTGGTTAGATGTCTACCTTATTTGGATAGATAAATCTTGGTCCCTTATGGACATTAACCTAACCTGAATGGTTAGATGCCTATCCTGGATGGATAGATGAGTCATAGTCCTGTATGGACATTAACCTAACCCATATGGTTAGATGCCTATCCCAGATGGATATTTGCCTATTTCGTATGGATAAAAGTTCCTAAGTATACAACTAATTGAGCAAGACATTAAGAGATTTACATTGTTAAAAAAAATAGTGAATTTTTGGATTAAGGAAGTGTTGGTTTTTACATTCCTCTTTAGAGAGTTCAAAATCTCCTCCTCCATCCCCTACCATGCCTTGTTGGGCTCGCCAAACACTTGAGTTTGTAGGCGATCTTGTTGGGGATCCTTCAAATACAAGGAATCGATCACAACATCAAGAAATTCCACATTCCTACATCACCACAACTTCAAATCCACAATCATTTTGTGAAGCATCTAGTATTGTTGAGTGGGATTCCACAATGGAGGAAGAGTACAACTCTTTAATGCTGAATAAAATATGGGATCTTGTTCCACTTCCCAACGGAAGAAAACTAGTTTAGTGTAAGTGGATCTATCGAACCAAATTTGCATTGGATGGCTTAGTTGACAAGTATAAATCACAACTAGTGGCCAAAGGTTTCTCTCAAGTACCGGGTATTGAATACACTGAGACCTTTGTCCCTGTTGCTAAAATGAACTCCATTCACTTGCTACTTGCTATTTCTACAACTCATGGTTGGGTTGTACATCAAATGGATGTGAAGAGTGCATTTCTTCACAGAGATCTACATGAAGATATTTACATGGATCAACCACATGGATTCATTCAAGATTCTTCATTGGTTTGTAAACTAAGGAAGTCTCTCTATGGCCTCAAACAGGCTCCCCGAGCTTGGTATGCCAAAATGGACTCGTTTCTTCTCTCTAGCATTGGGTTCTCCAGATGCCACTCAGATCCAAATGTCCACATCTTATGGTAGGAGGATTCTCTTCTCTTCTTGGCTCTCTATGTTAATGACTTGATTGTCACTGGGAGCACTTCATCCATCATCTTGACTATCAAGACTGCTTTACATGAAAAATTTTCCACGACTGACTTGGGTCTCTTGCACTACTTTCTTGAGATCGAGATCACTCAATCCTCTTCTAGGATCTCACTTGCACAACCCAAGTATGCTCTTGATCTTTTTTCACGTTTTCATATGGCTGATTGTAAGCCTGCATCGACTCTCTTTCTGTCTGGAGTTAAGCTTGAGGCCAAATGTTCCACACCCCTAGTTGATGCTACTTTGTCTCATCAAATTGTTGGTAGCCTCATCTACTTGACTCATACTCACCCTGACATTTCCTTTGTAGTTGGAATTGTTTCACGCTTCATGATAGAACCACATGAGTTTCATTGGAAAGCTGCCAAACACATCTTGTACTATATCTAGGGCACGTATCGGTATGGGATTCACTATGTAGTAGGCACAAGTTCAGACTTACTAGGATACATAGATTTTGATTGGGATAGTGATATTGATGATCACAAGTCCACATTTGGCTATAGTTTTCACTATGGTTCTGGTCCCATTTATTGGTAGAGCAAGAATCAACATTCCATTGTTCTTTCTTCAACTGAGGCTGAGTATTGGGGGGCTGTTAATGCTGCCACTGAGGCTATTTGGCTTCAGAATATCCTCATTGAACTTGGCATCACCTTTCAAAATCCATCATTCATCTATTGTGACAACTAGAGCACCATCCAAATCTCGAAGAACCTGATCCATCATCAACCAACCAAACACATTGAGATCCATATGCATTTTCTTCGGGAGCTGATTCAGGAGCAAGTCATTGATTTGCGCTACTGTCCTACAATAGATCAAGTTGCAGATATATTCACCAAACCCTTCACTGAGAGCAAGTATATTCATCTTCGGTCTCTCTTGGGGGTAAGGTACATCTCTTCTGGGGGGGTCACTTAGCCCTTCTTCATTCACCCTCTCATGGGAAAGAGTTTTTTCCCACTTGGTTTTCTCATTCTTTATCATTGTGAGGTTATTATGTACATGGGTACCTCATCAGGCCTCGTAGCAAGGACCCACATTTTCATATTTGCATTGTATACTTCTCCCTAAGTTGCACTTAAGGGGGGTGTTAGTGTGAAATGGGTGCTTTTTCTAACTAGTTCATTCTTAGCTAGTTCTCCACTAAAGTTCTCTTCACACTAGCTTAAATTTACATAGGGATAAGGTGGTTGAGCCTTTAATGACATGAGTTGTCACACCTCATAGGATTCCAACACTTGTCATAATCTGGTTTCATCTATCTCTCCCCTTGTCCTATATAACCAAGACATTTCCTTTGTAATTCTTGATTCTCAAGCTGAATATAGCTTTGCATTCTTGAGAGGAATATAGTTTATTCCTCCTCATATTTTTGGTTTTGCTTTCCCTCAGTCATTAGATTCCTGGTAGGCTAGTTAGCAAATCTCACATGTTGGCATGTGATTTATCCTTATGATGTAGTATTTATATATTCAAGAGGCATCCCCATTGTGTATATGTTTGAATCCATTAATAGTTTGTTTTTAGATCTTGTAAGTGGCATGCAAGGGTAGATCTAGTTGTGTTTGTTTTGGTATGTAGATATTGGTTTGATTTTGAAGTGAAGGATTTTTTATGTTATAATTATGGATGTTTATGCCTAATAAAGGGTGTGGTTTATGTCCAAGTTTCTAGTTTCTATGTAGGTTTGGATGGTATAGGATGATTTGGAATTTTAAAATATTGAATGTGTATGTTTAGGATGTTTTGAGATGATAGTTTGATTTGGGTTTGAAATGTTTTGTACTTTAGACTAAGTTTTGATTGTTTTAAATAATGATGTAAATGGAAGAGAAAGGGGTGATAATGGATGGAAAATCAATTTTCAATTAATTAAATCTAGATCCTTAATGATTGGGATAATTTAGGATTTTATTATTTTCTTACTTAGGCAAGTTCCTAAGAAAAAGTTGGATGATGATTTTTGAGTTTACTATCTTAGGAATTGCCAAGTTCCTAAGCTAATTTATGCAACTTTCATTAAGGATAAATTAATATACTAATTTTGATATAGACAATTTATTAAGAAATATATATGATATCTAGATTAAGGATAAATCATCTAGATTTGACTCTAAACATTCATTTTTAAAATTTTTTTTTAAAGTTTATGGTTTTGGATTTTAGATAATCATGGTTGATAATGGATGTAGAAATTGGATGAAATATTATATAAATATTTTTTTGAATTTTTATCTATAATTTAAGTACAAAGAGAAAGGTTATGTCTATGGATGTGAATGATTAAAGGGGATTTGGGTAGAATTTTTGATGTGTATGGAGTTTTGGAATGATTATGAATGTTTGGAAAAATTTGTGTTTGAAAATTATGACTATGGTTGAAGATGGGGGTTTGAAAGGATTTAGAATGTTTATGGAGGTTTGTGAGGGTTTAGTCTAAGTTTAAATTAGAGTAAGGTTGAGGGAATTCTAAATGAAGTGGATGATGGGATGTGTTTATAGTTGATGGAAGGTTGACTATGGATGGATGAAAAATGTTTAGGATAGTTTACTAACTATTCTAAGTTTACCTATGGTTGTCACTATTGTAGTTTCAACTTAATTTTTTTTTTTTAAAGTTTTGAAGTTTAACTGCTTAGAATTTTGGTGAAATAATGCAAGCATTGAACTATAGGGTAAAGGCACTGAGATAGCATAGGAACATATTTATGATAAAAAGTGTTGATATGAAAGGGTGCTAAATGGGAAGTGAAAACACTAAAATAGAAGGAACACTAAAGATAGATGCAAGTGCTAACTAGAGAAGGAACTAAAGGCTTAATGAAAGTGTTGAAACAACACAAATTCTAACTAACAAGATTATTGCATTTAACTAGGAGAATACTCGCTAAGATTAATTTTTGGCAAGATATTTGCAAGAAATAAGAAAGAACAAATGACTTGAATTTTAGTGTATAAAGGTTGACTGACTTATATTGGTTTAATAGATGAAAATATGTCTTGCACTTGAGCACACTCCCTAAAATTATTATGTAGGTGTGTTAACTAGTGTGATCCCACAACATAAATAAATCTACTAAAATATTCTATTGGTAAGTGGATATCTAGGGAAAACCATGTACATGTGAATTCCATTGTCAAAGGTGGCCCAAAGGCCTTACCTTGGCTAATTTGATCTCAACACTTAGAGATTCATTGCAACTTTGGGGTACAATATGCATCCCCTGCACCATACTAGAAATGGTTGAAAGGTCTTAACTAGGATGTAAAATCTCTCTAGGGGAGTCCTTAAAATACCACAAGGGTATTTAACTAGTGTGAGCTAACAATAGAAATTAATATACTAAAAAATTCTATTGGTAAGTGGATAGCTAGGGAAAGACACATACATGTGAATTCCATTGTCAAAGGTGGATCAAAGGCCTTACCTTGGTTAATGCTATCTCAACACTTAAATATTCATTATAATTTTAGGGTATGATATGCATCCCCTACACCACATTAGTAATGGCTGAAAGTTCTATAGTAGGATGTCCAAGATCTCTAGGGGAGTCCTGAAAATACCACAATGATATGTAACTACTATGAACCCAATGTAGAGCTTCCCCTAATGTCTAATTAACTGATGTAGATGATCATACATATGATTCAACAAACCTAAAGATCCCTAAATTAAGCAGTTCATCATTGAAGAGAGCGCTTCATTAAATTATCAACCAAGGAGTCGTAGACTTTAGATGATGATGACACCATATATGCATTCAAGAATCCTAGATGTCCTATATCAACTGAGCATCGGTGATTTGAACAAAGATAAATGAATAAGTTTTTTAACTAAGATTAACTCCTATTAATTATAATTGTTAACTACTCTAGGTACTTATCACTTATGATTTTAACTGATAATTGTTTATGTTGCAATGTGTCCTAATTCAACTAACCTTTAGGAGTATTGAACAAAATATAAACTAAGGACTTTCAATTCAAAAATTACAACACAACATTCATTATAGAATAAACTAGAAATTAAAATTTAAAACTTATAATGTATAATCTAATTAATAATCTAAACTAATGTGGCTTTACAGTACCTCAAGTGGTCGGGTTAGTCTAGGATCATGGGGGTCCAAACTAGGCCTCTAAGTGGTGATGAAAATTCAAAAAATCAGAGTTAGACAACTTGACATAAAAAATTGAATAGGTTATTAACATAATTTGAAAAATATGTAAGAACAAAAGTTGTAGCAAATTGAATGTAGTTTCTAGGCTATGAGTCCTTTTTGGAAAAAAGTAAATTTGTTTTGAGAAAATTGAAATTTCAATGGAGTGGTACTAAATTTTCAAGAAAAAGATAAGAAGCAGGTGTATGTCTGACCACCCTAAGTACAAGAAAAAATATATATTTTTTTGAATTTTTCAATATAAGTAGAGGACAAATGTCTGAATGTGCTTTATTTTTTTTTGTAATTTTTTTCCATGAAAATAATTAGTTATGATTTTTTTATTAGAACTTTTTAGAATTATTAAAATGTCCGTGTTTGACCACCATAACTTAGTCAAAAATTTATAAAATTCATTTTTTTTATCCTATAGTATGTGAAGCATAAAATGTAGTGCATCTTGGAGATTCGAAAAATGTTAAGTAGTTTGAAAGTTATAGAAGTTTTTCAATCAACCTATCAATCAAGAATTTAGACATAATGATTATTTATTAAATTCAAAATAAGACAAAAATTATATTGGTGGAAAGATGACAATTTTTTCTATAAACCCTTTTCATTTGATGAAATTCGGATAAAAAAATTCATCAGCCACAAGGGTGAAATTCAGAAAACTAAACAAATTTTCAAAACACATTTTTTGGGTTGACTTTCTACGTTAGGCAATCTCGAACCAAATCCTGAGCCAATATCCATTTTGGTTTGGTGATACCAAAATGAAATGGATATGTATTTATAACGGATATCTATTTTGAAATAGATATTCATTTTAGAAAGCAAGAACCCATTTTTTTGAAAAACAAAATGGATATCTGTTTGAAATGGATATCCGTTTTGAAGACCTAAAAAACCCTCTTTATTAAAATGAGCATAACTTTTGTGTTTCTTATCAAATTTTTTACTTTTTATAGGCATTGGAAAGGTGATTGAGATCTCTACGCAATGGAATAGGTGGTGTTTCTATATTGTACACAAAAAATATTTATAATCATTTGAACTTCATATTTCATTTTTGAAACATCAAATGCTCACTACTTTCGCATGCAAAGTCTCCTTTTCATGATTTTTTTTGTAACACTCATCTCAAAATACTTGAAACTTTGGAAAAAGTAATAAGGAAATGTTTATATTTTTTGTAGTAAAGAGATGGAAAAATCTTCATAAATCATCATATCTCTCTATCCCTTTCTCTACCTCTCTATATATGACTATGTCTCCCCTTAAACTCTATACCTATCCCTCCCTCCTTTCTTGTTTCTTTGTCCCTCTTTATACCTATCTTTCTCACTCTCTCTCTCCTTGAGCTCTAGACCTATCTTTCTACCTCTATCTCCATCCTCCCTTCTCTCTCTCTCTCTCTCTCTCTCTCTCTCTCTCTCTCAGGTCCCTCCCACTTCTTCTCCCTCTCTCTCTCCCTCTCCATCTCCCTCTCACTCTCCCCTCCTCCTCTCCATCTCTCTCTCTCTCTCTCTCTCTTTTGTCCTCCTCCCTCCCCCTCCCTCCACTCTCCATCTTTCATCTCTCTCCATCCACCTTCATATCCATCTTCCTCTCTCCCCTCTCTCCTCTCCCCCCTCCCCTCAGTCCCTCCCTCTCCTCCTCCTCCTCCTCCTCCTCTGTCCTCCCTCTCTCTTCTCATCCTCCATTCTCCTCCCTCCGTCTCTCTCTCTCTCTCTCTCCACTCTCTCCATCTCTCTCTTCTCTTCTCTCCTATCTCTCTATCTTCACTTCCTCCTGTCCTCCTCCACCATCTCCTCCAGTTCCTCTCTCCCTCCTCTCTCTCCCCCTCTCTTTGAGTCTCTATCTCTCCTCTATCTCTCTCCTCTCCCTCTCCCCTCCACCATCCTCCTCTCCCTCCATCTCCCTCCCTCCTCCTCTCCATCTCCATTTCCCTCTTCTCTCTCCATCTCCCTCTCTCTTCCTCTCTCCCCCCCTCCTCCATCCTCCTCCCTCCCTCCCTCTCCTCATCCAAGTCTATCTCTCTCTCCCCTGGGTTTCTCCTTTACACCCTTCTTGGGCATCTCCACTCCTCTCTCCCACAGGGTGTCCACCTCTCCACATCTAACAAGATCTCTGGGGTGTCTCTCTCTTCTCTAACTAGATCCTCTCTCCCCTCTCTCCCTCCCTCCTCCACTATCCCCTCTCCCTCTCAGGTCCATTCCCTCTATCTCCCCCCTCTCTCTCCACTCACTTGAGATTCCAGGCATCTCTCTCCCTCCCTCTCTCTCTCTCAGATGTCTCCCTTCCATCCCTAGGGAAGGGTGTCTCCCCACCCTAACTAGAAGAAATCTCTCTAGACCTGCCCTCTCTCTCTCTCCCTCCCTCCCTCCCTTTATCTATCTGAAGAGATCCAGAGAGATGGGGAAGAGTGACTTGGATGGAGACGAGGTGTGGGAGAGTCGAAAAGTGTCAGACAGAAGGAGAAGTGGGCAAAAGACATGGTGAGGAGGTGGGCGCGGGCTTTTCGGGCGGTCAGGATCAGCGATCCGGGCAACCGGATCAGGACCGCTCGCGTCGCGAGATCCGGCGAATCGGGCCGGATCATGCGGATCAGTTCGTTCTCCGGGTAAATGCCGTGCGGGCTGCGTCGTCAGGCTGATCCGATCTTTGCGTCGCGTCAGAGAATCCAGCACGACCGAAGTCGATCGAGCGATCAGATCAAGGAAAGTTGCGATAATTATAAAGGATAAAGAAAGAGGAAGAAGGATCGATCGAGAAAGACAAGGAGATCAGCTGATAAAATAAAGGATAAAGATAATTATGAAGGAACAAGTTCATCTCAAAATAGATATTCGTGTCAAATATTTCAAGTATTGAAGAACATTAAAAATAAAAGAAATTGTTTCAAATGAAATATAAAGTTCAAATGATTATAATTATTTTTCATGTACAATATAGAAAAAAAAAACCCATTCCATTGCGTAGAGCTCTCAATCACCTTTCCAACGCCTATAAAAAGTTGAAATTTTGATAAGAAACACAAAAGTTATGCCCATTTTATGAAAGAGGGTCTTTTAGGTCTTCGAAAAGGATATCCGTTTTGATTTTCAAAATGGATATCCATTTCAAACGGATATCCATTTTGTTTTTCAACAAATATCTGTTTTTTTTTTCAAAACGGATATTCGTTTCAAATGGATGTTTGTTTATTTTTTCTAAAAAATGGGTTCCTGCTTTCCAAAACGAATATCCTTTTGAAAAAAAAACTGAATATCCATTATAAATGGATATCTGTTTTGGTTTGGTATTACCAAACCAAAACAAATATTGTACCCAAGCTTGCAAAAAGTCAAAGCAGAAATTTCACGTTTGTGGGCATGTTAAAATGCCTTTTTTTCACATCGCCACTTTTTTGGACCCCCATGATCTTGCACATAGCCAACCCTTTCTTGAGTTGTTGCATCCACAGGATCTTCTTCAATTACTCAACTCAGGAAAACATGTGTCTTTATTATATTCCGATCATACATAGAGTTCTGAGAAAAATATAACAAAATCTCTTATTCAATCTAATACATGCAAGGAGCTAGCTCTCTTACTTCTCTACATAATAACCTCCTATATAGGGCTATGAGATTCCACGTATTTGGAAACTATAAACTTAAAATTAGATGTCCATTCTCTCATAAAATAGGAAGAGTACTGAGTTCAATATAACATAAAATAATAACTAGTAAGAACAAGAGTGTAGAAATCAAATAAGGAATCTGCACTATTTTTAGATAATCGTTAAATACTGGAAACATGCCCTAATAGAGTAGTCCTTATTATATCTGCTATTCCTTATTAGAATATACTCCTTTTCTCCTCCATAACTTATTAAAAAGATGGAGTGACACTTGGCCATCCATGATCTTGTCCTTAAATAATTGCCTTCATCTTATTCTGAAAGTATGCTTGCGCTATAGAAGATTAACTCTAGTTGCATTGAACTATCATCCTTTTGCTATGGGTTGAAAAGCCTTTTGTTGCGAGTTGACCAATTCTTTGCTACAAGGGTTAGTCCTTATTTTTTTAAGTCATATCATTGTTAACAACTATTGATTAAACATAAAATTCTATTAAACTCATAGAAATTCAAATTTCATACACACATTTATTAATATAATATATATATCTCCTTCAAAAGGTTTGAAATGCTCAAAGTATATAAAGGGATTTGGTAATGTCTTTTGGAATTTAGCAGAAATAAGATAAAAAATTGTAACCATCAAAAGAAAATTGGTCATTCTTATGGCTCATCACCCACAATAGAAATTAATCTACTTAAACATTTTATTGTAAGTGGATAGCTAGGAAAATCCATGTACATGTGAATTCCATTGACAAAGGTAGCCAAAAGGTCTTACCTTGGCTAATTTTATCTCAACACTTAGAGATTCATTGTAACTTTGGGGTACGGTATGCAAACCTTGCACCACACTAGCGATGGTAGAAAAAGTCTCAAATAGGATGCACAAGCTCTCTAGGGGAGTCCTCAAAATACCACAAGGGTATGTGAGGCTCAATCCATGAACACTAGCCCATCTAGGCTTGAACCAACCCTTCACCTTGTGTCCTAAATCACCACAAGCTGCAAGGATGTGCCAAAAATGATGCAGCTAAATTGAGGTACAATTTTTCTCCCCATTTATATACCCTACTGAAATGTGGTTGAGGTTGTCCTTGGGGTGATGAAATCTAAGCTCCTATTGGGAGAAAATTCTAAGTGTTTTTTGTCACCCAAAGATTGCATGAAGTCTGTCTGAGAAACATACATATGATTAGCACTCCTTAGGTTATAATCTAAAAAAGAGGAGGGTGAATTTTTGGTCCCCATGATCATAATGGGCACTAGATGGGAGATACACCAATCACACATTTCTAAGACACATAAAATAAGTTGTTACTTGCTACTCTACTAATTAAATGCAACTAAACTAATTGGAAAGGAACCCTTTAACAAGAAAACCTATATTTGATTGATAGTAGTTTTAGATTTTGGGCGACTAGTGTAAAACAAGTTGCACAACTTGGCCTAGTTTAATAGTAGAGGTTAGCAAAATCATAAAAAAAGAAAAAAGTGTTAAAAGACAATGCATGGCGGTGAGGGTAAATGAAATGTGGAATTTTTTTCCTTAGAGAAAAAAGCTGAAATTGGCCTTCAAAGAAAACAAGATCCGTTTAGGTTAAGGGTCACCGAGCGAGAAAACAAAGAATCTCATTTCACAAAAAATGGGGGGATCCCATTTTTAAAATGGAGTTGTTAAAAATGGGATCCCATTTTAAAATAAGGTTGTTAAAAAATGGGATCTATTTTTAGAAATGAGATCCGTGTTTTTAGAAATGAGATACCAATTCTTAAATGGGATCACATTTTTAAACAAGACCTTGTTTTAAAAAAATGGGGATCCCATTTTTAAAAACAGAACCGATTAAAAATAGGATGATGTTTTTTTAATGACCCATTTCATAATTTTATACTTTTAAAGAAGCGGGGATCTGTTTTGGAAAATGAGATCTGTTTCATTTAAATTATAAAATTTTATATTTTATGAAAGCGGATCGGATTTTAGAGCGAGATC
The DNA here is from genome assembly GCA_007258455.2 of Sequoia sempervirens. Classification (NCBI taxonomy): domain Eukaryota; kingdom Viridiplantae; phylum Streptophyta; class Pinopsida; order Cupressales; family Cupressaceae; genus Sequoia; species Sequoia sempervirens. The sequence goes on along the minus strand of VDFB02271358.1, from coordinate 637,192,216 downwards.
CTGTTTTTTAAAATTACAATTTTTAGTCGAGATTTTTTCTTTTTTCGGTTCAAGAAAGGCTTGGGGACTGAACCACAGGACTGGACTCAGGTTTGACCACCGAGTTGAAGGTCTTGGCAATGTCACAAAGAAAATAGTGACTTTTGGGCATATGTCACAAGGCTTTTTTGCAGGGTACTGACAAAATTAAACCCATTATAGATGAGACAATGTAGATTCAAATATGTATTTTATTTTACAATTGAATTATTTTTATATTTTTCAATTAATTTCTAATGAAACAAGTTGATAAACATTATCAAGGTTTTTAGTATTTTAATAATTTTTTTATTAACATAATTTTTGAAAAATAAAATTTTACAGAAATACTTTAGACAATTATTTTCAATTTAAAAAAATAAAAAAATGATAAGTTTAGGTAATCTTATGCATGACATACACGACGATTTTTTAAAACACCAAATATGGCCAATAAAAAATTAACAAAAAAATATTCAATAAAAAATTACAAAAGAAATGGAAAGTGTGCTTCAGTAAGTTACAAACCATTTCCCAAAAGGATTTATAAAAATATGATTATTTAGGTCAAAATATGGATGACGTACATGTGCATGGTATGGTAAAAGAAAGTGACTTTTAAATAGTGATTTTTAGAAATGCCTATTGAAAATCAATTTGTATCATCTGAATATTGAAATAAATTACATATTTGGAAAGTAGACTCCGAGTACTACATTTTATGATTAGTGACTTTTTTTCAAGATTCCATCTCTAAGTGCTTCAAATTTTAAGGTCAAATGTGTCAAATTCTGAAAATTAGGGAAACCACTTCCACGAAATGGCCACAAAGTGGACTCAACTTCTTGCACACACTTGTGACTTGCATAGGCTCTAAATGTTACACCTCATTCATAGTTACCAAGTTATTTTCACCTTCATAAGTAAATATGATGATAATGCAAATTGTGACTTTAATATGTTCAAGAGATGAATGAAATATGTAAATATGCATTAAGCTATTATTGCTTTTAAAGGAGTGATTATGTTTATATTGATGAAATGTGATGAAAGAATATGTATTGCACTATAAATATTTTAATGCTTTTTCAATGCAAATGTTTTATGATGAAAATTAATTCTATGAGAACAACTAACTACTATGGCAATGTACTAAGTTGGATGCAAGAAGGAATCAAGCCTCAGGTATGCAAGGGGGAGCATCAATCATGAGAGGAGCTTGGTCTGGTAACTCGTAAATGAGCCTAACTGAGCTTTCACACACTCACTTCTAGTTTTGTCAAGTAGAGTCGAGTCAAGTTAGATTGGGATTTGGTAAGTAAACCTTAGTTGAATTTTTAGATAGGTTTGGAATATTGTTTGGTCGTCTTTCATTGATTATGGTTTTGGTTTTGGTATTTGAGTTATTGTGAATGAATCATGAGTATTGTTCTTTTTTCCATAGTTATCCTTACATCGGGATTTAGAGAGCATATATATATATATATATATATATATATATATATATATATATATATATATATATATATATATATATATAATGACTCATGCATAAGAGAATAAGCATGCATGTGTATATATGAGTAGAAATACTTATGGGAATACATACACAAGGAATTGATTATATATATGTGTATATATATACAATTATAGTATATGCCTATCAATGAAGATATGTATGTATTTTATATTGATAAGAACTAACAAATATGGAATGAGTACATGTACATATATATATATATATTAAAATATATGTATTTGTGTATGTATCGATAATGTTGAATATGTATAAATGTATATTTATATATTATATATATATTTACTTGAATAGCGAATAATGCATTTTACTATCATATAGTTAAGGTATATATATATATATATATACATATACATACATTGTGCTATATATATATATAATATACTTCATAGCACATAATAAGCCTTCTTAGCACATTGTTTAGTTAAAGAACAACACTATGAGAGAGTGCATATAAATGGGTTTAAAAATCCAATGCATAGGTTGTCATGGACAACACAAACAAATAACATTGCATGAAGTATTTAAAAGCCGAGTAATGTAAACCATGGTATGGTGCATGGGAAATAAAATAAGCCATAGTATGAATATTACATGGAAGACTTAGTCAAGAAATGTGAAGGAAGAGTGAAAAGCAATGTATAAAGAGCTTGACCTAGTATTTTCCAAACAGTAACCAAAATAATAGGGTGCATGCTGAAATATGTGGCACCAAAGTATGAATTGTTCTCATCTTTTAGAAGTTTGTTTTACATTTCATTTCTTGCATACGAGGCAAGTGGAATAAGAGAAATATTTAAGTATGAAGCTAGCCCATCTATCTTAATTGGTAGAGCACAAGGCTCTTAACCTTGTGGTCATGGGTTCAAGCCCCACGGTGGGAATGTTACACGTGGTATCAAAGCTACCAGATTCAACTCTAGAACCTATGGGATAAGTAAAATGTAAACCTTATTGGAAGTTAAAGGTTGAAAAGTTATTATGCCAAGATAGAAAGAGGAAAGAAACAAAGGTGAAACAAAAAGGAAGTTAAAAGTTTCCTGAAACTTGTTTAAGTTTGGACTGGGAAGAGTCGTCCCAAGGGTTGAAAAATCCTAAACCAACAATTCATTAAGATACACCTTTGGATTGTGGAAAATTATGAAACCAAGTTCAGTAAGAAGATTATGGAGGGTTACCAATGAGTACCCTTACCTTAAAAAATAGTTTAAATGAATCCGAGGGAGAGAAAGGATTGAAGTAATCTCCCTCATTGATAGCAACTTGTTGATGTGAAGAGTCAAGGATTTTGGGTTAAGGAAGGATACTAGAATCTATGAGTATGCTTTATTTGAAAAGAACTAATTGATAACATAAATCAGAAACTTGTTGGAAGTAGGAAGTCAACATTTTGTGAATCAAAATCAACTAGAGAGGTATCCAAGAGGTTGGATAACCCTTGAAAAATATGATTTAGTACAAGATTAATATCTTGCATATTAATTAAGGAGTGAAAGGTTGATACCTTAGAATAAGGTTAGAGACCCGATTGATTAATAAAGGGAAACGACTTTAAAAGGAGAAGATGAAAGCCAACATGATTCTACCATTTAGAATAGGAAAGGTCAAATTGAAGATCTGATTATAATGGGGAAAAGGAAACCAAACAACTTAGAGTGTTTAAGGTTACAAGAAAATGAGATTACTGAGAAATGGAACAAAAACACTTAGAAAGATGATCACAAGTTAGAAACTTGAAAAGTAAATCAGATTAGTCCAAAAAAGGCTCGGTTAGAACATAATTTGTTTGAAAGTTTAGATTGAACTCATCAACTAGTCAACAAAAGTAAACTTATGTTTGGATGCTCCAAAAGGAAATTGGATATGGAGGGATACTATGTTTCAGATCAAAAGAATAATTTGGAAACAATGCACTAAGGTGAAGATACATTTTCATAAGGAATCCACAAGCAAGCTTATTTGACACATCAAAAAAAGGGGCTTTGCGGATGTGGGATATTCTTCTACTATGGTTAAAAATACTATTAATATACATGGAAAATAGGATTGGAATGAAATACTAGAATACCTCTTAGCTTGTAAAGTTGTTGATTATTCATTAGATCTCATTATGGTGGATCCAACTATTGATTCTGAGAGATTAGAAGGTGATGATGAAACCAATTTTGGGAAATGAAAAAAGTATATTCAAGGAATACCATGAAAGGTAAGTAAGGAAAGTAATGGTCAATCAACTATCAAAATACAACAACAAGAAATGTTAAATAAATTCAATTTGGAGAGAGAGCGGATGATTGTTAAGAGTTTAACTTTGGGATGATCTAATCTGTTGGAAACATGAAGGGGGGGAGAGGGAGAGTAGATGTACTCAATTAAGTACCCTTTTTAATGAGGTTTAATGTTGTATCTCTAGAAGGAGAGAATTTTTACCAAAGTATTGAACTCAATGACCACAACAAGCTTGGTAAAGTTAAGAGGTTAGGGTATTGGAATTATTGGAGAAAGGTAGTGGAAAGGTCAAGGCTTATGGCCAATAAGAAAGAAATATTTACAACACAATACTATACATAATTGTTTCAAAAGAATAATTTGTTATTATCATTGATACTTTGGAGAAAGATGGGCAATATACTTGGTCATGAACGAAAGGAAGGGAATTAGATTCGGGCACTCATGATTTTGAGTTATTGTGAAACGCTCATGCTTGGAAACTAGGTATGCAATAATTTTTGATGTCTTTTGGAAGATAACATCAAGCAATCATGATGAAATGAGGATTGTTAATCAATATAAAATTCTCATTAGAAGAAATAGATTGAGTTGAAAATCAGATTTCGACTTTGGGAATGATTGAAAGATGAGAGAAATCCAAGATATGGATGTCCTAAGATGAAGGATTTTCATCTCCACAAAACATGTAAGCAACCTGAGAATCAAATAAGGCATAAGTCCATGGAAGATGTTTCACTTAGTTGGAATGGACTATTATGAATCGAAAAAGAACCTAAGTACCGAATTTTGGGAGATTAAAAGAATGAATGAGGTAAATTGATGTCATACTTAGGACAAATAGTGATGAAAAAATTATTTGACAAATAGAAAACCAATATAATCTGGAAGGGGATAGAGTAAAGATGTTGCAAAGTATATGCTAGAGGATCAAGATAGGATTTCATCATCGGCAAGAATTGTATACGCTTATGAAATTTCAATGAGGAAGTGATAGATTTGATCTTTCTATGTTGATGTTACTAACATAATTTGTTATGGTGGGTAGACTCACCAAGGTAACCAATATTGATTGGGAATTTGATTTATAGGAAATCAATCCTAAACAACATATTGTGTGAAGCAGTTGCTTAATGTTCCTAACAAGGTTATCTCAAATGGGAATAAAAAAGTAATGCTAAGGTTTTGGGTAAACCATGACCATCTTATGAAAAATTCAATCGAGTGAATGCTTAATGTACCATATTATTTTAAGTTAGCCAGTTAGGCGGATGGGATAGACCAAAAACTTAGAGGAATTGTAGAATAATTATATTACAATAAAACTTCTATCATTGAAATTTGGTCCATTAAATGGAAGAAGGGTTGAATCTCTATAAATCTAGGAAATAGGATTAACCTTAGACTAAAAAGGTTGTCAAATGGAATAGTAGACTAAAAGGATTAAGGAAAACTTGTTGAAACAAAGCTTAAAGCAATAAGTAGTAACCATATGCTCAAAACTGGCAATAGTCAAGGGTAGTATTAATATTTGGTAAATATTTTTGTAAGTGATGGACGGTCTTAGATTTTGAGTTGTCCAATGGTTTAAAGAACAAAGGGAAGGATGAGACCCACAATGTAGTGTATAATACACTAACATTTCTTTTCTATTTGGGTTACACTAAGGATAATTGCATTAGCCAATGATAACGTGTTTCCCAATCACTACCTAGTATAGGTGTCATATAGGATATGGTCACTATTGTACTTGTGATGTACTTGAATGCGTTAATATAATTTATAGTTATTGAAGAGGAGGTATTCGTGAAGCACATAAGTTTTCTCCATATGTTAGCACAGTCACTCAGTGCAAGGTCTAGGAAGGAAAAGAATGCAATGGTTCGTGCTATGAGGGAATATTAGTTGGTTATTTACCTATAGAAACATTATCCTTGCATTTTTTAGTTAATAACTTTGCTATCATGAGAGTACAACAACTAGTTGAGCATATGCAATTAGTCATCATATTAAATCCGCCACCTTGAATCTTGATAGTCGAGTCGAATCTTTGAGTGAGAGAAGTGGAAGAAATGATAGCTAGTTTATAGCCTTGGGGTGCTCAAGTTTTTGTATAAATAGGAGATTATTCTCCATCTTATGGATAATTTACTTTTTATTCAGATTACTCCATTATTCTGCTGCATTTTTTGTGCAAGTGAATTAGTAAGCTTGAGAGTAGTACGTTGTATTGTTATTTACATTTGTGATTCTTGAGAGGATTGGTAAGAGGCTAGAAGTGAGAGTTTGATTGATCTTAGAGGAATTTATCAAGTGAGCTTGGGGAGTCGAGCTAGGAAGAAGGAATTATTAGTGGGAGTGTTTATATAGGCATGCTGATTTCTATTCCTTTTCTTTTTATTCTAGAGAGGGAGAGTATATGTACTCAATTAAGTACCCTTTTTAACAAGGTTTAATGTTGTATCTCTAGAAGGAGAGAATTTTTAACAAAGTCTTGAACTCAATGACCACAACAAGGTCAAGGTAAAGTTAAGAGGTTAGGGTATTGGAATTATTGGAGAAAGGTAGTGGAAAGGTCAAGGCTTATGGCCAATAAGAAAGAAATATTTATAATACAATACAATACATAATTTTTTTGGAAGAATAATTTGTTATTATCAGTAATAATTTGGAGAAAGATGGGAAATATAGATGGTCATGAAAGGAAAGGAGGGGAAGATTCATGTACTCATGATTTTGAGTTATTGTGAAATGTTCATGCTTGGGAACTAGGTATGCAATAATTTTTGATGTCTTTTGGAAGATAACATCAAACTAACATGATGAAATGAGGATTGTTACTCAATCAATATAAAATACTGATTGGAAGAAATAGATTGAGCTGAAAATCAGATTTCAACTTTGAGAATGATTGAAAGACAAGAGAAATCCAAGATATGGATGTGCTAAGATGAAGGAGTTTTATCTCCACAAAAAATCTAAGCATTATAATTGAGAATCAAATAAGGCATAAGTCCATGGAAGAGGTTTCACTTAGAATGGACTATTATAAATAAAAAAAGGAACCTAAGTACTAAATTTTGGGAGAATAAAAGAATAAATGAGGTAAATTGATGTCATAATTAAGACACATAGTGATGAAAAAATTATTTGACGAATGAAACACCATTATAATCTAGAAGGGGATAGAGTAAAGATGCTACAAGGTATGTATCAAGTTGTCATCCAATATGTTAGAGGATGAAGACATGATGTCATCATTGGCAAGACTTGTATACTCTTATGAAATCCTAGTGAGGAAGTGATAGATCATAAGAATAGTTTGATCTTTCTATGCTGATGAAACTGACATAATGTTATGGTGGATAGACTCACCAAGGTAACCAATATTGGTTAGGAAATTTGATTTATAGAAAATTAGTCCTAAACAACACATTGTGTAAAGCAGTTGCTTAATGTTCCTAAAAAGGTTATCTCAGATGTGAACAAGAAAGTAATGTTAAGATTTTGTGTAAACCATGATCATCTTATGAAAAATTCAATCTAGTGAATGCTCAATGCATTACTTTAGGTTAGCTAGTTAGGTGGATGGGATAAACCAAAAACTTGAAGGATTTTTAGAATAATTATATTACAATAAAACTTCTATCATTAAAATTTCGTCCATTAAATGGAAGAAGGGTTGAATATCTATAAAGCTAGGAAATAGGATTAACCTTAGACCAAAAAGGTTGTCAAATGGAATAGTAGACCGAAAGGATCAAGGAAAACTTGTTGAAACAAAGCTTAAAGAAATAAGCAGTAACAATATGCTCGGAACTGACAATAGTCAAGAGTAGTATTAATATTTGGTAAATGTTTGTGTAAGTGATGGACGATCTCATCTTTTGAGTTGTCTAATGATATAAAGACCAAAGGGAAGGATGAGACCCATAATGTAGTGTACAATACACCGACATTTATTTTCTATTTGGGTTACACTAAGGATAATTGCATTAGCCAATGAGAACATGTTTTCTAGTCACTAGGGTATAGGTGTCATATAGGATATGGTAACTATTATACTTGTGATGTACAAATGAGTTAATATAATTTATAGTTATTGAAGAGAAGGTATACATGAAGCACATAAGTTCTCCTTGTACATTAGCACAATCACTCAGTGCAAGGTCCAAGAAGGATGAGAATGCAAGGGGTTGTGCTATAGGGAAGATTATTTGGTTATTTACCTATTTCTTATAAGATGTAAAAATTTAAAAGTGAAACCTTTATTTTACTATATGTTTAGTACTTAAAATCATCAGGGATGATTCACAAGGGGGGAAGTATGTTACACCCTATTCATAGTTACTGAGTTACTTTCACCTTCATAAGTAAATATGATGATACATGCAAACTGCAACTTTAATATGTTCAATAGACGAATGAAATATATAAATATGCATTAAGGTGTTATTGCTTTTAAAGGAGTGATTATGTTTATATTAATGAAATGTGATTCACAGTGAATATTTTAATGCTTTGTCAATGCAAATATTTTATGATGAAACTAAATTCTATGAGAATGACTAACTACTATGGAAATGCATTAAGTTGGATGCAGGATAGAATCAAGCCTCAGGTATGCGAGGGGGAGCATCACTCAAGAGAGGAGCTTGGTCTGGTAACCTGTAAATGAGCCTAATTGAGCTTTCACACACTCACTTCTAGTTTGTTCAAGTAGAGTCGAGTCAAGTTAGATTGGGATTTGGTAAGTAAACCCTAGTTGAAGTTTTAGATAGCTTTGAAAGATTTTTTGGTCATCTTTGATTGATTATGGTTTTGGTTTTTTCCTTTGAGTTATTGTGAATGAATCTTGAGTATTGTTCTTTTCTGCATAATTATCCTTACATCAATTTGTATGTACATTAAATGTATATATATATATATATATATATATAAAATAACTCATGCATAAGAGCATAAGCATGTATCCACATATATGAGTAGACATACTTATGAGCATATATACACGAGGAATCAATTATATATGTGTGTGTATATATACACTTATAGTATATGCCTATCAATGAAGATATGCATGTATTTATGTTGATAAGAAATAAAAATTATGGAATGTGTATGCATATATATATAAATATATGTATCTAGGTATGTATCGATAATGTTACATATGTATAAATGTATATTTATTTATTTATTTTCTTAGTAAATCACTGCTACGGGCCAATACCCTATATTGCTTCCAAAAAAGAGTAATAGGTTTCCATGTTCTTGTTGTGTACAAACATTCACAGAACTCCACCCTGACACTAGACTTAACACAAGCCATGAAAAAAAATGGCCTTTGCAGAAATGTCATTGCAACCATACGCTACCCTTTCATCTATTTTACAAAATGGCCATGAAACAAAATGACTGAAAGCTAGACTTGGGACTGACTCTTACCCTTAGATTTTCTAAAAAAGTTAACAGACTAATAGCAAAGTAACACAAAAATATGCTTTACATAGCCTACCTCCGCTCAGTCGTCATCATCCTTTTCTTCCTTCCTCTTTTTGTACTCCAGATAGTCCATGATCACGAGGTAATCCACACCACATGCAAGGTGCGCAAGGATATTTTCTTTTGTCTCCAAGTCCTTGCTGTCATTTTCCACCCATTCTTCACCCGTTCCAAGATCCCAATCTTCCTCATCACACGCTACCACCTTGCTAGCTAATCCATCCTCTTCCATATAATTCTACGCCAAGCCCTTGGGTGGAGTTTTCAACATCCTTTCTGCCTTGAGTAGGAACATTATGCTTCATTCCTTTTCATCTGATAGCTTCGCCAGTGTTGTTGGGTCGAGTGACCTTACCACTGAAAATTTCTTTACCTCTCCTCCATTCCCTAATGATATATAGTAATTCTACGATATTGGAACCAACAAATTTCCCTCCACATTATTGAGGGCTTCGTCTATCTCTCCAAGCATGGCATGACTGAAGACCATCTGGCATAATTTCTTGCTCTTTACCTTGGACACTCCCATTTACAACAACATTGCCAAGAACATGGACGATATGTCTATATTTTCCCTTAATCTTTGATGTGCTAGTAGAAATTCCCTCCCTAGAATTTTCTTGGTCACCCAAAGGACCAAGGGATGGAAGGAGACCAAGATCCCTTTCAGCCTTTTGTCCATAATCTCACCATGGAAGGACTGTTGATGCTTTTTAGTGTTCATAAATAGGGGGGTATCCATTATGCTTCTCTCATAGACCACTAGCTCAACTTCATCTTTACTTATGCAGCTACCACCTTTGGCTTTTTAAAGAGGAATGAACTCGCCTATTCATAATGTTGATCTTGGTGGCCATGATGTTTGAATCATTCCATTAAATCTATAGGTTGGCCAAAGGATACAAATTTGATTGCCATCTTATAGTCATGTAGTGCTTGTCATTTTCCCTGTCTTGGAATTTGGTACTGTGTCCTGCATCTTCCCTCCTATTTATGGTTGTTGTCTCATCAAGCCTTCCAATGTTAGATCTAGCCATTAATTATTATGGTACATGCCCTTTCCACCATTGATTTTTCCAAATCATCAGCTATGTCATTCCTCCCATTTGTGTTTTAGTGTCCCATCACCTGGGAATATTCTAGTCTATCCCTCATTTTGATTACGTTCCCCTTCCATCGCCGATTTTTCCAGCTCATCTGCCATGTTGTTCCCTTCTTGATATATGTGGCTTACTTGGAAGGCTTCAAATTTCTCTGTTAGTTGTTTAATCTAGGATGAAGTAGGTGGTTTAGTTTCCAATTCGATGCACTATTCCTATGAATCACATTGACTGTAATAAGGGAATGTCCCTCCAGATGGATGCGTTCCACACCCATTTCTAGGCCTAGTTGTAATCCTATTAGTGCTACTCTGAATTTCACTTTGTTGTTAGTGTACATCCCCAGAAAAATGGATTTCTCTGCTAAAATATTGCCTTGTTCATCATGGGCTATACATCTAGCTCCCCCCGATCCTGGGTTACCACGAGAGGCTCCGTCAAAATTAATTTTGACCCATCCTTCCTTCGATGCGACCCATTTCACCTCTTTTCATTTTTCTTTCTGTAGATCAGATCCATTACCTTCATAGAGTAATGGAGGTTTCAAGCCATTGAATTCTTTCATCATCTTGTTGTCCCAGCTAGAGAAAATTCTCTACTTGATGGCCTTGCTGTGAGCATCTTCATTGACGAGTTCTATGATTGCCCCTTCAATCTTGGCACATAGAATTTCTTCCTCCATTTCTTTACCTTGAAAGATTCTTCTATTCCTTTCCTTCTAGATTTCCCATATGACTGTGGATGAAGTGACTTGCCAAATACCACCAAACATAAATTTTTTGTGTTGGGATGGTCAGATCTTGAACCAAGTCTCAATGTCAGATGAAAGTGGACATTTCAAATTTAATTTACCCCTGAAAAAGTTCTAGCAGGCGTTCGCATATGAGCATGTTAGGAGTAAATGGTCCACTGCTTCATTACTACTTTTGCACATCACACATCTTCCAGGGCCTTGTATTTCGAATGTTGCTAGCTTGTCCTCTATGAGAATCCAATTTTGAATTTCCAGCCACGAGAATACCCCTACTTTGGGGAGGTAGTTTTTTCCCTAGATTATTTTACATGGTCAATCTTGCCTTGCAATGGCCAATTCTTTGATTTTGTACCCAAACTTTACTTTGTAGGTGTCTTTGGTTGATCCACACTACCGAAAAACATCCCCCTCATTGGAGGGGTTAAAGTGTCTATTTTTGATAATCTCTACCAGGGTATCTTTTTGAGCTTGTGGAGCATTGATGTCCTGAAGAGAGTTCCAATTCCATCTTGCTACTCCATCCTAATGAATTACCTTCCCATAATTACAAACCTCGGATCCCCAGACTTAGATTGTTTCTGCCATTCCCAATATATTTTCGATGAGTGTCTTGCCACACCATGAGTCACTCTAGAAGGATGCACTTCCCCCATCCCTAATCTCTCAAGTGACATGCTTGGTCACTATGGCCCTACATTCCAAAATGTAGTTCCAAATTGTAGAGCCTTTCGAGGGTGCAATCATAGTCAAGATGCGAGTGAGGTCATCCGAGTCCAAGTGATTCCTTGTTAGGATTCTTACCCATTTTTGTTCTCCTCTTTCATATAGGTCCCAAACCAATTTTTCTCCCATTGCGTGGTTCATTATTGTTAGTTACTTTAGTCCTACTCCACTTGCCTCCTTTGGAGAGAAGACTTTGTCCCAGGCTACCAAAGGGAATTTTTGCTGCTCCCTTGTGCCACTCCAAAAGAATTTCCTAAAAAATCTAGTTGAGGGTCTCCACTACTACTTTTGGTAGCTTCAGACATGACATTGAGTAGACTGGAATAACAAACAACACTAAATTTACCATTAGGAGTCGTCCAGTCAAAGATAGCCATTTCCCTCTCCAAGTCCCAAGATTGCTTTTGTAGTTGTTTATCAAATTTTCCCAATAGTATTTTTCGTTGATCCCTTTAAAAGGAGGCATACCAAAGAAGCATCTAGGGAGAGTTGCCACCTTCAAATTCAAGATTTTTCTAGGTCTCTTTGCAGACTTGGTTGCGTATTGAGGAAAAAAACTTTAGATTTTCCCCAATTTATATTCTACCTAGATGCCATGCAATAATCATCTAGGAAGGTCTTGATCACCCTTGCTTCTCTCCTACATGCTATCCTGAACAAGATGGTGTCATCTATGAACTGTTGGTGTGTAGTGGGTTCCATACCATTTGCTACATGTACTCCAACCCATTTTCCTTCTCAAGGCCTTGATGCCTCTTCCTAAAACTTCTTCCATGATTATGAATAGGAAAGGTGAGAGGGGTTCACCTTGTCTTAAACCCCTTGATGATGCAAAGAAGCCATGTGATGCCCCATTCACCAATATTGAGAATTTGACTGTCAAGATGCAACTCTTTATCCATTTAATCCAATTTTCATTGAATCCAAACTTTTCCAAAACTTCCAGCATAAATTGACTATCCACCATGTCATATGCCTTTAGGATATCTAGATTGAGCACCATACATGCTTCCTTTGTCTTTCTAGCTATGTGGATGGTTTCATGGTCTATGATTATTCCTTCAGCTATTGAACTTTCTAGGGAAAATCCACTTTGTTCATCTGATATGACCTCATTTAGGACACTTTTGAGCTTGGTAGCAATGATCTTGGTGACCACCTTATACATTGTGTTGCATGATGCAATTGGCTTGAAGTCACTCATGACTTGTGGATCTTTCTTCTTGGGAATTAGGGCAAGGAAGGTGTGATTTATTGACCCCAACATTACCATCTTCCTTCTTAACTCCTTCATAATCGCTATCAGGTCTTCCCCTACTATATCCCAATTTTTTTGAAAGAATCTAGCCAGGAAACCATTTGGTTCGAGGCTTTATCTGGATTCAGTTGGAAGGTTGCTCCTTTGAATTCTTCCTTACTAATTTTTTGGTACAAACATTTATTCTGCTTCTCACTTATGATTTTTGGGATTGTATTTAAGAGTATTTCTCTCATTGTCCTATTTTTCGGGCTCTCCTTGGTTAAAATTTCTTCAAAGAACCTAACAACTTATTTATTTACTTCCCCTGTGGATTGGGCTATTTTCTCATTCTCTTTCTTGATTTATAATATTTTGTTCCTGGTGCAATTGGAAATTGTCATTCTATGGAAATACTTTGTGTTTTCTTCCCCCTCCTTTAGCCAAGTCTCCCTTAACTTATGGCACCAAAAACATTCTTCCCTTTTCAAAATCTCTGCTAGTTCTTCCTTTAGGATTTTCTCATTCTCAAAGTCATCTACCTCTATCCCATTGTGAATTACATGTTCATTTAGTGCCTTTAGTTCTTGTTCCACTCTTTCTTTCTCCTGAAAGATGTTTTTGAAGTGTGCCTTATTCCATTCCTTGAGTTTAATTTTGATGTAGCCTAGTTTCTTACTCAATCTAAATAAGTTAGAGTGGTCTCCACTATTGATTTCATTCCACCATTTCGCTACTAGTTCCGGTAGATGTTCATCCCTTAACCACATGTTCTCAAACTTGAATGGACTCCCTTTTGGAGGGTCATCTTGTTTGAGGATTAGCCACAATGGGAAGTGGTCAGAGCCTATGAAAAAAAAAAATAGGGCCTCATGAGTGCTTGAAAAATCCCCCATTTTCCCCAAATTAAAAATCTATCCAGTCTTGTAGTAATATTGGTGAAGCCTTTCCTCTTGTTTTACTAGGTGAACACTCCATTTTTGGCTTGTAGGTACATTAACTGATTGTTGTCTACAAATTCATGGAAATCATGCTGAGTGATGGTGATTCTGCACATGACCCCTTATTTTTCTTCATTGTTTAGGGTCGCATTAAAGTCTCTTGCAATTATACCTTTCTCATTCCTATGATTATCAAGCTCACTTGATATCCTCCTCCATACTTGTCTTTTCTCAATCATAGAGATTGGCCCATTACATTTATGATGAAGAATTACTCATTCCTCTTGAAGCCCTTGAATCTTATCATCTTCCAGTTGCTTTCCTCTTTTATTACCTCTCTTGATGCAAATAGAGGATCCCATATGATGCATACTCCTTCCGATGCACCATATACTTCCTTGAATTGCCCCTCCCATTGCTTCCAATTGCTTATTTTTCTATCAAACAAAATAGGAACCATACGGGTCCAAATAAAGACATCCAAATAAAATAATAAAACTATTTTATATTTAATTAAATCCTTATTACCATGTTTTTCACATAAGAAATAATTTATATTGTTAACATGTCATGATCTAAATAAATAAAAAAACTTAATAATAATTATCCCATGCTCATCATTAAACATATTTATTTTTTCCAATAAAAGATCCCAAAAATCCAAAATTGCTATGACCCTACATTTCTCCCCCTCTAAGCATTCAACTTCCTCTTGGAAGCTAACCAAAAGGATAAGGGAATAAAGCTATCATTCTGATAGTATCCTCCCACATAGCAGATGAAATATCATAGGGGTCCCATTGGACCTTGATTTCATCCAGTTGTCATCCCCGTAGGCTCACTGTTCTTTGCTCCAAGATGCGAATTGTCTCCAGTGTTAACTGCCCATCTTGCACCACTTGTAAAGCATCCCACCCCAATACATGAGAAGAATCTTGTAGATATTTCTTAAGAAAAGATACATGAAAAAAATTATGTATGCGCGACAAGCTGGGTGGTAGTGCTAAGCAATATGCAACCAGGCCTATCCTCTCCAGAATATCAAAAGGACCAACATATCTAGGTGCTAATTTAGAGCCTTTCCCATAGTGGATAGAGCTCTTAAAAGGTTTTACTCGCAAAAAAACTTTCTCCCCAACTTCAAATTCATGATCCACTCTCCTATTTTCTGCCTACTACTTTTGCCAATCCTGAGCTATCTATAACTGCTCGCGAATATGGACAATCTACTATTCCAATTCCTTAACAAGTTCAGGTCCGATAACAACTCGATCCTCTAGTTGATCCCAACTTAAAGGAACTCTACAGGGTCTACCATAGAGGGCCTCGTAAGGTTCCATATTAAGAGAACTATGATGACTATTGTTATAAGAAAACTCTACTAAATGCAAATAATCTTCCTAGTGGGATTGTTGATCTATTACATACATTTAGAGCATATCCTCCAAAACCTAATTTACTCTTTTAGTTTGTCCATCAGTTTTTGGATGATAGGCAATACTGAAGTTGAGTTGAGTTCCCAAAGCTTGCTGAAGTATAGTCCAAAAGGCTGAAGTGAAAACACGATCCCTATTAGAGATTATTTTCCTAGGCACACCATGAAGTCAAACTATGTCATGAAGGAACACTCTGGCCACTGAGGCGACATTATAGGAATAACTCATTTGAGAAAAGTACACTACTTTTGTTAATTTATCAACAGTCACCATAATGGCATCATGCCAATGAGTAGTGAGTGGTAATTCTATAATAAAGTCCATTGAAATTATGTCCCATTTCCATTATAGAATCACATTTGGGTACAATAGACCTGTTGGGTGTTGATATTCTACTTTTACTATGACACTCCAAATAGCGAGCAACAAAATCTGCAATATCTTTCTGCATTCCTGCCCAAAAGTACAATCTCTAAAGATCTATGTGCATTTTCTTAAAACCAGGATGAGCGGTGTAAGGTGCCCGATGAGCCTCCATCATAATCAAACCTCTAAGGTCTCTAACTAAAGGAACATATATACGTCCATGATGTCAGAGTAAGCCATCTGCATCCATAGAATATCCCTCAAAATTACCTTTTAGAGGATTCTAGAACTAAAAAATCTCACGGTACAAAGCATCTTGAGGTAATAGCCCTAAAATACACTCTTTGAGATCTGTCTTAATAGTCAGGGCTAACAATTCATGACATTGCCTACTGAGAGCATCAACTACAAAATTCTCTTTTGCTTTAATATATTGGATCTTAGAGTCATATTCACACAAAAATTCCATCCATCTATGTTGTCTAGCATTCAAATTAGGCTGTGAAAAGATATACTACAGACTCTGATGGTCCGAATGCAACTCAAATCTATGGCCAAGCAGAAAGTGTCACCATTTGGTCAAAGCGTGAACCATTGCCACCAACTCCAAATCATGTGTTGGATAATTAAGTTCACGATTCCTCAATTTAAGAGACTCAAAAGCTATGGCTCATCCCTCCTGCATGAGAAAAACTCCAATACCTTCAATAGATGCATCTATGCAAACTACAAAGTCACTAGTAGGGTCTGGAATAACCAAGATGGGTTCACTTGTAAGCTTTTCTTTCAAAATTTGGAATGCTCTTTCACACTGTTCAGTCCAAAAAAATTTCTTTCCTTGACATTGGAGAGATGTGATTGGGTGTGCAATCTTGGAAAACCCTTCTACAAACCGTCTGTAATAACTGGTTAGACTCATGAAGCTTTTGACCTCAACTACATTAGTGGGAGAAAGCCATTCCAGAATAGCCTAAATCTTGGAAGGGTCCACGAAGATACCATCGTGTTAGAAATAACATGTCCTAGATACTGGATCTCTATTTGGAAAAAATCACACTTAGCAATGTTTGCATACAACTGATTTTATCGTAAACACTGTAACACCTATCAAAAATGCTCTTCATGCTCTTCTACAGTGCGTGAGTAGATCAATACATCATCAAGGAAAATGACCACAAACCGATCTAGGAAAGTTTGGAAAACTCCATTCATTAGACTCATGAAAACTGTTGGTGCATTAGTCAACCCGAAGGGAACTACAATAAACTCATAATGACCATATCTTGTGCAAAATGTTGTTTTATGTATGTCAGCCTCAACAATTCTCAATTGGTGATATCTGGACTTAAGGTCTATCTTAGAGAAAAAAAATTTCCCCCTAAATCTAATCAAATAGGTTATCTATCCTTAGTAGGGGATAACGGTTCTTGATAGTGAGCTTATTAAGCTTCCTGTAGTCTATGCACAACCGAAGAGTTCCATCCTTCTTTTTCAAAAAAAATCACAGGTACACCCCATTGCTATACACTGGGACGAATGAGAACTTTTTCTAACAATTCCTCTAGCTGTAATTTAAGTTCTTGTAATTCTTGTGTGGTCATCCTATAGGGAGCCTTAGAAATTGGTTGAGCTCCAGGGACCAAGTCTATGTGGAAATCAATTTCCCTTTTAGGTGGAATACCAGAAAGTTAAGGAGGAAACACATCAATAAACTCACATAAAATAGCATGATCTTCCAAAGAAGTGTCAGGTTTTTCTTCCAATCAATCAATGATGGAAATAGCAAAGAGTTGACACCCCTTCCTCATACATCACTTAAGTTGCATTGCTACAATCATCCTAAGGGATACGGGTCTCTTGATTCCAAAAACAACTACCTTATTACCCAAATCATCCAAACACTCAATAGACTTGCGTCGACAATCTAGTTTTGCTTCATGAACATTCATCCAATCCATACCTAAAATTATGTCATAAGACCCCAAAGGTATCACCTGGAAATCTATTTTGGTAGACAGTGAACCAATTTCTAACTGACAATCTCTAACTAGAGAGTTAACCGACATCCTAGCTTTGGAAGCTAACTCCACATCCCAATTCAAATTTTTCTTAGCAACCACAAGCCCACACTTCTCCACTATAGATGGGGAAATAAATGAATCTGTTGCTCCTGAATCAAAAAGAATAGATACAATAACCTTACCAATTTTTTTGGGAACCTCTATGACGGATGCTTGATGATCAACTTGCTAGTTTTCTATTACTGCAAAAAATTGATGAGATTTGCCAATATCACCCATAGTAAGTTCAGATGCTACAAACTGCTAGACTCCTAAAACTATCTTATTGTGTGGAAATTCCCATGCAAAGTGTCCCTTACCACCACAATTGTAACAATTGTGGTTCGAATTGGACTAAAAGCTGATCTACTAGTACTAATATGATTTCCTCGAGTATTTTATAACTATGTAAAAGCTGCTTCATTGTATTGTGTTTGATTCCTCTGATCTCCTCTCTGAGTGGGGTTTTTCTATGACCTGACTGATCCTTTAGGGGAGGACCTAACTTTTTGATTCCGCTGTGCCTATGCTAGTTTAGAAGAGTAAGAAGTTGATCTATTTCCATCCCTAGAAGAACGAGACTGGTTGCGATTATAATGTTGGAACTCACCTCGTGGTCGGTCCTGATGTCTCGACTATATTTCTTTTGCAATAAGTGCTTTCTCTACTGTCTGTTTAACAGTAGTGGGCTCAGACAAGAAAACCGGTCCTACTATATTACGATTTAGTCCTCTTATGAAGTGGTTTACCATAAGCTGAACTCATCCTGAATGTAATCCACATTTTGTGACAACTTAAATAATTTTTCCTCATACCGTGCTATAGTCATTTCTCTTTGTTGGAGATTGTGAAATTCATCTATTTTTCGTTGCCAGAAATTCTCTAAAATGCATCTCTCTTTGAAGGCCTCTAAGAAGGTTTCCCAAGTGACATTTTCAGGGGTTAAATGTCTTTTTCTCTCCTCCTATCACCACCAAGTATCTGCACTCCCCTTAAGTTGATGAATGGCCAACTTGGCCTTAAGGTTACTTTGATAGGTCTTCAATGCAAAGTTCTTTTCAAGACTTATTAACCATGATTCAACATCTAATCCATCTGTAGACCCAAAAAATTGTTGTGGTTGCAACCGAAGAAAAATTCATATAATCTTGTCCATATCCACCACAGCCCCCCTAACTGCCTAGTTGTTGTGAGGGGGTGGAGGGTAATATCCCGACTCTCCTTCCTCAACATGTTCTATTTCATTGTGGTGGGGAATTCTACTTCGTTCTCGAGGCACAAAATGGTGCTCTACATTATGATGCTAGATTGGCACCGGTAACCTTTCTTGTATCACATTTGCCAGATTTTGTATAGCTTGGAGTATTTGTGGCCCTTGATCCATTGGTTCTCTAGGTTGATTCAATGACATTGTTTTTTTTGTCTACACAAAAAAATGGGTCATTTTAAGAAATTTAACTTTTACCCCAGAGTTCCCAATGCTGAAACCTAGTGCTCTGATACCTATGTGATGCCTACATAGAAAAGATCAATAATATCAAGTAAAAATTATTAACATGATAAATTTAATCACTTAAATAACAAGGAAATTGAGGATAATTTTCCAAAAGATATGATCCCTCTGTAGGGATCTGATTGTTGTCACTGTAATTGTAAAGAAAAAAAAGTATTGAATTACATATTTGTATACTGACAAGTTCGATTGACAATACTAAATGTGGCAATAATCAACCTCATCTATTTACATGAGCATCCAATGGAAAAAATTCCTATAAATTTATAACTCATTTGTCTGGTTTCAATAGGAAAAGCTATAGTACAGTTAAATCTCCAGCCATAGAAGAAATTTTGGTCTTTTATAATGCAACTAAGGTTTCAAAGATTCATTTTGTGTCTTGATGCAATGATTTGAATTTCTGAATCTAATATCTCTATATATAGAAAAAAATAAGTTGGAAATTTCCACTTTGGGAACTTCTGTGACCACTGGTCTCTCCATAGTCTCTCCTTATCTTAACATCGGCCTATATTACTAAGAAAATAGAGGAACGTTTTCTTGTGACTATCGACCTTCCTAATCTACCCTCTATTTTCTACCACTGTGCACAAGACAAGTGATAAAATGAGTGAAATGTTCCTCATCTATAATAACAAGGTTCATAGTAAGAATTCATATGTTAAAAGCTTTACAAGTAGTCAGGTTGTGGAGATTGCCACATCAAATCCACAACAAAATTCTCCTTACACCATTGGAGATTTCAAATCTCTCTTGAGCACATTACAACTTTGCATCATGGGGTTTGCAATTTTAGCTACTTGATGCATTTTTAATATTTTTTATTTTAAAAAAAACTCCACAAAGAGAGTTGTATTAAGATTGTCTAGTTTTCCACAGTTTCGAGTAGAACCCTAGGCTTTGTATAAAGAAAAATTCCAATTCGATGCTCTATACAAGGCGGCTAAGAGATTAACAATATTTCTCTACAGAATTTTGCAAGTTCCAGACAATAAATCTATTCATCCACATAAAACTATTTTCTACCAAGGCCGCTGTTGTTGACCAATCAAGGAGGAACTACATATGCCAAATCAACTACAATTACGTTTCAATACTACTCTTCTTTAAAAAAATCTGCCTAAATGTTCTATAAAAGGGTATTCTATTGCACAGAGAGAAAAGAGGGGTTATTACCTAGTTGCGAGATTTGTAATTTCTTTCTAGCGCAATTTTGTTTTTCCTGATTTTGATTAAAGAGATTTCTCAATGTCTCAGTTTCTCCACCATTACTTATAGCTAACCATGGAAGATGGCATCAATGCTACATGCATTCCAAACCATTAGTAAAACAACAGTAACAACAAAGATTCATAAATATCTATATTTCATTAATTTCTTTTCCTGTCGCTCTCCACCCAGCCACCCCCAAGCTCACCACTAGCTCACACAGAGCAGTATCCCCTTTGAATGCTCACACATAGCATTTATTTTATTTAAGCTCACATAGAGCATTCTATGACTCACAAAGAGTTGAGTTGGCTCACACAGAACACTCAGATATATCTGAACCAAAAATGAAACTAGAACTTTCTTTACCAATTATTTTTTTAAACATTCGCTATTGAGAATTTAAATAAATTTTGTATTCATTAGCCATTTGAAAGTTTCTTAATTTGAACTGAAATAGAAAATTTTCTATAGGCACCAACTGCCTTACCTCTCTTCTTCCCCATTTTGTTCTTCTCTTCTCCCTTCTTATGTGAGGCCTACCATTTGATACACCATTTGGCTATCTTTTGATTCGATCATGTTGATACTCTGTGTGTTTTGGACTATTTTGGATGATCATAGACACTTGATGTTATGCTTGTTTTATGCTTATGATGCTATGATGATTATATGCACATTATGTTTCCTTTATTGATATGCTCATATGATTTGGTTATCACGATTGAAATGGACAATTGTTTTAAAATGAGATGGAATTGATAGGATGCTAAATTTAATTTAGTGATGATGTGATTTCCTTATTATGCCATGACTATTTATGAATTGATAGAATATGTTATTGCTAGAGGAAGAATGATTATGGATATTGAAATTATTGATTTAGAGTTAGATTGTGCTAAATATATGCATATGGATTTATGATTTAATTATTGATTATCATGCATTGGATATTTTGACATATGGACATTGAGTGTGCAGGTACATGCCCATGGCCAATGGGATTGGAGGTAACCAAGGGTACCCGATTGTGTTAGCCAAGTGAAGCCACTATGGTCCACTTGGAGAATGGACCATAGCCTCTTTGTGTTGTATTTTAATTTGTGATTAAAAATATTTAATGTTGAATCTTGTGGTTATGTTTTTTAGGTCAATCAAACTTTTGATGAGGGTTTTGGGGCATGTTGAAATTCTTTAATTATGTTTAAATTTCAATTTCTTTTTGAGGGTTTTTAAAGGTTTAATTATTCTTTAAATTGGGTTAATTGGCCCTTAATTAACCCCTAGGATGGTCACCTATGGGTTAGGGGTCAAATCAAACCCATAACTTGTGAAAATTGCAAGTTGTGACCCTTCTTAATTAGCCATTAAGAAGGGTGACGGATTTTGGGGGATGGAATTGGAGTGTTGGCTCCAAAATCTCATTTATGAGATTTGAAAGCCTTGTTGAGTGTAGAACACTCTTTGGCCTTTCACTCCCCCAAAAGTTCTCACACATGTGTGAGAATTTGTGGGGAGGTGTGTCCATAGGAGTGAATGGGAGGTTAACATGTGTCATACTCTCCTCCAAAGGTTTCCAACCCTTGACTCCTATTTGAATCATTTGGAAAGAAAAAGAAATGGTTCTTCTTTTTGGATTGCTTGGGAGAAGGAAAATATTGCTTGGTTTTGAAGGAGTAGAAATTTGGAGCTCATCTTCAACCCTCCCTCATTGTTGGCTTGGATTTGAGGTAGGTTTTATTCCACCTCTATGTATGTTTTTCTTTTCTTTTATCTCTTTGTATGGAAGTGTGAGAACAAGGGTTATATGGGTTGTTGTCCATTTATGTGTTTTTGCATTTTTTTTTGTGTTGGTTTGGGGTTGTATAGGATAAACTCACTCAATGTGGGAAGAGAATCCTTGTGGGGGATAGGAATGTGTAGGAAACTCTATGGGGAGATTGTTCCTCCTTTGAAAAGGAGAGACACAAAAAGGGTACGAGTACTAAAATTTGTTTCATGATAGTATGGTGTTTTGGAAGATTGTTGTATGGAGGGTGTATGATATGAAATTTTTTGATGAATGGGTGGATTGGAGAAGAAGAAAAATGGTGATGTTTAGTATTTTTTTATTTGCTAGCAACTCTCCCCATATAGAAGTGATGTCCACCTCTATCCCCATCTTGGGATTCATAAAAAAAATCCCTAAGTAAATGTGTGAATCTTGGTTGGGAGTATTCTGTTTTGAGCATTGTGGTTTGAAATGGCTTTTTATTCTATTGTTGTGTGTACCCGATAGCTTGGTTACCTCTTAGCTTGGGGGTGGTTGGTTTTCCAACCCAAGGTTGGGAGGTGAGCATACCCTTTGGCCATTTACAAGCTTGTCTAAATAGTGCAGGTTGGAAATCTTGAAGAACCTTTCTATTTGGAAGAGTCACCTTATTTTGTGCAGTTTGAAGTTATTTTGAAGACATATGAAAAAGGGCTGGAAGCTTTGTTATATGTAAAATATATATATATATATGTTGTGGGAACATGGGTTATACTTTTTTTCTTTCCATTTCTGTTATATGACAAAACTTTGTTGAAATTAGTCTTCTTATATGGTATCTATCTTTTGTAATAACGCTGGAAAGGAATTCATGCATATAACCTCGGTGAGAAACAGTTCATATTTCAATACATTGAAAAGGAATTCATTATGCATTCAATCTAGTTTGAATACAAGTTCTATGTTTATTGCCGTGTTGAGAAAACTCTGTGAAAATATGTGCAAGTCCATATTACACCTGCAATGAAAGCATATTATTATTCTGGGTAGTGAAAACTTTGCAAATAAAGACTATGATGCATATA
>VDFB02271358.1:637156600-637168650 GCA_007258455.2 Sequoia sempervirens | reverse complement strand
CTCCCTCTCTCTTCTCTCATGTCTCTCTCTCACTCTATCTCTTACTCACACTCACACTCTCCATCTCTCTCTCTCTCTCTTCCTCTCTCCCTCCCCCTCTCTCTCTAGTCCCCCCCACTCCCTCTCCCTCTCTCTCCCTCTCCATCTCCCTCTCCCTCTCCCTTCCTCTCTCTCATTATTAGGTCTCCCACTTCCTCTCTCTCTCTCACTCACTCACTCACTTTACACCTTCTTAGGCATCTCTCTCCCCCACTCCCTCTCTCTCTCTCTCTCAGGTGTCTCCTTCCCATCCTAACAAGATAACTATCTCTTAGGTGTCTCCTTCCCACCCTAACTAGATAAATCTCTCTTGACCCCCCCTCTCTCTCTCCCTCCCTCCCTCCCTTTATCTATCTCTCCCTCTCTCCCTCTCAAGTCTCTCCCTCCATCCCTCCCTCTATCTCTCTCCCTCCCTCAGAAGTAACTTGAGATGGGGGGAGAGAGAGAGGGAGAGTGACTCGAGATGGAGAGAGGGAAGGAGAGAGGTAGAGAGAGATACCTAAGAGGGATATGAAGAGATAGAGAGAGATAGAGTGTGTGTGAGAGAGAGAGACTTGAGAGAGTGTGGGAGAGAGAGACTTGAGAGAGTGTGGGAGAGAGAGACCTAAGAGGGAGATGGAGAGTGTGACTAAGAGAGAGAGAGACATGAGAGAAGAGAGAGAGGGAGTGGGAGAGACCTGAGAGAGAAAGAGAGAGGAGGGGGTGGGAGAGACCTTGAGAGAGACCTAAAAAGGGAGAGGGAGTGTAAGAGACCCAAAGAGAGAGACTTAAAGAGAGAATCTCAAAGGAGGGAGAGAGAGGAGGGGAGAGAGTGGATGGACCCAAGAGTGAGAGGGAACAAGCGTGTGTGTGTGTGGAGAGAGAGAGAGAGAGAGAGAGAGAGAGAGAGAGAGAGAGAGAGAGAGAGAGAGAGAGAGAGAGAGAGAGAGAGAGAGAGAGAGAGAGAGAGAGAGAGGAGAGAGAGAGAGAGGAGAGAGAGAGAGAGAGAGAGAGAGAGAGAGAGAGAGAGAGAGAGAGAGAGAGACTTCAGAGAGATGGAGAGAGAGAGGGAGATGGAGAGTGAGAGGGATATGGAGAGGGAGTGGTAGGGACTTGAGAGAGAGAGACATGAGAGGGATATAGAGAGTGAGAGAGATAGGGAGAGATAGAGACTTGAGAGGGATATGGAGAGTGAGAGAGATAGGGAGAGAGAGATGCTTGAGAGGGAGAGAGGGAGAGAGATAGAGGGAGGGAGAGAGAGACTTAAGAGGGAGATAGAGGGAGGGAGAGGGAGAGAGACTTGAGAGGGAGAGAGGGAGGGAGAGAGGGAGAGAGACTTGAGAGGGAGAGAGGGAGGGAGAGAGGGAGAGAGAGTGGGAGAGAGAGAGACTTGAGAGGGAGAGAGTGTGAATGTGAGTGAGACATTGAGAGAGAGAGGGAGTGGGAGAGACTTGAGATAGAGAGAACTAAGAGGGAGAGAGGGAGTGGGAGAGACTTCAGAGAGAGACCTAAGAGGGAGAAAGACTTAAGAGGAAGAGAGAATTCAAAGGGAGGGAGAGAGAGAGGGAGAGGGGAGATGGAGAGTGAGAGGGAGATGGATAGGGAGAGAGAGAGAGGGAGAGGGAGTGGGGGAGACTAGAGAGAGAGAGAGAGAGATGCCTAGAGATCAAGGAGAGAGAGTGAGAAAGATAGGTATAAAGAGGGACAAAGAGAGAAGAAAGGAGGGAGGGATAGGTCTAGAGCTTAAGGGGAGACATAGTGATATATAGAGAGGTAGAGAAAGGGATAGAGAGATATGCTAATTTATGAAGATTTGTTCATCTCCTTCCTACAAAAAAATATAGATATTTCATTATTCATTACTTTTTCTAATGTTTCAAGTATTTTGAGATGATTGTTACAAAAAAATCATGAAAAATAGACTTTGCATTTGAAAGTAGTGAGAATTTGATGTTTCAAAAATGAAATATAAAGTTCAAATGATTATAATTATTTTTCATGTACAATATAGAAAAAAAAAACCCATTCCATTGCGTAGAGCTCTCAATCACCTTTCCAACGCCTATAAAAAGTTGAAATTTTGATAAGAAACACAAAAGTTATGCCCATTTTATGAAAGAGGGTCTTTTAGGTCTTCGAAAAGGATATCCGTTTTGATTTTCAAAATGGATATCCATTTCAAACGGATATCCATTTTGTTTTTCAACAAATATCTGTTTTTTTTTTCAAAACGGATATTCGTTTCAAATGGATGTTTGTTTATTTTTTCTAAAAAATGGGTTCCTGCTTTCCAAAACGAATATCCTTTTGAAAAAAAAACTGAATATCCATTATAAATGGATATCTGTTTTGGTTTGGTATTACCAAACCAAAACAAATATTGTACCCAAGCTTGCAAAAAGTCAAAGCAGAAATTTCACGTTTGTGGGCATGTTAAAATGCCTTTTTTTCACATCGCCACTTTTTTGGACCCCCATGATCTTGCACATAGCCAACCCTTTCTTGAGTTGTTGCATCCACAGGATCTTCTTCAATTACTCAACTCAGGAAAACATGTGTCTTTATTATATTCCGATCATACATAGAGTTCTGAGAAAAATATAACAAAATCTCTTATTCAATCTAATACATGCAAGGAGCTAGCTCTCTTACTTCTCTACATAATAACCTCCTATATAGGGCTATGAGATTCCACGTATTTGGAAACTATAAACTTAAAATTAGATGTCCATTCTCTCATAAAATAGGAAGAGTACTGAGTTCAATATAACATAAAATAATAACTAGTAAGAACAAGAGTGTAGAAATCAAATAAGGAATCTGCACTATTTTTAGATAATCGTTAAATACTGGAAACATGCCCTAATAGAGTAGTCCTTATTATATCTGCTATTCCTTATTAGAATATACTCCTTTTCTCCTCCATAACTTATTAAAAAGATGGAGTGACACTTGGCCATCCATGATCTTGTCCTTAAATAATTGCCTTCATCTTATTCTGAAAGTATGCTTGCGCTATAGAAGATTAACTCTAGTTGCATTGAACTATCATCCTTTTGCTATGGGTTGAAAAGCCTTTTGTTGCGAGTTGACCAATTCTTTGCTACAAGGGTTAGTCCTTATTTTTTTAAGTCATATCATTGTTAACAACTATTGATTAAACATAAAATTCTATTAAACTCATAGAAATTCAAATTTCATACACACATTTATTAATATAATATATATATCTCCTTCAAAAGGTTTGAAATGCTCAAAGTATATAAAGGGATTTGGTAATGTCTTTTGGAATTTAGCAGAAATAAGATAAAAAATTGTAACCATCAAAAGAAAATTGGTCATTCTTATGGCTCATCACCCACAATAGAAATTAATCTACTTAAACATTTTATTGTAAGTGGATAGCTAGGAAAATCCATGTACATGTGAATTCCATTGACAAAGGTAGCCAAAAGGTCTTACCTTGGCTAATTTTATCTCAACACTTAGAGATTCATTGTAACTTTGGGGTACGGTATGCAAACCTTGCACCACACTAGCGATGGTAGAAAAAGTCTCAAATAGGATGCACAAGCTCTCTAGGGGAGTCCTCAAAATACCACAAGGGTATGTGAGGCTCAATCCATGAACACTAGCCCATCTAGGCTTGAACCAACCCTTCACCTTGTGTCCTAAATCACCACAAGCTGCAAGGATGTGCCAAAAATGATGCAGCTAAATTGAGGTACAATTTTTTTCTCCCCCATTTATATACCCTACTGAAATGCGTGGTTGAGGTTGTCCCTTGGGGTGATGAAATCCCCAAAGCTCCTATTGGGAAAGAAAATTCTAAGTGTTTTTTGTCACCCAAGATTGCATGAAGTGCAATCTGAGAGCATACATATGATTAGCACTCCTTAGGTTATAATCTAAAAAAAGAGGAGGGTGAATTTTTTGGTCCCCATGATCATAATGGGCACTAGATGGGAGAACATACACCAATCACACATTTCTAAGACACATAAAATAAGTTAGTTACTTGCTACTCTAATTAAATGCAACTAAACTAGTGGAAAAGGAACCCTTTAACAAGAAAACCTATATTTGATTGATAGTAGTTTTAGATTTTAGACTCTGACTAGTGTAAAACAAGTTGCACAACTTGGCTAGTTAATAGTAGAGGTTAGCAAAAATCATAAAAAAATAAAAAAAGGAAAAAAAAAGTGTTAAAAGACAATGCATAAGCAGTGAGGGTAAATGAAATGTGGATTTTTTTCCTTAGAGAAAAAGCTGAAATTGGCTTCAAGAAAACAAGATCCCGTTTAGGTTAAGGGTCTCGAGGCGAAAACAAGAGATCTCATTTCTTAAAAAATGGGTTGTTAAAAAATGGGATCCCATTTTTAAGAAATGAGATCCTGTGTTTTTAGAAACGAGATACCAATTCTTAAGAAATGGGATCCTGTTTTTAAGAAACAAGACCTTGTTTTTAAAAAAAATGGGATCCCGTTTTAAAACAGGCCATTAAAAAATAGGATGACGCTTTTTAACGACCCATTTCATAATTTTTTTTATACTTTTAAGAAACAGGATCCCGTTTTGGAAAATGAGATCCTGTTTCATTTAAGTATAAAAAATTTATATTTTTATGAAACGGGATCCTGTTTTAGAACGAGATCCTGTTTTTTAAAATTTTAATTTTTGGTCGGGATTTTTCTTTTTTTTTCGGTTCAAGAAAAGGCTTGGGGACCTGAACCTAGGACCTGGACCCAGTTTGACCTACAAGTTGAAGGTCTTGGCAATGTCACAAGAAAATAGTGACTTTGGGCATATGTCTAAAGACTTTTTTTGCATAATTTTTTGATGAAATTAAACCCATTATAGATGAGACAATGTAGATTCCAAATATGTATTTTATTTTGAAATTGAATTATTTTTATATTTTTCAATTAATTTCTAATGAAACAAGTTGATAAACTTAAATTATCAAGGTTTTTTAGAATTTTAATAATTTTTTATTAACATAATTTTTTGAAAAACAAATTTTACGAAAGCGTACTTTAGACAATTATTTTCAATTTAAAAAAAATAAAAAAATGATAAGTTTAGGTAATCTTATGCATGACATACACGACGATTTTTTAAAACACCAAATATGGCCAATAAAAAATTAACAAAAAAATATTCAATAAAAAATTACAAAAGAAATGGAAAGTGTGCTTCAGTAAGTTACAAACCATTTCCCAAAAGGATTTATAAAAATATGATTATTTAGGTCAAAATATGGATGACGTACATGTGCATGGTATGGTAAAAGAAAGTGACTTTTAAATAGTGATTTTTAGAAATGCCTATTGAAAATCAATTTGTATCATCTGAATATTGAAATAAATTACATATTTGGAAAGTAGACTCCGAGTACTACATTTTATGATTAGTGACTTTTTTTCAAGATTCCATCTCTAAGTGCTTCAAATTTTAAGGTCAAATGTGTCAAATTCTGAAAATTAGGGAAACCACTTCCACGAAATGGCCACAAAGTGGACTCAACTTCTTGCACACACTTGTGACTTGCATAGGCTCTAAATGTTACACCTCATTCATAGTTACCAAGTTATTTTCACCTTCATAAGTAAATATGATGATAATGCAAATTGTGACTTTAATATGTTCAAGAGATGAATGAAATATGTAAATATGCATTAAGCTATTATTGCTTTTAAAGGAGTGATTATGTTTATATTGATGAAATGTGATGAAAGAATATGTATTGCACTATAAATATTTTAATG
Organism: Sequoia sempervirens; assembly: GCA_007258455.2. NCBI lineage: Eukaryota > Viridiplantae > Streptophyta > Pinopsida > Cupressales > Cupressaceae > Sequoia > Sequoia sempervirens. Next base: position 637,162,864 of record VDFB02271358.1, on the reverse strand, counting down.
CTTTTTCAATGCAAATGTTTTATGATGAAAATTAATTCTATGAGAACAACTAACTACTATGGCAATGTACTAAGTTGGATGCAAGAAGGAATCAAGCCTCAGGTATGCAAGGGGGAGCATCAATCATGAGAGGAGCTTGGTCTGGTAACTCGTAAATGAGCCTAACTGAGCTTTCACACACTCACTTCTAGTTTTGTCAAGTAGAGTCGAGTCAAGTTAGATTGGGATTTGGTAAGTAAACCTTAGTTGAATTTTTAGATAGGTTTGGAATATTGTTTGGTCGTCTTTCATTGATTATGGTTTTGGTTTTGGTATTTGAGTTATTGTGAATGAATCATGAGTATTGTTCTTTTTTCCATAGTTATCCTTACATCGATTTGTATGTATATATATATATATATATATATATATATATATATATATATATATATATATATATATATATATATATATATATAATGACTCATGCATAAGAGAATAAGCATGCATGTGTATATATGAGTAGAAATACTTATGGGAATACATACACAAGGAATTGATTATATATATGTGTATATATATACAATTATAGTATATGCCTATCAATGAAGATATGTATGTATTTTATATTGATAAGAACTAACAAATATGGAATGAGTACATGTACATATATATATATATATTAAAATATATGTATTTGTGTATGTATCGATAATGTTGAATATGTATAAATGTATATTTATATATTATATATATATTTACTTGAATAGCGAATAATGCATTTTACTATCATATAGTTAAGGTATATATATATATATATATACATATACATACATTGTGCTATATATATATATAATATACTTCATAGCACATAATAAGCCTTCTTAGCACATTGTTTAGTTAAAGAACAACACTATGAGAGAGTGCATATAAATGGGTTTAAAAATCCAATGCATAGGTTGTCATGGACAACACAAACAAATAACATTGCATGAAGTATTTAAAAGCCGAGTAATGTAAACCATGGTATGGTGCATGGGAAATAAAATAAGCCATAGTATGAATATTACATGGAAGACTTAGTCAAGAAATGTGAAGGAAGAGTGAAAAGCAATGTATAAAGAGCTTGACCTAGTATTTTCCAAACAGTAACCAAAATAATAGGGTGCATGCTGAAATATGTGGCACCAAAGTATGAATTGTTCTCATCTTTTAGAAGTTTGTTTTACATTTCATTTCTTGCATACGAGGCAAGTGGAATAAGAGAAATATTTAAGTATGAAGCTAGCCCATCTATCTTAATTGGTAGAGCACAAGGCTCTTAACCTTGTGGTCATGGGTTCAAGCCCCACGGTGGGAATGTTACACGTGGTATCAAAGCTACCAGATTCAACTCTAGAACCTATGGGATAAGTAAAATGTAAACCTTATTGGAAGTTAAAGGTTGAAAAGTTATTATGCCAAGATAGAAAGAGGAAAGAAACAAAGGTGAAACAAAAAGGAAGTTAAAAGTTTCCTGAAACTTGTTTAAGTTTGGACTGGGAAGAGTCGTCCCAAGGGTTGAAAAATCCTAAACCAACAATTCATTAAGATACACCTTTGGATTGTGGAAAATTATGAAACCAAGTTCAGTAAGAAGATTATGGAGGGTTACCAATGAGTACCCTTACCTTAAAAAATAGTTTAAATGAATCCGAGGGAGAGAAAGGATTGAAGTAATCTCCCTCATTGATAGCAACTTGTTGATGTGAAGAGTCAAGGATTTTGGGTTAAGGAAGGATACTAGAATCTATGAGTATGCTTTATTTGAAAAGAACTAATTGATAACATAAATCAGAAACTTGTTGGAAGTAGGAAGTCAACATTTTGTGAATCAAAATCAACTAGAGAGGTATCCAAGAGGTTGGATAACCCTTGAAAAATATGATTTAGTACAAGATTAATATCTTGCATATTAATTAAGGAGTGAAAGGTTGATACCTTAGAATAAGGTTAGAGACCCGATTGATTAATAAAGGGAAACGACTTTAAAAGGAGAAGATGAAAGCCAACATGATTCTACCATTTAGAATAGGAAAGGTCAAATTGAAGATCTGATTATAATGGGGAAAAGGAAACCAAACAACTTAGAGTGTTTAAGGTTACAAGAAAATGAGATTACTGAGAAATGGAACAAAAACACTTAGAAAGATGATCACAAGTTAGAAACTTGAAAAGTAAATCAGATTAGTCCAAAAAAGGCTCGGTTAGAACATAATTTGTTTGAAAGTTTAGATTGAACTCATCAACTAGTCAACAAAAGTAAACTTATGTTTGGATGCTCCAAAAGGAAATTGGATATGGAGGGATACTATGTTTCAGATCAAAAGAATAATTTGGAAACAATGCACTAAGGTGAAGATACATTTTCATAAGGAATCCACAAGCAAGCTTATTTGACACATCAAAAAAAGGGGCTTTGCGGATGTGGGATATTCTTCTACTATGGTTAAAAATACTATTAATATACATGGAAAATAGGATTGGAATGAAATACTAGAATACCTCTTAGCTTGTAAAGTTGTTGATTATTCATTAGATCTCATTATGGTGGATCCAACTATTGATTCTGAGAGATTAGAAGGTGATGATGAAACCAATTTTGGGAAATGAAAAAAGTATATTCAAGGAATACCATGAAAGGTAAGTAAGGAAAGTAATGGTCAATCAACTATCAAAATACAACAACAAGAAATGTTAAATAAATTCAATTTGGAGAGAGAGCGGATGATTGTTAAGAGTTTAACTTTGGGATGATCTAATCTGTTGGAAACATGAAGGGGGGGAGAGGGAGAGTAGATGTACTCAATTAAGTACCCTTTTTAATGAGGTTTAATGTTGTATCTCTAGAAGGAGAGAATTTTTACCAAAGTATTGAACTCAATGACCACAACAAGCTTGGTAAAGTTAAGAGGTTAGGGTATTGGAATTATTGGAGAAAGGTAGTGGAAAGGTCAAGGCTTATGGCCAATAAGAAAGAAATATTTACAACACAATACTATACATAATTGTTTCAAAAGAATAATTTGTTATTATCATTGATACTTTGGAGAAAGATGGGCAATATACTTGGTCATGAACGAAAGGAAGGGAATTAGATTCGGGCACTCATGATTTTGAGTTATTGTGAAACGCTCATGCTTGGAAACTAGGTATGCAATAATTTTTGATGTCTTTTGGAAGATAACATCAAGCAATCATGATGAAATGAGGATTGTTAATCAATATAAAATTCTCATTAGAAGAAATAGATTGAGTTGAAAATCAGATTTCGACTTTGGGAATGATTGAAAGATGAGAGAAATCCAAGATATGGATGTCCTAAGATGAAGGATTTTCATCTCCACAAAACATGTAAGCAACCTGAGAATCAAATAAGGCATAAGTCCATGGAAGATGTTTCACTTAGTTGGAATGGACTATTATGAATCGAAAAAGAACCTAAGTACCGAATTTTGGGAGATTAAAAGAATGAATGAGGTAAATTGATGTCATACTTAGGACAAATAGTGATGAAAAAATTATTTGACAAATAGAAAACCAATATAATCTGGAAGGGGATAGAGTAAAGATGTTGCAAAGTATATGCTAGAGGATCAAGATAGGATTTCATCATCGGCAAGAATTGTATACGCTTATGAAATTTCAATGAGGAAGTGATAGATTTGATCTTTCTATGTTGATGTTACTAACATAATTTGTTATGGTGGGTAGACTCACCAAGGTAACCAATATTGATTGGGAATTTGATTTATAGGAAATCAATCCTAAACAACATATTGTGTGAAGCAGTTGCTTAATGTTCCTAACAAGGTTATCTCAAATGGGAATAAAAAAGTAATGCTAAGGTTTTGGGTAAACCATGACCATCTTATGAAAAATTCAATCGAGTGAATGCTTAATGTACCATATTATTTTAAGTTAGCCAGTTAGGCGGATGGGATAGACCAAAAACTTAGAGGAATTGTAGAATAATTATATTACAATAAAACTTCTATCATTGAAATTTGGTCCATTAAATGGAAGAAGGGTTGAATCTCTATAAATCTAGGAAATAGGATTAACCTTAGACTAAAAAGGTTGTCAAATGGAATAGTAGACTAAAAGGATTAAGGAAAACTTGTTGAAACAAAGCTTAAAGCAATAAGTAGTAACCATATGCTCAAAACTGGCAATAGTCAAGGGTAGTATTAATATTTGGTAAATATTTTTGTAAGTGATGGACGGTCTTAGATTTTGAGTTGTCCAATGGTTTAAAGAACAAAGGGAAGGATGAGACCCACAATGTAGTGTATAATACACTAACATTTCTTTTCTATTTGGGTTACACTAAGGATAATTGCATTAGCCAATGATAACGTGTTTCCCAATCACTACCTAGTATAGGTGTCATATAGGATATGGTCACTATTGTACTTGTGATGTACTTGAATGCGTTAATATAATTTATAGTTATTGAAGAGGAGGTATTCGTGAAGCACATAAGTTTTCTCCATATGTTAGCACAGTCACTCAGTGCAAGGTCTAGGAAGGAAAAGAATGCAATGGTTCGTGCTATGAGGGAATATTAGTTGGTTATTTACCTATAGAAACATTATCCTTGCATTTTTTAGTTAATAACTTTGCTATCATGAGAGTACAACAACTAGTTGAGCATATGCAATTAGTCATCATATTAAATCCGCCACCTTGAATCTTGATAGTCGAGTCGAATCTTTGAGTGAGAGAAGTGGAAGAAATGATAGCTAGTTTATAGCCTTGGGGTGCTCAAGTTTTTGTATAAATAGGAGATTATTCTCCATCTTATGGATAATTTACTTTTTATTCAGATTACTCCATTATTCTGCTGCATTTTTTGTGCAAGTGAATTAGTAAGCTTGAGAGTAGTACGTTGTATTGTTATTTACATTTGTGATTCTTGAGAGGATTGGTAAGAGGCTAGAAGTGAGAGTTTGATTGATCTTAGAGGAATTTATCAAGTGAGCTTGGGGAGTCGAGCTAGGAAGAAGGAATTATTAGTGGGAGTGTTTATATAGGCATGCTGATTTCTATTCCTTTTCTTTTTATTCTAGAGAGGGAGAGTATATGTACTCAATTAAGTACCCTTTTTAACAAGGTTTAATGTTGTATCTCTAGAAGGAGAGAATTTTTAACAAAGTCTTGAACTCAATGACCACAACAAGGTCAAGGTAAAGTTAAGAGGTTAGGGTATTGGAATTATTGGAGAAAGGTAGTGGAAAGGTCAAGGCTTATGGCCAATAAGAAAGAAATATTTATAATACAATACAATACATAATTTTTTTGGAAGAATAATTTGTTATTATCAGTAATAATTTGGAGAAAGATGGGAAATATAGATGGTCATGAAAGGAAAGGAGGGGAAGATTCATGTACTCATGATTTTGAGTTATTGTGAAATGTTCATGCTTGGGAACTAGGTATGCAATAATTTTTGATGTCTTTTGGAAGATAACATCAAACTAACATGATGAAATGAGGATTGTTACTCAATCAATATAAAATACTGATTGGAAGAAATAGATTGAGCTGAAAATCAGATTTCAACTTTGAGAATGATTGAAAGACAAGAGAAATCCAAGATATGGATGTGCTAAGATGAAGGAGTTTTATCTCCACAAAAAATCTAAGCATTATAATTGAGAATCAAATAAGGCATAAGTCCATGGAAGAGGTTTCACTTAGAATGGACTATTATAAATAAAAAAAGGAACCTAAGTACTAAATTTTGGGAGAATAAAAGAATAAATGAGGTAAATTGATGTCATAATTAAGACACATAGTGATGAAAAAATTATTTGACGAATGAAACACCATTATAATCTAGAAGGGGATAGAGTAAAGATGCTACAAGGTATGTATCAAGTTGTCATCCAATATGTTAGAGGATGAAGACATGATGTCATCATTGGCAAGACTTGTATACTCTTATGAAATCCTAGTGAGGAAGTGATAGATCATAAGAATAGTTTGATCTTTCTATGCTGATGAAACTGACATAATGTTATGGTGGATAGACTCACCAAGGTAACCAATATTGGTTAGGAAATTTGATTTATAGAAAATTAGTCCTAAACAACACATTGTGTAAAGCAGTTGCTTAATGTTCCTAAAAAGGTTATCTCAGATGTGAACAAGAAAGTAATGTTAAGATTTTGTGTAAACCATGATCATCTTATGAAAAATTCAATCTAGTGAATGCTCAATGCATTACTTTAGGTTAGCTAG
>VDFB02271358.1:637078226-637156500 GCA_007258455.2 Sequoia sempervirens | reverse complement strand
TTAAAGGCATTGGGAGTTGGATTCCAAGGAATAGACATGTACTTAAGGCCTTCAAGGGCTCAAGACAGGTTTGGTTGAAGGAATTTTTTTTCTTTGAATCAATAAAGTTTCAATTGCTCAGTTCATATTTTACTATTTTTCTTGTGTTTTCTGCCTGTGCACAAGCCATTCAAGCATTTTTGTATCAAAAATTTATGTAGAAACATTATTAAATGTATTTAATTTATTTTGACTTCTTAATAGAGGGTTTCTTTATTCATTTTGTGCCTCAAAACTCAGACTTTCTTTAGACAGGTTCCTGAACAGGGGAATAAGAGTTTTGCAATTTTAATGGCTTGAATCTCATCCCACCTACTGTGTGCCAATGTGAATCAGTGGGATGAGTTGGTAGGGATTAGGAAATGATATTTCAAGAGTGGAAGGCATGGAGAATTGGGTTTTGAAATAAAATGAAGAGTTAAAGTTCTAAAAATGGTGGTTTTTTTCACTTGAAAATAGAGTTTTTACCCTAGGGTTTGCAAAAATATCTGAGATACCAAAAGTTTCTTTGTTTTCTAAGAATATTGGGGCCTAAATAAAGGTTTCTAAGGTGGTGGCAGAGTCTGAAAGGTTGTGGAAGTGCTACATCCAATAAACCCTCAAGAATTACACTAAAAACAAGGGTTTTATGATTTGATGGTTACAGGTCTGTGCAAATGGAATCCAATTGAAAAATATTTGTTTTCTTGGAAATTTATTTGCTACCTCAAGGTTTTAGGGGTCTGTGTTGTGTTTGAAGGTATGTTGCTCTGCATTTTTGGGCTAATTGAGTAGCCTTTTCAAGGGTGAATGTATAGGAAGTCAACATTGGTCCAAAGGAGTCTATGTTGTTTCTCATATATGTTGTGTAACTTGGATATGGGTTTTTGAATTAGTCATGTTTTGGTCTAGTGTTTTGGAAAATTGTGGAGTAATTGGACAAAAACTAGTTTCTCATTATTACAAGGGTTTAAGGGGGTTAAAGAGGGAAATGTGTATTTAGTTTCTTGTCAAGTTTTAAGAGAGTTTTGGAATGTCCAAAGAGGTCAAAATAATCTTGTTAGATGCCTCAAATAGGTAGGTTACAAAGAGTTTGTGATTGTGCCCTTGTGTCTGCATCAAATTTTCACCTAATTTCACTTGGTCTAATGTAGCTCAAAGTGATTCAGTGTATTTGGTTGCAAAAGAGGACCATCCCTAGCTTAAACGTACCCATCTGGATGTGTTGGAACAATTTGTTTGGTCGTATGAGTTGCTGAATGAAAGTTGCACCACTTTGCAACTTTACACTACTTGCATATGACAACTTTTCCCTCAGCTGAAAACTTGCCACCACGGGAAAACACCTCCGAGATAGCAAAGACTGAGAGAGGTTATTGTAGATGGGCCAAACACGATCCCATAGCCTTAAATGGAGAGTTTGTAAACATCATGGTTTCCAAGAAATAACCCTTCAAATATTACTGCCTTTTAGCACTTTGGACTCTTAAGGGAAATCGTCGGTCCAATGTAGCTCAGAGTGATTCGGCGTATTTGGGTGCAAAACAGGACTATACCTAGCATAAACCTACCCATCCAGACGTGTTGGAATAGTTTGTTTGGTTGTATGAGTTGCTGAATGAAATTTGCACCACTTTGCAACTTTACACTGCTTGCATCTGACAACTTTTCCCTTAGCTGAAAACTTGCCACCACGGGAAAACGCCTCTGAGATAGAAAAAACTAAGAGAGGTTATTGTAGATGGTCCCAACAAGATCCCATATCCTTAGACGAAGATTCTGTAAGCCTCGCGGTCTCTGATAAATAGCCCTTCAAAGATTGCTATCTTTTAGCACTTTGAACTCTTAAGGGAAATCATTGGTCCAATGTAGCTCAGAGTGATTCAACATATTTGGGTGCAAAAGAGGACCATCCCTAGCGTAAATGTACCCATCTGGGTGTGTTGGAATAGTCCATTTGGTCGTACGAGTTGCGGAATGAAAGTTGCACCACTTTGCAACTTTACATTGCTTGCATCTGTCAACTTTTCCCTCCATTGAAAAGTCACCACCATAGGAAAACGCCTCCGAGATAGAAAAAACTGAGAGAGGTTTTTGTATATGGTCCCAACACAATCCCATAGCATTAGAAAAAGAGTATGTAAGCTTCACAGTCTCCGAGAAATAGCCCTTCAAAGATTGTTGTCTTTTAACACTTTGGACTCTTAAGGGAAATCACCGGTCCAATGTAGCTGAGAGTGATTCGGTGTATTTGGGTGCAAAAGAGGACCATCCATAGTATAATAATACCCATCTAGATGTGTTGGAATAGTCCATTTGGTCATACGAGTTGTGGAATGAAAGTTGCACCACTTTGCAACTTTTGCTTCATCGGTAACTTTCCCTCCCGAAAAGTCATCACCACGAGGAAAACACTACTCACGAGATAGCAAAAAATGAGAGGTTTTGTAGATGGTCCCAACACAATCCCATAGCCTTAGAAAGAGAGTCTGTAAGCATCACGGTCTCCGAAAAATATCCCTTCAAAGATTGCTGCCTTTTAGCACTTTGGACTCTTAAGGGAAATTGCTAGTCCAATGTAGCTCAGAGTGATTCGGTGTATTTGGGTGCAAAAGATGACCATACCTAGCATAAACGTACCCATCCAGACGTGTTGGAACAATTCATTTGGTCGTACAAGTTGTGGAATGAAAGTAGCACCACTTTGTAACTTTACACTGCTTGCATCTGACAACTTTTCCCTCCACTGAAAAGTCATCACCATAGGAAAACGCCTTCGAGATAGCAAAAAATGAGAGATATTTTTGTAGATGGTCCCAACACGATCCCATAGCCTCAGACGAAGAGTCTATAAGCATCACGGTCTCTGAGAAATATCCCTTCAAAGATTGTTGTCTTTTAGCACTTTGGACTCTTAAGGGAAACTAGTGGGTAGCAAAGTTAACTTCCTCACAAACTTGGTTTGAAGTAATTTCATTCTTTTTTGTGCATTTAAAATGGATTTTTAAGCCTTCCACCCTAAAAGTGACCTCTAAATATCTTCAAACACCTCAACTACCTCATCCTTATTCATTTGTTTTGCAAACAAACATTTTCATTCCAAGAGGTTGATCTTTCATTTTTGCTTGTTGGATTGAAAGCGGACCGTGACACACCTTTCTTTTTTCAAAAATTGTTTAACATTATTGAACTAAGAATTTATCACACATCTGTAGAGAAACAGAGGATTACTACAAACTAAAACACATTACACTTCGGTTCTCACTGATTTGATGTACTCTCCAACATCTCTCTTCTCTCATGTGGAGAGTTAGAACTGCTTGGCCATGCCTTTGCATCATTAGGGAAGTTTTTCTCTTTTTGACAATGTCAAAAGCATGGCTGCATACATATTAGGAAAAATACCTTTCCTTTTAGATTAGCAATGCATGGAAGATTCAAAAAGTATCCTTGATATTACAAAAAGATATGTGTTTATACACTTCAAAAGTGTAATCACCCTTTGGTTCTTTCAAAGAAAAATCTTCCTATGCCACTGTTACATTGCACAAGTAAACCATATTTTGTATTGTGGACCTATATTAAGCTACCACTCTCAAGACCAATGTAACAATGATACAAAATAACATTTGAGACTGCAAGAAGACATCAAAATGGCTAGTGTACTAAAAAAATTCTTATGATTTTTGAAGAATGTTGATAACTCTACTCAGATGGCTTCTTTTTTCAATATCATACAAATTGAACCCTAGCATCAATAGACTCTGTATATCAAGCTACCACAATTCAAGTTTCAACAATGAATATTTATCATGCATGTTTTAAATGACATTCAAGTTTATGATGGTTTTTTTGTTTATATGATGTTATGTGATATTCTAATCCTAATTCATGCTTCTAGTATATATATATTATTTTTACATGTTTTCTCCATTGTTCGTCCCCTACACCGCAAGTAAATGGCTACATAGCGTGTGGAATGAGGGGGCAGTAGGCCTGAGACCCCTTTAAAGTTTGTTTGAGTGCTTTATTTTCATTTTTTATGAGTTTTGTGCCAAGTTTCCTCAAAGAAATGTGGTCTCATAGAATTCCATGACAAGATAATGCAATTGATAGTTGCTCCTAGTTATTAGTTATGTAATGTGAAGTAATTGCATAACTGCTTAGGTTGACTTTGTAAAAACTATATTGTTATTGAAATTCTTTTATCTATCAGCATCTAGTTGTTACTTATGCAATGTGAAGTAATGCTTTGAATTTGAAAGATGTACAATGCAATGTAATCAGCAATATGAATATAAACTACATAATATAACCATTCTTTTTATGCTATTGTACATTGATATTTAACCATTGCTCACTTGATTAAATTTTCAAAGAGTTTAATCATGCACATGAGGAGACAATTAAATTTTGATTGTCAACTTCTATATATCAAATTATCCAATAATCTTGAGTGTATCTCCATATACAAAAATGGCATCAACGCCAACTCAAACAAAGTTTTACAAAATGTGGCATATGCCATCTCGATGTCTATTCAAAATTTACATGCCAAAATGTCTATCTCATCCTAAACTATTGGTGGATCATGAAAATGGAGCCTCTTTGCAGCACTCGTTGGCTTTGAAGGTAGTTGCACAAGAAAAATTCAAACCACAGTTGAGATTAGTTATACTATATGATTTAAAATTGAATAATTAACATTGAAATGAATATACATTGAATTATAATTGAACTCTAAAATTGTAATCTTGATTACCTGAAATATCCGTCTCTTCAAAGGGTCAGGAGTCCTAGAATATGCCCCTCTCAAAGAACTGACCAAACTAACTTTTGTAATGTCAATCTATATATGTGAACAAAAACATAAAATTGATCCAAGTTAGCATACAATTGTCGATAATAGGAACATATAAATACCAAACACAAAATAAAATAAACACATACCTCTTTAGGATGATCCTTTTCTTTATCTCCTTTAGGTGTTTCGACACCTTCTCCTTGAGGGGTTTCAACACCTACTCCTTTAAGTGTTCCAACACGTACTCCTTTAGGTGTTGTGGCACTTGTCAACAATGATGTATAGCTCATAACTGCCTGTACATAAAAATGACAAGTACATATGAAACTACCAATCTATTTTGATGTATGTATAATCATCTTAAAAATCTTAATTCAATTAAATTTGAGTTCAATTACCTTCCCCTTATCTAACATTGCACTTCCATAATCTGGACAAGGCTACACCTTGCTCACACTTGTCATCAATGACGTATAGCTCATAACTTCCTGTACATAAAAATGACAAGTACATATGAAACTACCAATCTATGTCAATGTATGTATAATCAATATAAGATCTTAAAATTCTTAATTCAATCAAATTTGAGTTCAATTACCTTTGCCTTATCTAACATTGCACTTTCATAATTTGGACAAGGCTGCACCTCGCTCGCACTAGGTATTTCCTACAAGAGGAAAATAAGATAAACATATAAGTTATTATATAATTTCATTTATGACAATTCAAATGACAAACAAGTATATAATAAAAAAATGTAAACGAGTGAGTGCAAAAATATATATTGTGTGCGTGTCAAGGCCAAATGAAATGGCCCTAAGGGTGCTATCAGTCACCTGTGCGAGCTCCTTCTCAGGCATCAACTGTTAAATATACCATGTAAATAAATATTAGTACATTATACTATCTCTTATTAATATTCATTTAAAAACAAATTCAAGTTATGAATTTACAACTTAAATCTTACCTGTGTCACTATTCCAATGTCCCCCTCTCTAGTAGGAGAGGACTCTGTAGGGTGTGCTCCACTCCCCTGAGTCTGATCTATAATGTCCACATTATGGAAGTCATAATCAGAAATGTCCAAGGGATGCTCGACGGGCTGTACAAGAGGACCCAAACATATTTGGCGGGACATGGAGCAAGTATGTGGCACACAAATATGTGGACCTGACGAGGATGATGCAGAAGCACTCGAACCATCACCAACATCACCAGAATGTGGCTAAGCTACTATAGAAGCATGTGAAACCAAAAGGCCACTCAAAGAGTGAATAGCCTGGATAGTTTGTGTGGCTGCATCCTGCATAATATCTGGATGATATACTGGAGGTGGCGGAGGAAGGGGAGGAGGGGGAACATATGGGAAAGAGACTACTCTAACTGCCCTTGGTCTATCCTAGGGCATACCTCCACCAATGCCCTGGAAGGGTTTAATGTCAAAGTAATTGACATGATGCCCTAACACAAACTCAGCATATAATTTTTTAATAAAGTAAAATGGTATATCACAATTTCTGTTCGGTGGTTTATCAAAAACCATACACCAATGATCCCAAAATTTATCTACAATGTCCCTATGCATGCACCATTTTATAGAAATTTTTGGTTTATTAACATTAACTGGCAAACCAGTGCGGGGGTTAACAAATAAAGAGGCTATTTGGGCTTTGGTTATTCTAAGATCTTTCACATCATCATAAGACAATCCACATGCATAAGATTCCCTCATGTCTTCTCGCCATGAATGAAAGGAATTATGTTGGGTGGAGAGGGTTTCTATATTTTTAATTATATCCTTCAATGTGTTTGACATCTCGAATAATCGAGGGATTCTCTTATAAACTTAAGAAATGCCCTTTAAGTGCTGCAATTTTTTGCCAATTAATTCTTCAATTGATGGCTGTGGAGGTGGTGGAGCGTTTGGTATTTGTGCATTTTCATTCTCAACTGGTGGATCATTTGGAATTTGTGCATTTTCATTTTCAATAGCCATAATTCCTAATTAAAGTTAAAAACTAATTAATCTAATTGAAATTAGACAGTATAAATGAAAACATTGTAAAAATACCCTTTTTTTTAAAAAAAAAAACCCTACTTTTTAAGAAAACTCATGAAATTTCTCTAATTTTTAATGCAATCCATAAAAAATTCATTTTAATCAAAATCATAAAACCATTCATTTTTAATCAAAATCCATAAAAAATTATTTTTAATGAGATCGATTCTAAACTCTCAAAATTTTCATAAAATTCAATCGAAACCCCTATTTGAAAAAATCCCACTTAAAAACTAATTGAAATTATACAAATCTAATTCAAAATTTGATCAAAGCAAAGAAAAATCTAAAATCTAACCTTTTCAAAATGGATATCGGATAAATCAGATATTTGATATGCGGAGAACCTCCTCACTGTGCGCCGCCGCCTCTTTGTGAATGTCAAAATGATTTTAATAGGCCCGATTTATATATATATATATATGTTTGCTTCAAATCGGATATCTGATATGGAGATCTTGGTTTGGTTTTTTCTTTGGAAGTGTGTACTGACACCCAAGCCACAAAAAAGTCAACTCGACATTTCCGCATTTTTGGATCGATGAAAAACGTAATTTTTTCTCCATTGCCACTTTTTGGCCCATCATGATCACGCACATGCGTGTATGTGGATGATAATTTTAGCAAAATTGATGAAATGAAGGGTTTTTAAAGGATATTCTCAGCTTTCCACAATATAAATTATGTTTTACTTTAAATTTAATAAATAATTATTATTCATTTTCTTTTGGAATTACAACTAAAGTCTTGATTGATAGGCTAATTGAAAAACATCTACAAATTTAAAAACCTCACATTTTTTGAATCAAAATATGTATCACATTCTATGCTTTGCATACTATAGGATTAAAAAAAAAATGAATTTCATGAAGTTTTGACCAAGTTAAGGTGGTTAGACATATGAGTTTTTATATTTTTTAAAAGTTGTAATAAAAAAATCATAATTAATATTTACTTGGAAAAAAATTACAAAAAATATGCATTACATCCGGACATGAGTCTTCTACTTATGTCTAAAATTTTATAAAAAATATTATCATTTTATTGTGGTTAGGGTGTCAGACAAACACCTACTTCTTATTTTTCCTAAAATTTAAGTACTATTGCATTGAAATTTCAAATTTTCACCAAATAGATTTTAAAATAAATAAATAAACGTAGTAGTTTAGAAACTACATTCAATTTTCTACAAATTTTTTTCGTACATATTTTTGAAATAATATAGATAACTTATTCAATTTTTTACATCAAGTTGCCTAACTCTGATTTTTTAAATTTTTTTGCCACTTAAGGGCCTATTTTTTCCATGATGATCCTGCACATACCCAAAAATAAACCGCAATTGAGACATAGAATGCTATATCTTCCTAAATCAACCCTTATACTAGTCTCTAGAAGGATGGAAAATCCACAAATTTCTAAATTTGAAAGCCTAATTGGATGCAAGCTCCCACTAAAATTTGACTCCTACGAATGTGACGACCATATAAAATGGATGAGAATCCCCAATCAAGAGATAATTTACAACCTCTTTGGGTGTATAATATGCATTGAAGTGCCGAGCAAACATATTTTTCTTAAGATTTTATGCACATCTCTTAGCTAAGAAAAATAAAAACTTTTGGGGTTTGGGAAAGGTCTTGAAATGGGATTTCAATATATAATGGATGGGATATTTCCCCTTTTCAAAGCCACATTTGGGTATGTTTACAATAAAAACTCATCTCTCTCTCTCTCTATATATATATATATATAAATATTCCTATTCACCTGCAATGCAAGTGGTAATCCTTGACATTCTTTTGTTACCTTCTTTTCTATGCAATGCTTGTTTGCTCAAAATTACAATAGTAAAAGAGGAACATAACATTATCCTCTTTAGGTGAAGGAAATTTCATTAAGTGTTGTCAAGCCATACCATAATATGCTTGGACCTAATAATTATTTGGTAGCTATTTTCTTCCAACAAAAAATATCTAAGATGAATGTCATAAAGCCACATATAATCTAGCATGACTATAATGACTTGTGCCTACCTACTAGTAAGCCATTCCTCAAGCTGTTTACAAGTATCTTGAATGTGTTGTGGAAAAAAAATGTAAAAAACCAAAAAATTAAAATATTTTAGCACAAATTAGTTGCAAAGAAATACAAAATTAAATTAAATGGAATAACAGAATAATAGACAAGACATAGATTTACGCGGTAAAACCTTGACAATATGCCAAGGAAACATCCACGAGGAAAAGTATCAATATTTTTATTGCTCAAAGAAATTGATTACAACCTTCACATAACTGCTGCTCTTCAATTACAGTTCATTTACAATAATTTTTCCTTCAAGGAAATAAGACATATATAATATATTCAACCTGTGTTAAACTTAGAAAAAACCAACTTTGTTTTTATTGCTTTGTTTTTATCCCTTTTTATTGATTCTAAATCTTTATTTTTTTTCAAAGGTAAGACTCTTCTTTCTTTCTAATTTATTGTTGTCATATCCAACAATCTCCACCTTGACAACAATTTACTTGATACTTACCCATGCCCACTCATCACCTTTTCTGCAAGCCAGGAGAAGTCAAACACCACTTCAACTTCTCTAACTGTACTGGTTTTATAAATATGTCTACACAAATTTTCTAGTGTATGAACTTTCTTAAGAGCTACTCCACCTCCATCAGTAACCTATCTTACAAAATAATATTTAATCACAATATTCTTAGTCCTACTATGATAAGCTCAATTTTTAGTTAGATGTATAACACTTTGACTATCATAAAATACAATTACCCTATCCTGCACTTTTCCAAACTCACCCAAAAGACCCTTCAACCAAACTACCTCTTTGCATGCATGTGAGACAACCGTATACTTTTCCTTCATAGTGGATAAAACAACTATTTTTTGAACCTTTGACATCCAACAAATAGGTCCTCCTGCGAGAGTAAAGGAAACTTGATATAGATATCCTTTTGTCTAAATCACCTACAAAATTTGAATCAACATAACCACAAATGAACCACTACAACCATCAAAGGTGATACAATAATCACTTGTTCCTCTAAGATACCGAAGCACCCATTTTATTATTTCCCAATGCTCTTTACTTGGATTTTCCATGTATCTATTGACAACACCAACTGCATGTGAAATATCTAGTCTTGTACATACGATCACATACATTAAACTTCCTACTGCATTAGCATATAGTACACAAGACATGTTATCCATTTCTTCTTTATTACTAGAACATAAACTTGAAGAAAGCTTAAAATGAGAAGCTAAAGGGATGTTTATTAGTTTCACATTCATTTTACTAAATCTTATGAGGATATTCTCAACATACTTTTGTCGCAATAACCAAAGCTTACCATTTTCCTTGTCTCTATGTATTTCCATGCCCAATTTTTTTTTTTTTATCTGCTCCCATGTCCTTCATATCAAAATTCCTCACCATTTGAGCCTTTAACCCATTGATCTCAACTATGCATTTTTTTGCTACAAGAATATTATCGACATATAACACCAAGATAATGAATAGACCATTTTAAAAACTTTTAAAGTAAACACAATGGTCATACTCACTCCTTGTAAAATTTTGGCTCACCATCAAGGAATCAAAATTCTTGTACCATTTCCTGGGAGACTGCTTTAGGCTATACAATAAATTTTTGAGTTTGCAAAAAAATTTCCTATTGTGATCTTGAACAAACCCTTTTAGCTGTTCTGTATATATCTCCCTTTCGACACCAAAAATGGATGCCTCACTTCCTTGTCCACAAAATGGATATAAGGAGACGGATCCAGTTTCACAATGTTCACATTCCAGGACACCTTAGAGATCTCAATCCAACAAAGGATGTGAGAGATCTAGCTATAAGATATCCTTTGGGATGATTGAGACAAGAAAGGGGTTCACCACCAAGTGTAAACTTGGAAAACATGAAATTCTAGAAAACACAGTGTGATATGCAAACAAATGCTAAATGACCTAAAGAATGCCCTAGAAATGTAAACAAAGTAGAACATAAAAGTAAGGATGTGAATGGTGTGCACCTGGAAACCTTGAAAAGATTGACAATAGCTCTGAAATTCTGAAAATGCTGATTTTTAAGCCTGGTGGGACTCATTCGCCATTCTATGCGAATCAGTCCCGATTATGGAAAATTGCATTGGATCTTGTTTTAGCCAAATGGAATATGTAGCTCTTGGTCTACTTAATCTGCACTTCCAAGTGTCCGGATTTGAAACCTTGATTTTTGGGACTGTAAGTGAATTTTTGTGAATATTTTGACCTTGCAAGTAGGGAGATGACTCCAACAAGCTTGAAACCTAATCTTTAATGTTCTCCATGCCTTCAAAACACCTAGATCTGCAATGACACAAAGAAAGAGAGAAAATATTGATTGTTAGGGAATAGGGGTTTGCCTTGGTCAAACCCCTTTTAGGTAATTAAACCAAAATGAAGTAAGAGAATGAAGCATGAATATGAAATAATGCATTTAGAAACTTTCCATGATGATGGATCTTGAATTGCTGTAACAATTGATGAAGAATATTCCCTTGAATTCCTTAGAAATGATCTTGAATGCTATCTTGATGACCTTATGAAGACTTGAAATGCCTAACCCTTGAGTGCTTGACTTGACAACTTGAATACATGATGGATGGATGAAATAATGATTTGGAAGCTTTCTTATATAGGAAATCCACTCCCATGACCATTAATTTGGTCTCTAAGGCTGATGTTGAAGAATTTTGAATTAAAAGCCCACTTTTTCCCACTCAAACCTCAAAAATTGGCCAAATGAGACTCATTTTCCATCCTGGGTGAATGAGTCCCACCTGGATGGGACTCATTCACCCAAAGTGGTAAATGGATCCCACAAGGGCTCTTTTGCCAACTAGGATGTTGGGGAGTGAAGAATTTTAGCTTTTATGTTGATTTTGGGAGATCTTTGATCAAAATATGCCTTGGGATGCACAATATAGGGTCATAGGGGCCTATTAATGATGATATAAAGGGTGATTAGGGCTAGGGACACAAAGTTCAATGTGAATGTGTGGTTAAATACACTCTACAACATTAAAATGAGGTCCACTTAGCCTAGAAAGGCACAAGATCCAATGTGAATGTGTAAAACACATTACAACACTAGATTAAAACTAGGTTTAATTTACAAGCCTTCTAGATTAATGTGAGAATGAAATTAAATACATAATACAACATTGAATTAAGGGAAAGATAGGTCCATTAGACTTAGATGCTCAATAAAAGTCTAGAAAAGTGTGAATGTGATTTACAACACTTCACAACACCTTTCCAAGACATGTATTTTATTCAGTTTACAAGGGCCCAAGACCTAATGTGAATGTGTTATCCACATTACAACATTAAATCAAGGAAAAATTAAGCCAGAATCACAAGGAGGACCCAAAAGAGATTGAAAAAGTAGAAGGGTGACTTTTTCAGTGTCCACACTGCCCATCAAAATATCCATGTAAAAACATTGTTTTAACATCTAATTACTCCAACTCAAGATCAAGTAAAGCAACAAGTGCTAAAACAACACAAATAGAAACTAGCTTAACTAGTGAAAAAATTTCATGAAAATCAATACCTTCCTTTTGAGAATACCTTTTTACTACCAGTATTGCTTTGTACCTTTCAACTTTATCAACACCCTTCTTCAATTTCAAGACCCATTTGCAACCAACAACTTTCCTACCCTTTGCGAGTTCTACCAGGTCCCATGTTTTATTCTTCTCCAAGGAATCCATTTCTTCTTTCATTGCTATTTTCTATTAGTATTTTCAACACCATCCACTGCTTCCTGATAACTAGGTTCCCCATCATTAGAAATCAAAGAAATAGATGAAACATAATCATCATACCTTTTAGGTAGATTTTTGACCCATGTAGATCTCTTTAGATCTAGTTGTTGGAAATAAGCAACACTGAGAGGGGGGTGAATCAGTGTTCTACAAAAATTAACTTTGTTATTCTGATCATTAACCCACTTTAAGCATTCATCCAAAAGAAATATATAGAAACAAAAAGCAAATAAACATAACACCATAACACAAATATTTTTACGTGGAAACCCTGTTAGGGGAAAAACCATGGTGGATGGACAATCCACAATATAATTTGAGTATACTAAAAAAGAAGTTTACAAAATGGGAATGCACTTGCATTTAGGCACATTGCCTAGAGCTCACTGCTCAAAATAGGAAGGCACACTGCCTTACAAAGATTTGGATTAGATCTAAGAGAATAAACTGAAAGAATAGCATCTATAAATGGGTATGTGTAGGATCATCATGAAAAAAATAGGCCCTTAAGTAGTGAAAAATTCAGAAAAATAAGAGTTAGGAAACTTGACATTGAAATTTGAATAAGTTATCTATATTATTTAAAAAATATGTAAGAATAGAATCTATAGAAAATTGAATGTAGTTTCTAAACTACTAGGTTTATTTAAAAAAAAAAATCTATTTGGTGAAAATTTGAAATTTCAATGCAGTAGTACTTAAATTTCAGGAAAAAAATAAGTAGGCATCTATCTGACCACCCTAACCACAATAAAATGATAATATTTTTTTATAAGATTTTAGATATAAGTAGATGACTCATGTCCCGATGTGATGCATATTTTTTTGTAATTTTTTTCCAAGTAAATAATTAATTATGAATTTTTTATTACAACTTTCAAAAAATATAAAAACTTGTATGTTTGACTACCTTAACTTGGTCAAAACTTCATGAAATTCATTTTTTAATCTTATAGTATGCGAAGCATAGAGTGTGACACATGTTTTGGATTCAAAAAATGTGATACTGTTCAAGAAAGTTATAGATGTTTTTCAATCAACCTATCAGTTAGGGCTTTAGTCGTAATTCAAATAGAAAATGAATAATAATAATTTATTAAATTCAAAGTAAATCATAATTTATATTGGTGGAAAGCTTTAATAATCTCTTTTAAAAACCCTTTTCGTTTCATCGATTTTGGGTAAAAAAAAGAGTTGTCAACCATATACCCTACACATACCCATCATATCACCACTTTTTGGCCCCATCATGATACTACACATACCCAAATGCTTGATTATAGTTCCAATTAGGCTCAGTTGTTGATCTTCTATCCTTCTAACTAATACATAACTTTTTCTTTGCTCTGCTATGAATCACACCATATAATCTTTATGCGCAAGTGAAATTGTGCATAAAATCACTCTAACACTCCATTGATATTCGTAATACACGTCGACACACCACACACACATATAAAAATGATATAATAGATCATACATATATATCTCCAACTAACAATTTAATTGCAACAAGTTGGCTTCAATAAAACTTAAAAATATTAGCAACTTTCGGCTCAAATCTTAAGAATTATCCAATGCGCGTCCACAACGGTCGATCAAAAATTAGCTTGGACCCAAAACATAATGATGAAACACAACAATATTCAAATAAACATTCCTTGAATATTCGCACCACATTTTATCAATTGAGTCAACCCCAAAATACTGATAAACAAAAAGGTATAAACCGGATTGAAACAACCTTACACATGACTTGGTACGAGGCACTAATATTTCTGGATAACATAAGAAATACACCGATGAACCTTTCGTGAGATCCACAACTCAAAATAACAACTGGAAATCTGCAAGTGAATCGATGATCACCAAACTACCTGGTGCTCTGTTCTTCCTGACTGTCCTCAATCTGACTACCGGTATAAGAAAATGATGTTTTGTGGATCCAATTACCGATTAGGGTTTCCATGAATGACAACACCAAAGAATAATTGCAGTATCTCTTGCCAACAATACACCCCTTTGGCATTGATGGTAGCAAAGTGTTGGATCAAAACCAACATGAATTACACTGCCACTTCAAAACTTAAAAAAAAAAGAATCTTCAAGCAACTCCCCCTAAATACACATTTTTCACTATGCACTTCTCCCCCTTTGACATCAATGGAAAAAACTGGGGAAACCGAAACAAAATTCCAAAACTGTACATGCATGAACTTATAACTTATGAAAGTTTGAAAATATTTGTAAAATATTGCTTCAACACTCTTAAATTGTCATCGCAAACCTTTTTGAGACTCTCCAAAACTGTTATGTGACCACAAATTAAGTAAGATTGAGCTTTTGCAGATTCAAGATTCTTTGGGTCACTAACTACCACAACAGCTTTCACTTCCTTCAAAGCACTCACTATTATCTCAGTCTTTGGACAAATTAGTCCTCTGAGTTCACTTACTCTCCCAACAATCCTATCATTTTCACTTTTCAAGCATCTTATTTTGTCAAGTAGAGATGTTACTTAACCTTCTTGCTGAGCAACATCACCAGCTAATGGGTCAAAAGTATAAGAAATGATAGCCAATTGATTTTCAAGATCCTTCACCTTTTTCTCATTACCTTCAGTAAACTTGGACAAAACCAAACATGCCTTATAGGCCTTTCTAGCTTCAGTTATAGAACCTTGAATGTTCTTCATGTAGGTGGCTAATAGATTCTTATCCTTTGCAATCACTTCAACCAACTAAGTCTTTTACCATTAAACTCTTTTTGCACTTTATCCTCAACAGATTTCTCAAGAGACTCAAATTGAGTACTTATAGAATTTATGAGCTTCTTTCTAAGCTCACTAGAAGAGGAACCAGATGGATCCATGGCATGAGTAGGAATTAATTTCTATAGAACTCCAGATGCAAGGCTTAGCAATTCACTATCCTCTATGTGAGACTTCAAAATATTCTCACTAGCCTTAGCTTGAGCAATTGATGCGACCTTCATCTAAATTGGGGACAAAGTGGATAGATTGATTGAGCTTTCATCCAATTTAGGATCAAAATCTTCCTGTTGCTCCATCAGAGATCTCTTCATTGCCTTGGCAGTGTCTCTTGCCTCCACTCTAATTTCCTTAACTTGAGCTTTTTCTTCTTCAACCTTGGGTTCTTCAGATACTGTTTCTAGATTTCCTTTGGGCACTTCACCCTCTTCATTTTGCACCTCCTTATCCTCAGCTAATACCACCTTAGGAACTTCAGTTTCCATAGGTGTCTCTATATTTTCCACATTAGGAGGAATCTGAAAATCCTCAACATCTGCATTCACTTCCTCATTTTCTAGAATATTTTCAGTATTCATTTCCTCAACATTAATCTTATTCTTTGACAAAAACTCTTCCAGAATCTCTTTGGTTTCACCAACAACAACATAAGTTTCACCAATTATGAGTTTATTCACCCTTGTCTTGCTCTTAAATTCCTTTTTAGCTTTTTCAACCAGTGAATTCATCTCCTCAATTGACATTTTTGGACATAAATCCGCAATAATTCCCTTCCTCAGATTCTCTTCTTCTATTCTAGCACTTAATCTTCTTGACTCCAAAATATCATACAAACTCTTTGGTAAGCCAAACACAATCTCAACAAGAACTTTATTGAAAATTTTCATATGTTTTATTATGGCTTCTTCAATAATTCTTTAACCCGATTTATCAAAAGTTTCATATAATTCATAGAGGGGCTTAAGATTACCATCCTTGACAGCAACGTTTTCAACTTCCTCAACTGACATACCAGGTTTATCAAAAATTTCCTTCTTTGCTTTTTCTTCTTTTCATAAGATTTTCTCTTGTTTAACTTTACAGCCTGAGTTTTGGTAGCCTTCATTTCTCTCAAAAATTCTTTTGATTATGTTTCCTCATCTTTTGAAACAACTCCATATGTTCTTGTGCTTTTATTCTTCTTCCTTTTACTGGAAGGCTTGTCTTGAGCTGGCTTGGTTGCATGAGTGGATAAGGATGGGGAAATCCTTGTAGATCTAGTGTGGGTAGAAGATGCTCCCAGACTAGCAGACTCTGTTTTTGCCACTTCTACCTCATCTGTCCTCCTTGTTTCTCTCGAGGTTTCTATAGGTAAGCCCATAATTTCTACAAATACTTCTACCTCTTTTCTTAATTTCCTGATTATCACTGACTTTTTCAATTCCTCATGAACCTGCATAATTTTCTTTGCATAATTTCCAAACCTCTCTTCTCCCTGATCCAAAGGGGAATTCAACAAGTGTTCTGCATACATCTTCAAGATGTTCTCCTCTACTTTGTATCCCATAGGCATGCTCCATATTGTTCTGGGATCAACAACTTCCATATAACATTGATCAATATCCACAATGAAGTAGATAGTATCTTTGTACCGTTCTACAGTTGAAGTGGGAATTCTTTCCCTAAAATGCATCATATTTTGGAAATTTTTGAAGTACCCCCAGAGGGTAGTATTTCTAAGCTGACAATCACCAATTCCAAACAACATGTTCCTTATCTAAACAACTATAGGCTCATCATTTTTCCAATGTACTTTTCCAACACCCAGAACCTCATCCATGAAATAGAAAAATAAACATAGCAGCAAATTACCGTATTTGAAAGTATTCTTCTTGCCTTTCTTGATTTTACTTAGATTCTCCATCAACTGACTTCTGAGTAGCTTGCACAAGTCATATTCTACATTTTGATTTACCATTTCATAAGCTGCATAGATGGCCGTACCAAATATAGAATTATCTTGGTTAGAATGGTATATCTTGTAGCCAATGACCATTGATGCAAATTTCACATCCACTTCAGCAATATCTTCTATTGTCATTTCCCTTCTATCCCATTGTGTACCTGTTGCCTCAGTAACCTTTTCATTCTTCATGGATTTCAAGACAGGAAGTCTACCGGTGGAATTTAGACCTGTGACTACACATATAGCTTCTTTTGTGATCTTGAAGGGTATATTTAGCCACATGAACTCAACATGAACACGACTCAAAATGTATCTAACCCATTCACTTTCCTCAAATATGGGAAATTTCACAAACTGTGTGAACTTATTCTCCTCTAGGGTTTGGTATTCTAGTTTTACAGTGAAGTCTCCTCCAAGTATATGTTTTGAATACAAATTCATTATTTGAGAGGTGCCTAACTCTTCAATGTTAGCATGAACATAAGCCCTAATATCCTCAGTGTGCAAAACTCCATATGACACAAATGAAAACGTACCGAGGGGCTCAATCTCAATAGACTTATAAGGGTGCCACTTAAACTTAGGACGGGGTCTATCCTTGACCTCTACTACCAATGGAGTGGCCATTCTTGCAAATTCGCAAATTTATAGGTTTTTCAATAAATACCTTTCGGCCGGATTAAAGTTTGATCACAAATTCTTTTTCATGTTTGAATCTCTCCAAAATTCAGCAAAGTTCACTCCAGGGCTCTCCAAACTTCTTCTCTTCAAAATGCAAAGTAACAAATGAAGGATAAAAGTGGATTTTTATCATTCACACAACTAACCCTTTTTTTGCAATAAATACTTTTACCCTAGTTCATCTGGTTACTTTGTTTTCATGCACTGAGATAGATAATTCTTCTATAGATCTTCTATATTGCATTTAATACCTTCTCAAATCGGTTGAGCAACATCTAAAAAGCATTGATCCACCTAATGAACTGGTCCACATTCCAGTATCAATTGCTTGCAGGGGGTTAAGAGATTTTTCTGACAACTCCCCCTAGGCCAAAGGCCTAAAATTAATTCCCGAAGGAATTACCAGAAGCAAATTCTGGTGCTGGCACATTTCCTTTGATAGAGGGATTCTTTTTCACCCATTTCTTCTGCATTTTCCTCCTGATCACATCTGTAGTAAATTTCCCTTTTCCTTTGACATCCTGTTGTGTATTTTGTCTTACTGGACCTCTTATATTCCAATAGAATCTAGCAATATGGCCAAATTTGTTGCAGTTGTAACACACAACATTTATCTGTTTAGACCAACTATTCCATTGATTTTTCCCTGATCTGCACTGGTTAGCAATATGCCCAAGTCTATTGCATGCATAACATCTGATATCTCTATGAAAGTTGTTCATCACATTTCTACATTCATTAGAATTATGACCAAACTTGTTACAATTAAAGCACTAACCTAAGAATGATGGTCCACTTGGATTCATCCTGCTTCTACACTGAGAAGCCATATGGCCAAATTTATTGCAAGAAAAACAATAACCATTGAATCTCTGAGCATTTGGTTGTCTCACCGGATTCCTTCTAGCTCCAGTTATTTGATTTCCTTGCCAGAATCTTCCTTGTCTGGAATTCCTTTGTCCAGAGTTCCTTTGTCCAGATCTGAAACTTTCACCTTCCTCATAGCCAAGACCTCGCTTGTCACCATCAGTCCTCTAAACTTTAATCAGTTCATCAAGCTTGGCTGAGCTTGCTTTGAATTTCTCCTTGTACTCATTTGCGATAGTAAGTTCATTTCTAAGATCATCAAGCTATTTTTCAAGCACTTCCTCATTATTTTTAGATTGTTCCAATTCATTGTCCAATTAGCTGCATTGTTCAGATTTTTCTTTCAAGGATTGAGCAATATTTTATTCATTCTTCTTTCTATCTTCAATCTCCTTTTTCATCTTCATCATGATAGATTCCATCTCATGCTTCAGGGCAACATTTTCTTTGGAAAACTTTTCACATTCTTCTATTTTCTCCTTCAAGGCATGACTGAGTTGTTCATCTTCCATGCTTATGTTGTTTTGCTTGAGTTGATCACATAATTCCTTTATTTTCTCCCTTGATTCATTGATTTTGTCTTTCAATGACTAGATGAACTTTTTTGCATTCTGAAAACTTTCCTGCAGTTATCGGTTCTTAGACTTTGATTGGTCAAGACCATCCAAGGCCACCATAAGTTTCTATTGAAGACTACTTGTATCCATTGCAAACACTTTCCAAGATCTCCCCAAGATGTTAGACTTCTTCTGAGGAACTAACTTTGATACCAATTGTTGGAAACAAGCAACACTGAGAGGGGGGTGAATTAGTGTTATACAAAAATTAACTTTGTTAATATGATCATTAACCCACTTTAAGCATTCAACCAAAAGAAATATATAGAAACAGAAAGAAAATAACCATAACACCATAACACAAGAATTTTTATGTGGAAACCCTATTAGGGGAAAAACCACGGTGGATGGCCAATCCACAATATAATCTGAGTATACTCAAAAAGAACTTTACAAAATGGGAATGCACTTGCATTAAGGCACACTGCCTAGAGCTCACTACTCAAAATAGGAAGGTACACTACCTTACAAAGATTTGGATTAGATCTAAGAGAATGAATTGAAAGAATAACATGTACAAATGCTTGATTACAGTTCTAGTTAGGCTCATTTGTCGATCTTTTTTCCTTCTGACTGATATTGAACTTCTGCTCTACTCTGCTTTGACTTGCACCACAAAATCTTTATGCACAAGTGAAACTATGTATAAAATCACTCTAACACTCTTCTGATATTTGCAATACACATTGACACAACACACACATGTCTATCAAAATTATATAGTAGGTCATACATATATATCCATGACTAACAATTTAATCGTAAAAAATCAGCTTCAATAAAACTTAAAAATATTAGCAACTGTTGGCTCAAATCTTAATAATTATCCAATACACATCCACAATGGTTGATCACAACTTAGCTTGGACCCAAAAAATAATGATCAAACACAACAATATTTGAATAAACATTCCTTATATATCTGCACCACATTTTATCAATTGAGTCGGCCCTAAAATATTGATAAATATAAAAGTATCAACCGGATCACCAACCTTACACATGACTTGGTGTACGAGGCACTAAGATTTTTGAATAACAAAAGAAATACACAGATGAACCTTTCGTGAGATCCACAACTCAAAATAACAACTAGAAATCTGCAAGTGAATCGATGATCACCAAACTGTTGGATGCTCTATTCTTCCTGACTGTCCTCAATCAGACTACTGGTATAAGAAAATGATGTCATGCAGATTCAATTACTAATTAGGGTTGCCATCAATGACAACACCACAACATAATTGTAGTGTCTCTTGCCAACACTAGTTGTGGAATTTCCACATTTTCCTATAGATTTTCTACATCCTCATCTTTATCTTCTAAAGCTTCTTCTTGCTCCTTGTTTTCTTTAGATGGATGAGTTTGTAATTGAATTTGTTGATGTTGAGGTACTTATTCCTATTTCAAATCAACTTCTACTATGTCTGATTTTATGAGAGGAGATTCATCAAATACATCTTTGTTAATGATGATTTTGTGGGTAGTAGGATCCCACAATCTATATCCCTTAATTCCATCACCACAACCAACAAAGATATATATCTTGGATTTGGGGTCTAATTTAAAAATCTCAAAAAACATCTGAATGAATGTAATCTAAAATACCCTTACTTGTATGACTACCTGCTTTAAACTTCTATCTAGACCACTTCCCATAAACACAATGCTTGTAAAAATTCAAATTCAGATATTTTAAATTAGGAAGTAACTTATGGTTCAAAAGTACCTTCAACCCTTTTTCGCTCATATGGCCCAATTGCTGATGTCATAAATGAGTAGATTCATTTTCTTCCTTAGATACCACTACCACTTCATTTATTAAAGTACTCCCTTCTAGTTTTTCAAGGTTTCTAATATTTTTA
Organism: Sequoia sempervirens; assembly: GCA_007258455.2. Classification (NCBI taxonomy): domain Eukaryota; kingdom Viridiplantae; phylum Streptophyta; class Pinopsida; order Cupressales; family Cupressaceae; genus Sequoia; species Sequoia sempervirens. Next base: position 637,135,036 of record VDFB02271358.1, on the reverse strand, counting down.
GCATTCATGACCACCAAATTTCCCTTGGATACTATTATTGATCCACCTTGACTTGAAAATTTATAACCTCTAGAATCCAAAATTCCTAAGGAAATTAAATTATTTTTAAGTTTTAGCACGTCTTACCTCTGTTAATGTCCTCACAATACCATCAAACATTTTGATTTTAATGCTCCAAATCCTAACAATATTACAAGAAACATTGTTTCCTATAAAAACAACACTGCCATCAATAGCTTGGTAAGAAGAAAACCAATTCTTATGTAGACACATGTGATTAGAAGCACCAGAATCTAATAACCATTCCTAATGATACTGTAGGGAATTACAAATAGATATAACTTCATCAACTATACCTGAACTTGTCTAAATCAAATTTTCTTCCTTTTTGGAGTCATCATTGTCTTCTTTACTCTTCCAACAATCTTTCTTTAGATGTCCTAATTTATTGCAGTACCAACATTTTCCCTTGCCCTTTTTTTCTTTTGACTTAGATCTAGATTTACCTCTCGAATCTTCCCCTTTTCTATGGATCAACCCCTAGAACCACCATTGCTTTTGATGTGGAGATTACTATGTTAGATTTCATCCAAACCTCTTCAGAAAACAAAAATCCCACAAAAAAATCAAATTCAAGGGTGTCAGTTGTGCTAAAGCTAATAGAAGTGAATAAATGATTCCAGGATTTGGGCAATGAACACAATAATGTAACTGCCTTGTCTTCATCTTCAAATTTTATGCCCATACTAGCTAATTTCAACATATAAGAGTATTGAACATATTTAAATGACCAAATTTTTTTATACATTTTTTCATTCACAAATTATACGACTACCTCTTCAAGTAGATCTGATTTATCAATGATTTTGTCATATAAAGACTCTCCATTTTACTCCATAAGCCTACAACTATTTTCTCTTCAACAATATTGAAAAGAACATCATTTGCTAAACATAACCAAATTGTGCTAAGAGCTCTTGTATCAAGATCTTTCCAATCTTCATCAGTAAGATTTGTAGATTTTTTTGACTTTCCTACCAATGTTTTGTGCAATCCTTGTTGAACTAACAAATCAAACATCTTGAGCTTCCATAGTTCAAAATTATTCTTCCCATTGAATTTCTCCACCTCAAACATTGCATTCTAAACCTTTTCCATTTGATGCTATATAGCAAACACCAAATCCTAACACAAATGCTGCAAAATAATTGCTCTGATACCACTTGTTGTGGAAATAGAAATGTAAAACCCACAAACTTATTACAACACAAATTAGTTGCAAAGAATAATAGAAGAAAATTAAATGGAATAACAAAATAATAGACAAGACACAAATTTACGTGGTAAAACCTTACGATATGCCAATAAAACATCTATTGGGAAAAGTATTGGTATTCTTATTGCTCAAAGAAATTGATTGCAACCTTCACATAGTTGTTGCTCTTCAATTACAATTCATTACAATAATTTTTCCTTCAAGACAACAAGACATATAATATCTTCAACCTATGTTAAACTTAGAACAAACTATCTTTGTTTGTATTACTTTATTTTTATTTTTTTTAATTTTTAAATCTTTATCTTTTTTCAGAAATAAGACTCTACTTTCATTCTAATTTATTGTTGTCATATCCAACAGAATGCTCTTCTTAAAATTAAGTTCCAAAGACTTCGCAATCTCCACCCATATGCTCGTAAGAATATTTTTGATTTATGAGGACTTTGAAACTTTATCCTAAATAGTTTTCTTTCCAAATTGTCTTTCCTTGCCATGCTCTCTTTATTTTACCACACTTAAGAAGAAATTTATGGGGTCTACTAAGTTTGGCTTTAAACCAACCAATTTCATTTGCTTGTAAGTCTAAATATTTTTCAATAGATCCAATTTGTGCACATATCCTGCAATCACCGTCTTCCATTCGACCATGTTTCTTTGAGGCACTTTGTTAAACAATTCATGTGTCTTGTTGCCTGTAATTCTATGCTTTGCATGCATCTGTGTCTACCAGAGTAGTTGGAACTATAACATTTGATGGCATTCCTCTATCTTTTATGCTTTGATGGCATTCCTCTATCTTTTATGCTTTGATGGATGTCTATACTTCTATCCAAAGCTTCCATTTCGGCACAGGCATGAGATAATGCTAACAAAGGTCGTGAATTTTGGCTTTATGCCTGCTAAACGCATTTGCTAAAAAGTTTTTGCAATCTTTTCAAGGAACCGTTTTGTGCATATCCTACATTGATTGCGTTTGATGAGATGACATCTCTTCAAGGAATTTTATCGAACAGTTTTAAGTGCCTTGTCTATGCGTCAAGTTTTGCATACATGTTTATGAAAGGGCACTGCAACCATAAAACCTGACAAAAACTCCTTTTATTGCGCTTTGTTGGATATTGATCTATGTTCCAAAGCATTCATTTTGGCACAGGGTAAGAGGATGCTGACAAACGTTGTGGATTTTGGTTTTTCAACTACCCAATGCATTCTTTTGGAGGTTTTCAAAACTTTTTCAAGAGATCCTTTTTGTACATATTGTGTAATCATGGTAGTCTATGAGACATATCTTTGAGGAAATTTGGCAAACAACTCACAGACTGTGACTATCTTCCCACACTTTGCATACAAGTTTACCAATGCACTATAGAAAAAATTCCCTTTGCATATTCTTGGCCTCTTCCTTCTACTTAATAGAAGATGTTATCCTCCATAATGCTCACTGAGAGATCTATTAGTTTCCTATGCTTCTACATTTCATTTGTGTGAAGTGTCACAACTTGGGGAGGTTTTGAGCACCTTGGGAACCTTCAACAAGTTCTTAGTTCCCATAAATCAATTGTCAATATTTTACGGTTCTCTAGAAATTGTTGGGGTAAGAGGAAACTAGGAATTTTCAAGGTTTAAGGGGTTTTCAAAATTATAGAAACAACAAGGTCCACTTATTTTAAAATGGCTTAGGAAGGTTAATATATTCTTTGAAATTTCAATAAATGATATTTTGAATATTAAAATTTAAATCTTTTAAAATCTTTCACAAACAATGCGATTTCAGATTTAGGATTTCAATGAATTGTGGAACTTGTGAACTGTCCGTTGATTTTACTAGAAACTTGAAAATTCAAAATCTTCCAAAAGTTGTAGAATTTTAGCACAAAATTTACCACATTGTTTATAATGACACCATAAAACTCCTTGTCAAACCATTTTGCTTTATATTTTATAAAACTTTCGATTTAATTGTTTCAATAGCAACTAGCAAAAAAACTAAAAAATTAATATCATCCAATTGGAAAAGGATACCACCCTAAAAAATTTCCACATTGTGTCAAGTTAACCCATATATGTCCTTGTAAAAAGGTTTGACTCCAGCTATCATCGATTTCCATATTTAATTGTTTCTATAAAACTTGTGAATCTAACGACTACTTTGAGGGTTGGAATTAGGATAATGAGTGATTTTCCTTTAGATTGGAAAATTAATTGACATGTGAGGATAAATGGAATGTTTTTAACCAAGAGCAACTCAATGTAGGGATTTTGCCACAAAAAGTTGAAAATTGGTGAATTTAAAAACAAAGAAAACATCCTCCAAACAAAAATTTGCAAATCTATACCAACCCATTCCCTAAGCATGCTAATAATATTGAGACACAAGATTCAATTCTCATTGGCCACAATAATTTATATTATTATCATGATGACTCTCAAGATACATCACATTGTTATGGTTTTGTTAGAATAATACATTGTTATGATACAACATATTCTTCATGTGGTATTCCATTGATCACTTTTTAGATAACAAACCTTGATGAGATAATCATTATGATCGAATATATGTGATAGGTGAAGTATAAGATAAGATCATTAATGATATTCTTATACATACTACAAATCAATATACAATATGCATTTAATTGTTAACCATTTGAACTAGTTAAATATGCTCAATTATGTCTTTAAATATTATCCTTGTAAATCTTAAGATTATTTCTAAGGAAACAATTGTATCATATGGTTTTATTCTTTATTCCCTTAAACATTCTATATAATGGTACCTTTTATTTAACAATTTCTATCGTACCACCTAATGGTTAATACCTACTCTACCATTTTACCACCTAATAGTTGCCACTTACTTTACCAGTTATTAATAATATTTTTACACAAAGCACAAATAATTATCAAGAATAAACACACGATTGAAAAAGTAAACTGTGCAATGAGAAAGAGAAATGTGATGAATTCATGAATGAAGATGACCTCTTGGAGGAGGATCTTGTTTGATATGTGGAATAATATAATAAGTCCTAATTTTCAGCATATTGACAAATTACCATTGTCGAAATCAAGGCATAAATATGAACTTTTATTTTCTCTTTTTTATTAAGACAAATCAAGGCATAAATCATTGTGACGGTCACTGACACAAAGTAAGGAAACTGAGAAACATGTTCAAGGTAAGAAAGAGGAAAGAAAAGAGAAAACATTATTCAGTAGGCCATCAAGGATTAAGCTTGGAAGAAACCAAGTAAATAGGGGTTTTTAAGGCTTAAGGGCAGCCTTGAGCAGCTCGATGGTTTGTGCGTCTGTTTTGAATGATTTGGCCAGAACATCGTCGGTGATACCGCTTGTGAAGAGAGCAGTAGGAACAGACACAGTGCCTGCATTAGCGCTCCCAAAGGCAGAAACAGCCACGGCCTCGTAGCCAGCATCCGTATTCAGTTGGTAATGGAGGAGTCCTTTGGGAAACACAAATAAATCCCCTACAGTGAGGGTCTGCGTGAAGAGCTTTCCTGTGGTGTCCACCACTCCAACGAGGAGAGATCCGTCCACAAGCAAGAGAAGTTCAGAAGCGCGGGGGTGAGTGTGAGGAGGGTTTACTCCGCCCGCCGGGAACTGCAGCACCGCCATTGACACGCCCAGCCCGTTCAGCGCCGGAAACTCTGCTGCCACCGCCTTTGTCACTTTTACTGTCGTCTGCCCCGTTAAATTGTTGTTTCCCAGATCTCGGAATCCCGTGAAAGTGAAGAAATTACCAGTCAAATTAAGTGGGTTCTGCCCCGCCGGAACAGTGAAATCAGAGAGAATATCAGGATCTGATGCGTATATTACGCCAACACTACTGAATACCACTAAAATTGCCACCAAACATGCTCCATTAAATGCCATCTCTTTCCCAATATTAGCCTAATATTGTATAAAGGAGGAATTCTGAACGTTTGGGTGTGAGGGGAAGTTGTTAGAAAGCGTATATTTATAGGACGATCAGAGGTTACATCGCAGAGAATTGCGTGGACTTCAGTGGTGAAGCCGGCTTTGTTTTGGATTTCTTCTCCGTCGGTTTACCGCCAGAGGCACCCCTCAGGCCAAGCTAAAATTCAAAACATTTGGAAACGTTTATCGGATTTTCCCACAAAAATTGGCCACCTCAATTCGATTATTTCAGAGCGATCTTTACAAAATTTCTTAATTGTTTATACCATCCGACACCTGCTAGACTGAGTCTCTCTCTGTAATAGACATTATCTAAAATCATGAGCACAATGACTTAGTGGGGCTATAAAGTCCACAAGTATAGTAATCCAACATAGGTATGAAGCTTGTTAACCTAGATGGCAAGAATAACAACGTCACTCCTTAATCAATGCAACATGCCTTTAATGATATTAATAATATTTTTAATGGTGCAATTTACACACCTATATTGATTCTCATTTAGTTTTGGGCTCATTTTGAGAGAATGTCTTAATATGATTACATAGTGACATGTGACATACTCTTGTGCCAAGTTTGGATTCTTCCCTTATCATTGTCCATCCTCATTTACTCCCATTTTCACACATTCTCATTTATTTGACCTCATCTACAATTCCTACATTTTCACAACATTATTAACCTTCAACCCCATATGTTTGATCCATACCTTGAATTTTCTTTCACCTATCCTATGCCAATTCCGTGATGTGGGAGATGACACACATCTAACCTAAAATTCAAAAGATTAACTTCTACCTTTTCCTCGTAGATACATTGGGAGTTGACTTGGTATATGTTTATGTGATGATTCATTATCTCTTGATGTTTAAAGACATTCATTTGAGCATAAATTGATATCCAATAATTAGTCAACATCCTATAATTTATCAAGGAGTATTCAATAGGAATATTTCAACTCGATGCATTATAAGGTATAATAATTACATCAAAATTCTATCCTCAATGAATTGCAGAATTGCTTGTTGTCTTCCATCATTTTTCAAGGTTGTAAATCTAACCATTTATGGGAGCTAAATGAGGAGAATGCCATCTCACAATTCAACCATCTCCCAAGGTATTTCTAAATATTGTTAGTCCTTAAGTACCAACAAACAATAGTGATAAAATAAAATTGGGTTGTAGAAGTACACATCTTTCTAGAGTAGATTTATTGTTCATAGGTTAGATTTATGTTGTGAAGGATAGATCTAGAGCCATAGGATTAGCCTTAAGAGAATTATAGGTTTGTAAATAGTTTAAGGATATCCATTGAATAGGATTTAGTGTCAAGTAAAATTATAAAGCAAGCTTGCAAGACTTATATGCATGCATGACATGGCTAAAAAATTGTTTCTTTTTGCCCCACACTCAATAATTATAAATATAGAGAGAAGGGAAAAAAATTTGATTGTTCAACTATTACCCAATACTCAAGAGGGCTAGCCCATGCAAAAGAAACCTTTGTCTTTTGAAGAAAAACTACAATTTCTGGTGAATGAATGGTAGGCCATTAATGGCCTCAAGCTCTTGGGTGCCCAGTAACTTGTCTGGTTCCTGACTGGTCTTCTTTAGTGTTTTGTTTCGAGCTAATTTTGTTGGTCTCTAATTATTTGCTTTTCTTTTTCTTTTTGGGTGCCTCATGTCTTGTGAACTCCCCTAATTGGCCTTCATGGCCATTTTATAAGGCTATGGGCCCTTCCTGACATTAATCTAATTAAAACAATTTTAAATACAAAAAATCCAACAACCCTCACTCCTTTAAAAATGTTTGCAAGAGTTGTTGAAGGAAAGTTAACATCATTGGTTGAAATGAATTGTATAAAAATAAAACCAATAGGAATATATCTTTTAAAGGCCACAATATTTGCTCAAGACTCAAGGGTGGTTTATCTAACTAGATTAATGGCTCATACTCCTTCCCTGAGTGGTTCAAAGGGTCCTCATTGTAAGGAAACACCATTGGCTAGAGCCAACTCACCCATGTGATCATAAAATTGTCTAACTTCTATAGCATGATTGACATTGCCCTATCTTCCCATGCCACATCACATAATTCAAAATTATAATTCAGTGCCTTTTCCAACACACTCTATGCCCCCTTAGAATATTCAAATAATATTCAACAAGCTTTCTTTACTATAAGCATCACTTTGCAAAAATAAACAAATGAAAAAACCAACTTGCTAGAGAAAAATCCTATACTTCAAAAACACACATGCCTAAACCACGAGATGATGCACATTGGAGGGTTAATTCCCAATAAATGCTTGATCCTCACATTGAAAATTCTATAAATGTTTATTTTCTAGATTTTTTGTGCTCAAATGGGCCATGCACCAAGATCATGCTCAAGCTAATGATGCACCAAAAATAGCCTCTAAACTATTGGAAGTTTATGCCAGCCCATAACACACTTGATGACACCCAAACATTTCCACACTCTTCACCCAACAAAAATGTAGATAATTTTTTTACCTATGAAAAAAGTGTTGGAAACAATGTAGATCACAAATGACTTATACAACCAAAACCACTAGCATACAAGAGGATCATTTTTTGAGGAATCCCTTCACCAACACTAACAAAAACACCTAAAAAATGTGGAAAATCTAAGAAACTATATACCCTCAAAGTATTGGATGCATGCCAATCCTTATGAAAGAAACTAGCTAAGAAAATAAGCTTTATTGTTGAACATGAACATGAACATGAACATCTCATAAAATTCTAGAAATAATCATTATGATGCATTGCATAGGGGGACTAAGTAATAGAAGAAAAGGGTGAAAGATGAAAAAATATTTAAAAAATGCTTACATTAGGTAGCCTTTGTTGGAGTAATTAAGACATCACCTGATAATTAATTAATTATTAGGTCCCTTATTACTTTAATTATTTAAGTTGAACTTAGGAGTGATTTTTTATTATTAGATTGGGCTATTTATAGGTTAAACTATCTCATTGCATGAGATTAAGACACTTATCAGAATCTAATCAAATCATCATCTAGGTTTGCACTTTTTCTTTTATAATCATTCATTATTGTATCTTATAATTATTCACATGTATTCGCATTTATTATTCGATATAGAAGGCATATCAAATGATTTTATGGATCAATCTCTCTCTCTCTTGGTTACATTGAAAATGAGTTGCTTTGATCTCTCATTTGTAACATGCCCAATGTTCTACCCAATAATTTTACTATGTTTTACCCACAAGTGAATAGTTTATGCATCTAACATTATGAGCAATAATTTTTTTCTTTTCTTTTGGATAATAAATGTACCATTTGAAACATAACCTTTCCAAACTTTTCCATTGCATAATCAAAGAATCATGCCATCAGTACAAGTAATAACTTCACTTTACATATATTCAAGATATCATTTCACATTTACAATTTCCATTAGATGGATACATAATTACATACATAGCTTCAACAAGCTTCCTTAAAATAAAAAATACAAATGGTCCAGAATGTCCTCTAAATCTTGGTCACTGTGGACAATGATTTTGGATTGCCCAACTACTTTAAGCTCCTTCTAGGGTTTTTCACCTAAAAGGAGAAAGGATGGGGTCCAAAATGTAAATGTCAACACTCAATATTAATGTAAATGAAATGTAATGTGTGTAATTATGTTGTACTAATGAACTGATCTGAAAAAAAAATGATTTAATGATGCTAAACCTAAGAAATGCATAGTGCTGGAAAACACATTGTGATATGCAAAAAACACTTAAAAATGCAAGTAAATGATGAAATAACTAAACAAAACTAGAGAGGTGCACCTAAAATCTGAAATATGATGTGGGGAGATTCTGGAATCTTGAAAAATTGATTAAAAATGTTGATTGGGACACTTACGCCAAGCTGGGTGACTTCATCCCAGTTTTGGGAAAAACTTGCCGGAACAAGAATCTGCCAAATGGGTATCCAAAAATGTAGAAACCACTTTTCATGATTGGTAGTGGGAATAATTCACCATTGGTGGTGACTTATTCCACCTACAGATTTCGGGAATCTTGGGACAGGATCTTGTAGCTTCAGGTCTGCACTTGCTTTTCTAACAGGTGTCCACTCTTGATTATGCATAAAACGGGATAAAAAGAGTCTCCAAGCTTGAATTAGGGTTATGTTGACTTGAATAGCTTTGATGACTTTTTGACCACTTTTCAACACCTATTTCTTTGACAAATCTTCCTACAAAGTCTGCAAACACATGCAAAGAAAGAAAAATGGTTAAGCGTTAGAGTATAGGGGTTTGCCTTGGTCAAACCCCACTTTGGTAATCAAACCCTATGAAATGAAATGAAATAGAAAGAGAATGATAAATAGATAACATGTAATGTCATAAACTTACCAAACCCCTTGATGTAGAAATCTGAAGATATGCAATGAAATGCTCCAATGGATGACTTGATTGTGCGTAGAATGCTTGATTGCTTGAGAATGATTAAGTTAATTGCTTGAGTGAATTCTTGAATGAATAAGTTATATAGGAGATGAAAAATGAAGAGAAAAACCTTTATTTATACTTTATTTTACTAAATTTACCAAAAATAACATATCATAGGCTGACCTCAAGGGTTAGAGAATGAAATCCTGTCAGAAATTTGAAATAATTTTGAGTTTTGTGCCAAAAAGGACTAAGTCACCCCTATTGGAAACTTAGTCCCACTTAAGAAAATTAAGTGGGCGTTGAGAATTAAAGGGCATTAAATGTGGTCTAACGGGAATATCCTCAAAAACACACTTAAGAAAGGCTGGAAAGTGCATTAAAGGGTCATTTAAACATGAGAAAGGGTTGAATTAGTGATGCCAAGTTTAGAAAAGTGTGAAAGTGGGTTACAACACTTTACAACACTTTGAAATAATACTTTTTAAGTGATAAAAAAGAGTTATTTAGGTGAATTATGATGAAAGGGTCCTAGAAAAGTGTGAAAGTAAGTTACAACACTTCACAACACCTTTACAAGACATCCTAGAAGTCTTAATGATTCACAAGGGTCCAAGACCTAATGTGAATGTGTTGACCACATTACAACATTAAATCTAGGAAAAATCAAGCCAAAGTCCACTAGGGGGCTTGAACATGAGAAAAAGTAAAAGGGTTACTTTTTCTGTGTCCACAATTAGCCCCCACTTTAGTGAGGATGAACTTGCTTCAAACTCACACTAAAGTAGCCGATCATGCAACCAAGAAAGGTACAAATACACTAATGCTTGATAAGATGAGATAATGATAATCAAGAGGGATGATCGAGCCCCCAGGATTATGATCCCATTGCAAGTAAAATATGAATGCAAAGGAACACACATGAAAGTGATGAGAAAGGAAGGAAGAAAGCTTTGATTGTCTGTCCAACTCATTGTGGATTAGATCTAGGCTGTTTGTTTGAAATAAGAAATGTGTACTCACTTTGGGGTGACGAAATTCATGGCTGTTCACCAGGTGAGAAATCCATAACATACTCACTCTGAGGCCACAAAACTTTTGGTTGTCCGTGGGGTGAGAAATCCCAAAAGGTGGCTATGGGGAAAGTCATGCCTCGGAATGGGCTTCCCGCTCAACCATATCAAAGTTATGCTTCCTGATAACTTTAATAAGGTGCCACAAAGGACAATTTCATTTCGTGCTTCATGAGACAATCAAAGCTTCGTATGCTTAGAACTCATGAACAAATGCAATGGTACCACAAGCATGCAAGCTGTGTTACACAAGGTGGCCACGTAAATGAAAAATGCAACCTGCAAAAGAAATGTTCAAATGAGTCTTGTTAAGATCATGTGAGGTCTATAACTTTGGGAACATTATGTCTAATGTCTCCAAGAGAGGACTGATCAAATAATAGAATATTCACAACTAAGGGGATGCATTGTGTCACATTAGGCCACCAAGAGGAATGTAATAAGCTAAGATAGATCATGCTTATGAAGGACATGCACCGTAGAAAAAAGGTCCCTTGACATTTTCACATCTTTTAGGCCTTTCCTCTCGATGCTTGGTCTATTTTGCTTTGATTTAATGCTGTAATGTGACTTAAACATTCAGATTAGGTCCTTAAAATTCAAATTATGACATCTTGTGAAGGTGTTGTGAAGTGTTGTAAAACATTTCTACACTTTTCTAGACTCCATTCATTACAATTCACCTAAAAATTGCCTTTTTTTTATCACTTATCAAGTCCTATTTTGAAGTGTTGTAAAGTCTTGTAATAAGATTTCATGTTTTTCTAGGCATAATTTCACTATTTACACCTTTCTTATGCTTTATTTGACCCCTTTATGCCCTTATAAGGCTTAATTAAGTGTGTTTTTGAATGTAAACCCGACAAGCAACATTAAATGTGACTTAATTTCTGACACCCACATTAAAGTCCAAGGTAGGACCCATTCGCCATGGGTGGCGAATGAGTCCCCCTTGGCTCAAAATTCAAAATATTTCAAAATTTTATTTAAAATCACCTTATGTTGGCCTGCGATGAGGTATCATCGGGTTACTAAGGCACAATTGTGTATAAATATGTGTTTTTCTCCTCATTTTGCATCTCCTAACTCATTCAAGCAATCCAAGCATTCATTAAAGCATTTGAGCACTTTGCATCATCTAATCAAGCATCAATCAAGCATTCAAAGGCAACCATTGATACATCTTCAGATTTTATTCAACAAGGGTTTGGTAAGCTGATAGCATTTTCCATGCTATTTGATTATCATTCTCTTCCATTTCATCATTTTATTAAGGGTTTGATTACCAAAGTGGGATTTGACCAAGGAAAATCCCTTTTCCTTAACCCTTAACCATTTTCCCCCTTTGTGCATGTGTTGTGTATGCAGATTTATCAAGCATTTAGGTGTTGAAAAGTGGGCAAGAAGTCAAAAAAGTGTTTCAAGTCAATCATAACTTATTTCAAGCTTGGAGAAGACATTCTATCTATTTTTTGTAGGATTAATTTCGTCAACTCGATAAGCAGACAACCTTAGATATGGTGCTATAGAATTGTCCCTTGATTTCTCAAAATTTTGGGAGAGGACTGATTCACCATCAGTGGTGAATGAGTCCCACCTTAAGGTTGGAAATCTAGATTTTATCAGATTCTGGATCCCGACACTCAGAAACCAGTTTTTGACAGTTTTCATCAGAAGCAAGACTGATTCGCCATCAGTGGCGAATGAGTCCCACTGGTGATTTTCAGTGATCTCAGTTAGCACTCAGAACATTATAGATTCTCCATTCTCTGCCTAGGTGCACTCTAAATCAGCATTCTTCCTTTTTGTTTTGCATTTGTTCATACATTTGTTCATGCTTGCATATCACATTGTGTTTTCCAACATTACATTGTTCTTAGGTTTTTCATTCATAATCTCGCAAATAGTTCATTTAATTACACTTAGAACATTCCATTTAGTCTAAATAACATCATACATTACATAATTTGAGTGAACCTAGCTAGATCTTTTGGCTCTTCTTTCTCCTTTTAACTGAAAAACCCTAGAAGTCCTAGAAAGGATTAGGGTGCCAAAAATCTATAGTTCATTTTGGTTAACTCAACGTGAACACTTTACATTTCTGATTTCAATTGCATCTTGCATCCTAGGTTTCATTTGCATCAACAGTCAATTAAGGTATTGTCTTGTTTTTGCATCCTAGGGTTTCTCATATTGCATTAGTGAAAGACTCATTTAGATTTCATTTTTGCATATCATATAATTGAAAAACTTAAAATATGCATCTGCATCCTTAATTTGCATCTAAAAAGCATCAAAATCACTTTTAATTTTTTGAAAAACACGAAAAAATCTCATAGTTGGCTCATTCACCACCCTGGGCAAATCAGTCCACCTACACATTTCATTCTGCATTTTAAGGGATTTTTTCTGGGAAATTCCCGCATTTATGTTCTCTGTTGTTATTTGTCTATTTCAGTTTGCAGAATTTCTATTATTTGCATTGTGCACCCGTAGATTACATTGCATTTACATTCACCCCATATTTTGTGGTACTTGTATGAGTGTTTGGTGCCCCATTGATAATACTTTAATGAGACAAAGTTATAGACTCATGGCTTCTCGCGATAACACTTTTGTTGTGGACCTTGGGATCTCAAGAGCTCCTACTCCTAGTATGGACAAAGGTGCATTATGCATGGATACTACCATTTCTATGCCTTCACCTTTCCATCCAATGAATGTTGACACACAAAACACTTCCATCCTGAAAGAAAAAGTCATTAGCATTCATGAAGATTTTGCACATTTACAAAGAGACTTGTCTCTTGAAATTTTTTCCACCACTACCATACCTACAATAGAAAACCTTCACTGTTGGATTGAAAGTGATGATGGTTTATAAGTTATGAAATGAATAGCTGAGATATACAACAAACATGCTCTTTCCACATCCCAATCAAAAAACATAGTTGTAAGCCAAGGAGGATCTCACATCCCTCCCCCTTCAACCATAGCATCCATACCAACTTATACCACTCCTCAAGTTACAACAAAGTTATGCAACAGGTTAGTCACGTGGCTCCTTCTTTTGCAATTCCAACTAGCATTCCTAGTTCTTTTTTGGCATTGCATATTCCCTCTTCCACCTTCACCCCTCTTAGTGTTCCCTTCACTTTCCCTAACATTACATACACTCCATCACCATTTTCCCTTCCACCTCATACCCCTTACACCGATCCCATCATTACACAACTCTTTAACATCGTTTCATCCATGCAACAAAAAATCTCCACCATTAGCCAAAGTCAAAATGCTCCACCCATGTATCATGTCTGTAGTAGCCCATTATCCTTAGAGATCTTATGCACCTAGATGCCACAAGGAATTGAAATTCCTAGGTTTGAGAAATATGGAGGTAAATGAGACCCTACTAATCATGTCAATGCTTATACAACCTTGTGTAGTGACTTTGTCCTCAATGATAAGCTGTTAGCCAAACTTTTTCCTTGGACCTTGAAGGACAATGCATTAGAGTGGTTTTCAAACCCCAATCATTCCATCAGATCATTCAATGAACTTCTAGATGCCTTCATAAGTCATTTCCAAGTCCACATGACTCCTAAAAAGACAATGGCTGATTTAATGCGATGTAAGCAAAATACAGATGAAAAAGTCACTGACTTCATTTCATGTTACCGGTCATTGTATGCCCAAATTGATGTCAAGATTCCTGATTCACATATATAGAAGATGTTTATTGAAAACTTGCTCACTCACCTTCAAGATAAGTTAACTTTGATGAAATTTCCTTTGTTCATGCATTTATGCATGACCCTTTGTGATTATCACAACTTGATTTCTAGTTGTGATTCAAAGTCCACTTCTAACCAAGCTGAGAAATCTGAGCAAAACAACCAAAACAATGCGCAAAACTTTAGAAAATGGAATAGAGGCTTTTTACAGTTCAATCCGCCTTCTTCGCAACCAACCCAACCTGTTCCAAGTCAAGTGGCCGTTGTTAAAGTAGCAGTTCCCTATACCTATGGGGACCCGAAGACACAATTTACTCCCTTACCTGATACCCTCCACAATACAATGAACAAATTGCTCCAACAAAAAAATCACTTTGCCTACCGTTAAACCACTTGATACCACCAAGCCTTTACCGCCCAACTTTAAACCAAATACTTATTGCCATTTTCATTTCCAAAATGGCCATGACACTAAACAATGTAAGCGTCTCAAACATTTAGTTCAAGACCTCATTGATTCGGGCCGTTTGTCCATTGCGGGTGTCAATGATCAAGGCAATAAGTCCATTGCACCCCCTAACCAGAATTTACAAATCTTTACCAACCCCATGCCTAAACACAATGTTTCATTTGTCAAGGCTAGTGAACCTTCAAACCCTCAAGTTATAAACATTGATACACATAACGAACAACATGATATAACTCCAAATGTTACCCAAGTTAATCCTATGGATGAGCTTGTGGGTGCGATAGACATTATCCCTCGTAAGGGACCAACAAACAAAAATATTGATATCAATTTTTCTTCCAAAGATATACTTAAAAAGCTTCCTAATGGTCCTCTTTACATAGCCGACTAAATCTATGATAAGCCCACCAATGGGATATTAATAGATCTCGCCTGTGGTGAGAATGTGATCACAGAAGAAATTTTAGTATTACATGAGTTGTATCAAGATGACTATAATAAACCAACTGCATGGATTAAAACACACTAGTTTTTCATGCCCTACAATTGGATCAATCATACTCCCATTACAAGTAGGACCTAAAACTTTGGACGTAACCTTTTCTATTATTTCACAATCAGATCAATTTCATCTGTGACTAGGCCACCCTTGGCTTCGCTCGATGAAAGTGGTCCCCTCAGTTGTTCACAAATGTTTGAAGTTTCCACATGGAAATGAAATATTTACTCTCAACCATAGTGGCTTTCATCCATTATCATCTAAAGGTAATTTTTCCCTAGAGGATTTTTGGCCTGAACCTATGGAACCCATCACCCCTTGTAAGGATTTCTTTTTCATAGCCTATCAAAAGTTCAAATCCAAATGCATAGCCGAATTGTCTCTTCATAGCATGTCCCCGTCCACTTCTACTCCTCATATCCTAGATGAAACCATGCTTCAGCCTGAGTCTGGCATTGAAAAAACCACACAACCTCATGAGCAACCAACCATAGACACTTCCCCTCCATCATTTAAATGACCAAGAGAAAATGAAACAAATCTCGTTATGCCTCCTTGTATTAAACAAGTGTATAAAGCTAAAGAGAAAGTGATTGACTTGTCTTCTTCGGTTTCTTACATTCTTCCCCCTCTAGAATAAAAGGAACCTATGATGGATCAACCCATTTTACCCCTCAATAACTTCAAAATAAAATAAAATGAAACCACGGTGCTAGGGAGCATAGGCATCATCATCGTCTCCTTGCTCGTCAGTCTTGAATGGAAGAAAACAAAGAAACCCAACCTCTTCCTGTGAAAAAATCAATAGACGACCACCCTCTTTCACCTAACCCACCACAAGATAACATAGTCTAGCCCTCACAACAAAATGAGCCAATCCAGCAACCAAAAATTTTGATACATCCCTCCTTGGAGATTACCCTTCGTCCTCCCATCATAATCAACCTTGATGATGATGATGATGAGGAGATCACAAAAATAGATGAAGAAGTGCATAACGATATAAACACTTTATTTTCATCTACCATGAGCTTAAATGATACACCTTCTCCACCAAGTGAAGAACCTGGTACATCTCCTAGTTCAAAACTTGCAATTCTTCCTTTAGATAACCAACCACCCTCATAATATACTGAACATGATTGGGAGGTGGATGACTTGTTAGATTGTTGATTTGCATTCAACTTACTATTCTTTTTTATTCATTTTTCTTTTATGTTCATATCGTGTTCCCCTATATCGTGCTTTTGATGTTCCCTCTCTTTGTACATTTCTTCTATTCGTACCTCTATTCTTCTCTATGTCGTGCATTTTCTAAATTTTCACTTTTGTTTTGTGTTTTCCTTTTGGGGATGACACAAAGTGTTGAGACGCCCTATGTCTCAAGTCCATGTAGACTAAAAAGGTCCCTTTCCCTTTCACTTTTTCTTTTCTTGTGTTTTTCCTTTTGGGGATGATGCAAGGTATTGAGACTGAAATGTCTCCTTCATGTTGACCCAAAAGCTTTTCCTTTTCCTTCACCTTTTCATTTTTCTTTTCGCTTGTGTTTTCCTTTTGGGGACAATGTAAAGCATTGAGACCAAAATTTCTCTTCCATGTTGACACAAAATGGACTTTATTTTTCTTTTGTTGTGTCATTCTTCTAGTTCTATGTATTCGAGGAATGATGACAATTTTGAGCTCTTCTATTAAAACATTGTAGCAATGAACATACTGACCCCCAATCCATAGATCCCTTATGTGTTTGGTGTGTTCTTTTCTAGGGGGAAACTCCCTTTTCTTTTGTTCTCTTTTTGCTTTACATGAAGCAACCTTACTCAGAAACATATGACTTGGCATAGGGCCTTTCCAAGTTGGTTCTCATGTCTTGTTTGCATTCTTCCCTTTGCTACTTTAAAGAAATTTCTCTCAGAACAATGTGTAGCAATTCCTTTAAAGTGGGGGGCATACATTGACATCATTTCATTTGCATTCTTGGTTCTTAGTGTAGCCTTGCCACATCATACGATGCATTTGTCACTTTTTGGACGACATTGGGTGTGATGTCCTTCATAAGTGTGATCTATCTTAGCATATTACATTCCTCTTAATGGCCTGATGTGACACACTGCATCCCCTAAGTTGTGAATATTCTATTCTTTGATTGGTCCTCTCTTAGAGACATTAAACACAATGTTCCCTAAGTGACAGACCTTGCATGAACTTAACAAGACTCCTTCAAACATTTTTTACATTTTACCTTTTACATTTTTGCATTTTTACATTTTTCCCTCCTTGCATAACACAACTTGCATGCCTGTGGTACCTTGCTCTTTGTTCATGAGTTCTAAGCATACAAAGCTTTGCTTGTCTCATGAAGCACAAACCAACATTTTCCTTTGTGACACCTTGTTAAAGTTATCAGGAGGTATAACTTTGGTATGGTTGAGCAGGAAGCCCATTTAGCGAAACGAATTTCCCCATAGCCACCTTTGTGTTTTTGAGTGCATACCAACTAGCATATGTAGCTCACCTATTTGGGTTTTCTCACCCAATGGACCACCATGAGTTCTGTCACCTCAGAGTGAGTATGCATTTTATTTTTCAAACAAATGACCTAGATCTTATTCACAACTAATTGGATAAATGATCGAAGCTTTCATTCCTTTTTCATCATCTTGTGTGTTCCTTTTTTCTTGTGTAGTTTTCCATGTGATCTTCATCTTGGGGGCTTGATCATACCTCTTGATCATTGTCATTCAATCTTTCTAACATAAGTGCATTGAGACCTCTCTCTTGATATTCATGGCTACTTTAGTGTGAGTTTGAAGCAAGTTCATCCTCTCACTAAAGTGGGGGCTAAATGCACCATAGAAAAATGGTCCCTTGACATTTTCATGGTCTTTTAGTCCTTTCCTCTCGATGCTTGGTCTATTTTTCTTTGATTTAATTCTGTTTTGTGACTTAAACATTCACATTAGGTCCTTAAAATTCAAATTATGATGTCTTGTGAAGGTGTTATGAAGTGTTGTAAAGTCTTGTAACAAGATTTCATTCTTTTCTAGGCATAATTTCACTATTTACACCTTTCTTATGCTTTTTTTGACCCCTTTATGCCATTATAAGGCTTAATTAAGTGTGTTTTTTAATGTAAACCTGACAAACAACATTAAATGTGACTTAATTTTTGACACCCACATTCAAGTCCAAGGTGGGACCCATTTTCCATGGGTGGCGAATGAGTCCCTCTTGGCTCAAAATTAAAAATATTTCAAATTTTCTTTTGGGTTTTTATTTAAAATCACCTTATGTCGGCCTGTGATGAGGTATCATCAGGTTAGTACTTAAGGCACAAGTGTGTATAAATATGTGTTTTTGTCCTCATTTTTCATCTCCTAACTCATTCAAGCAATCCAAACATGCATTAAAGAATTTGAGCACTTTGCATCATCTAATCAAGCATGAATCAAGCATTCAGAGGCAACCATTGATACATCTTCAAATTTTCTTCAACAAGGGTTTGGTAAGTTGATAGAATTTTCATGTTATTTGATTATCATTCTCTTCCATTTCATCATTTTATTAAGGGTTTGATTACCAAAGTGGGATTTGACCAAGGAAAATCCATTTTCCCCTTTGTGCATGTGTTGTGTATGCAAATTTACAAAGCATTTAGGTATTGAAAAGTGGAAAAGAAGTCAACAAAGTGTTTCAAGTCAATCATAACTTATTTCAAGCTTGGAGAAGACATTCTATCCATTTTTTGTAGGATTAATTTTGTCAACCCGACAAGTAGACAACCTTAGATCTAGTGCTACATAATTGTCCCCTAATTTCTCAGAATTTTGGGAGAGGATTGATTCACCATCAGTGGTGAATGAGTCCGACCTTAAGGATGGAAATCCAAATTTTTTCAGGTTTTGGACCCTGACACTCAGAAACTAGTTTTTCGACAGTTCTCATTAGAAGCAGGACTGATTCGCCATCAGTGGTGAATGAGTCCCATTGGTGATTTTTCAGTGATATCAGTCAACACTCAAAACATTCTAGATTCTCCATTCTCTGCCTAGGTGCACTCTGAATCAACCTTCTTCCTTTTTGTTTTGCATTTGTTCATGCTTTCATATCACACTATGTTTTCCAACATTGCATTGTTCTTAGGTTTTGCATTTTTAATCTCTCAAATAATTCATTTAATTACACTTAGAACATTCCATTTAGTCTAAATAACATCATACATTACATAATTTGAGTGACCCTAGCTAGATCTTTTGACTCTTCTTTCTCCTTTTAGGTGAAAAACCCTAGAGGTGCTAGAAAGGATTAGGGTGCCAAAAATCTATGGTTCAGGACATCATATCCAATGTGATCCACAAAGTGAAACACATTGTATAAAGTAACAAAGATGCAGTAAGAACAAGGAAAATTAAAAATGAATAATGCCAATGTATGCCCCTAATTTAAAGGAATTGCTACACACTGTGCTGTGAGCAATTACTTTAAAGTAGTGAATGAAAAATGCAAAATGAAATAAGACATGAGAGCCAACTTGGAAAGCCCCTATGCCAAGTCATATGTTTCCAAGTAAGGCTGCATCATGTGAAAGAAAAGAAACAAAAGAAAGAAGGGTTTCCCCCAAAAGGAACACACCAAACACATAAGGGATCTATGGATTTGGGGTCAATATGTTCGTTGCTGCAATGTTTTTATTAAAGAGCTTAGAACTGTCATCATCCCCCAAGTACATAGAATTGGAAAAATGACACAAAGAGAGTGAAAAAAAAGAAAAAGGACTTGATCTATTTTGGGTCAACATGGAAGAGACATTGCAGTCTCAATGCCTTGCATCATCCCTAAAAGGAAAACACAAGCAAAAAGAAAGAAAAGGTGAAAGGGAAGGAAAAAAGCTTTTGGGTCAATATGAAGGATACATTTCAGTCTCAATGCCTTGCATCATCCTCAAAAGGAAAAGGGATTGTTTAGGTCAACATGGAAGAGACATAGGGAATGTCAATGCTTTGTGTCATCCCCAAAAGGAAAACACAAAACAAAAGCGAAAAAGAAAAGGAAAATGTACGACATATAGAAGAATGGAGGTGCAAATAGAGGAATGTGACAAAGAGAGGGAGAAAATCAAGCGTGACGTCACAGGTAACACAATACACACATACAATCACCAAAGAAAAGAAAAGGAAAAGGACAATGTAAAAAGGCTAGTGAGGCGAATGAAAATCAAGAATCTAATAGGTCATCCGCCTCCCAATCATGTTCAGTGTATTGAAAGGGTGGTTGACTGTCGAAAGGGAGAATTGTAAGTGTCAAACTAGGGGAAGTACCAGGTTCTTCACTTGGTGTAGGATATTTATCAGTTGAACTCATGGAAGAGGAAAATAAAGAATTCAGATCATTATGGACCTATTCATCTATTTTAGAGATCTCCTCATCATCATCATCATCATCCAGATTAATCACAATGGGGGACGGATGGTAATTTCCAATGAAGGGTGTATTAGGAGTTGTGGTTGTTGTATTGAATCATTTTGTTGTGATGGTTGTAACGTACTATATTGTGGTGGCTTAGGAGGAGGAAGGCGATTAGGTATTGCTTTTGTCAAAGGTGGAGGTTGATTTTCTTTGTTTTTTTTAGTTTACAATTGACGAGCAAGGAGATGACGACGACACCTATGCTCCCTAGCACTGCAGTTTCTTTTGATTCTATTTTGAAGTTGTGTGGGTGTAAGAGTGGGTTGATCTACCATAGGCTCCTTTTCTTCCCAATGGGGAGGAATGGAAGGAATTGAAGGAGATGGGTCAATCACTTTCTCTTTTTCTTTATAAACTTGTTTAATGCGAGGAGGCATGGCCTAGTTGGTTTCATTATCACATGGTCATTTGGAGGAAGAAGGGGAAGTGTTTAGAGGTGGTTGATCTCTAAAGTTTTAGGTTTATGTTTAGGTTGAAGCATTGTCTCATCAAGGATTGGGATAGTAGAGGGATTGATTGTGGAGGGACAAGTCGGCAATTTTCTTTGCTTTAAACTTTTTATAAGCAATGAAAAAGAAATCTCTGTGAGGTGTTATGGGATCCATGGGCTCTAGCCAAAAGGATTCTAAGGAGAAGTTTCCTTTAGAAGACAATGGGTGAAAGCCACTATGGTTAACAGTGAATTTGTCATTGTCATGTGGAAACTTTAAAAGTTTGTGTATGATTGAAGGAACAACTTTCATCAAACGAATCCATGGATGGCCTATTTGTAGATGAAATTGATTTGATTGTGGAATGATAGAGAATGTAACATCCAATGTCTTAGGTCCTATTTTTAATGGAAGAATGATCGATCCGATCATAGGGCATGCAAAACCATTATGTGTTTTGATCCATGCTTGTGGTTTGTCATAGTTATCTTGATAAAGTGCATGTAATACCAAAAATTCCTTAGTGATCACATTCTCACCACAGGCGGGATCTATGAGTATCCCATTAGTGGGCTTATCATAAATACGTCTAGCTATGTAAAGAGGACCATCAAGAAGATTTTGAAGAATATTTTTAGAAGAGAAAGTAATATCAAGATTCTTCTTAGTTTGGCCCTTACGAGGGATAACATCTATCGCTCTTACCATTTCATCCATAGGATTAATAGAGGGTGTATGTGGAATAGGATCAGTATGTTCAGTCTCTTTATGGACAATCATCACATCATTGTTTTGAGTTTCGCTTCCTTTGACAAATGACACATTATATTTAGGCATGGGATTGGTAAAAACTTGCAAATTTTGATTGGATGGGGCAACAAACATATTTCATTTTGCATTAACATTTGAAACGGATAGACGGCCAAAATCGATGAGGTCTTGCACTATGTGTTTAAGACGCTTACATTGTTTTGTGTCATGTCCATTTTGCATATGATAATAGCAATAAGCATTAGGTTGGAAGGTTGGAGGCAAAGGTTTAGTTGTATCTAATGGTTTAATAGGAGGTAAATAAATCATTTGCTGCTGTAGAAGTTGGGTCATGGTGTTATGAAGAGTGTCTGGTAATGGTGTAAACTGTCATTTTGGATCTCCATAACTGTAAGGTATCACGACTTTAACAATTGCTACTTGGTTGTTGATAGGTTGAGGTGGTTGTTGACAAGGGGGTTGAATTGTAAAAACCCTTTGTTTGGTTTGCGAAATGGTTGCGAATTGTTTCAAGTGCTAGGTTCAGATTTCTCAGTTCAGTTGGAAGTGGACTTTGCATCACGTCTACTAACTGAATTGTGATAATCACAAAGGGCTGTGCATAAGTGCAGGAAAGAAGGAAATTTCATCATGGTCAATTTATCCTGGATGTGAGTTTGAAAGTTTTCAATAAACATCTTTTGGAGATGTGAGTCAGGAACCTTGACATCTACTTGATCATATAATGATTGATAGCATGAAATGAAATCAATTACTTTTTCATCTGCATTTTGTTTACATCTCATTAAATTAGCCATTGTCCTTTTGGGAGTCATATGGACTTGGAAATGACTTATAAAGGAATAAAAAATTTCATTAAATGATCGAATTGAATGATTGGGTAAAGAGGAAAACCACTTCAAAGCAGTATCCTTTAAAGTCCTAGGAAACAATTTAGCTAACAATTTATCGTCAAGGAAAAAATCAATGCATAAAGCTATATAGGCATTGACATGATTAGTAGGGTCTCCTTTACCTTCGTACTTCTCAAACCTAGGCATCTCAATTCCTTGTGGCATTAGTGTTCTTAATATTTCCAAGGATAATGGGATACTACAGACATAGTAGGTGGGTGGTGCGGTTTGGTTTTGGTTTATGGTAGATATTTGTTGTTGCATGGAAGAAACAGTTTGGAAGAGTTGTGTAATGAGAGGGTCAGTGTAAGTGGTATGAGGTGGAAGAGACAATGGTGATGGAGTAATGTTGGGACAAGTGAAGGGGACACTAATAGGGGTGAAGGTGGTGGAGGATGGAACATTCGATGCCACAAAAGAACTAGGAATGCTAGTTGGAATAGCGAAAGAAGGAGTCACATGACTAACCTGTTGCATGGTTTTTGTAACTTGAGGAGTGGTATAGGTAGGTATGAATGCTACAGTTGAAGGAGGAGGAATGTGAGATCCTCCTTGGCTAACCACAGTGTTTGCTAGTTGATATGTGCTAGAGGTGGAAGAAGTATGTTTTTGGTAAATCTCAACAATTTGTTTCATAACATCTAAGCCCTCACCACTTTCAAGCATTCAATGGATGTTGTCTATAGTAGGAATTGCAGTGGTTGAAATGTTTTCAAGACACAATTTTTGTTTCAAATGTGTTAAATCCTCATGAATGTTAATGACTTTATCTTGCAGAATGTGAGCATCTATGTATCAACATGCATTGTATGTGAAGTTAAAGGTGTACTAGTGGTAGTATCCACTCCTAATGCACCATTTCCAATACCAAGAGCAGGAACTCAAGACAACCCAAGGTCCCAAATGAGTGTGTTATCATAGGATGCCATGAGTCGAGAACTTCGCCTCACTAAAGTATTATCAATAGGACACCAAACACTCATACAAATACCACAAGAGGTGGGGTGGATGCAAATGCAATGCAATCTAGGAATAATAAAATGCAAATAACATAAATTCTGTAAACTAAAATAGGAATGCAATACCAAAAAATAGAAATGCAAAAAATTCCTAGAAAATACTATAATTATAGTGCAAAATTCCCAGAAAATTCCCAAAAAATTCCTGAATACCTTGTTCTCTAGCATCACATCCTTTTCCACTATAGCCAAGTTGTTTCATAAGTTCATAAACTTTTCCATAAATCTTTTTCATTTCTTTTGGATCTGGTGGTTGTTCATAGTCAGCTTCATCAAAGGTTGTTGTGTAATTTGTTGTGTTTTGTTCTAAAGTGGTTGAGGTGGATGCTTTCAAAGGGTCTTCCAAATTTTGTGTTGACATTACCATTGTTCCTTTTCCCTTGTCAAAGTTTGTGTATGACCTTGTATTCTCCCATGAATGTTGGTGTGAAATCTAAGGAACCCCAATCATCATCTAATAGCTTCGTGACTTCTTTAATTTGTTTTTCTTTTTCTTTCTGTTGCACAGGTTCCACTTGTGTAGTTGGTGTCAATTTTGCTAAAGGATTCTCCTTGTTTTTCTCAATGTTTAAACAACTGTTTGGGTTAGGGTCTACTTTGAGTGTGTACACTTTGTTGTTGTAGATGTATTTCATTTTACGATGAAGAGTAGAAGGAACTCCATTCATTGCATGAATCCACGACTTGCCTAGAAGGAGATTATATGAAAGATCATGAGGCATAACATGGATCGGTGTTTCCAATGTCACCTTCCCAATTGTAATAGGTAAAGTGATCACATGAAGTAGTTTTTTTCCTACATTGTCAAATCCCTTAATAGATAAAGAATTAGGTTAAATGTTTGATTTATCAACACCAAGCCTATCCAAAAGGCTCACACTACACATATTAAGGGCATATCTAGTATCTGGGTATGTGCAGGATCATCATGGAAAAAATAGGCCCTTAAGTGGCAAAAAAATCTGAAAAATCAGTGTTAGGCAACTTGACGTAAAAATTTGAATAAGTTATCTATATTATTTCCAAAATATGTAAGAATAAAATCTGTAGAAAATTGAATGTAGTTTCTAAACTACTAGGTTTATTTAAAAATAAATAAAATATATTTGGTGAAAATTTGAAATTTCAATGCAGAGTACTTAAATTTCAGGGAAAAAATAAGAAGTAGGTGTATGTCTAACCAACCTAACCATAATAAAATGATAATATTTTTTATAATATTTTATATATAAGTAGAGGACATGTCCGGATGTGATTCATTTTTTGTAATTTTTCTGAGTAAATAATTAATTATGAATTTTTATTACAACTTTTTAAAAATATAAAAACTCATATGTCTAACCACCTTAAATTGGTCAAAATTTCATGAAATTTAATTTTTCTTTTAATCCTATAGTATGTGAAGCATAGAATGTGACGCATGTTTCAAATTCAAAAATGTGATATCATTTGAAGGTTATAGATGTTTTTCAATCAACCTATCGATCGGGACTTTAGTCATAATTCTAATAGAAAATAAATAATAATTATTTATTATATTCAAATTAAAGCATAATTTACATTGGTGGAAAGCTAAGAATCTCCTCTAAAAACCATTTTCGTTTCATCAATGTTGGGTAAAAAAAAAGTCATCAGCCACATACCCTACAAATACCCATAATATTGCCACTTTTTGGCCCATCATGATCCTGCACATACCCATCTACAAGAGTTCTTTTTATCCCTTTTATTTTTTATTGAGATATTATAATGAAATCTTCATTTCATTTTTGCACTTCCAAAGGGGGGAGTTCACTTTGGTGGAAAACAATGTCAACATTTATTCCTTGGAGCATGGCTTCTATGTCATTCGATTGCACATTGGAAGGGATGGGAACTTGTAAAGCACTTTGAATCATGTTTTGGTAGTGAGGGGAGGGTTGAATTAGGTCCCACAATGATATCTTAGCAGGGGTGTTCTTTAGTTGTTCAACAATATTTTACTCCTTTCCACAAGGAGGACCTAGTAAGATAGAGTTAGGTAGGATAGGATTAGGCAAAGGTAAGGGTGTGGTGGTTGCAGATTGTTTCTAATGTTATATGTATGAGCAATGGTATTATGACCCGACTATTGTGATACATTATTCCTAGGTGGGTAGAGGATGAATTAGGGTTTATTTTGAGTTGGATTTTTGTGTGATGGAGGGTAAAGGATGATTTGAGGTTGAATAATATTAAAATACCTTAGTGAGTGAGAGTCTAATGTTTCCTCATCATCTTCTTCTAAGGACACTATGTTATTATTGTTAATGTTAGTTTTGTCTTGCACCATGATATCCTTCCTAGGAGGAGAACTACAAACCAAATGCTCTTGAAATTCAAGGATTGGTTCGTCCAAAATGACTTCATCACAAGTAGGGGAATGATCAATGGTTGGATTTTCTTGATTATCAATAGTGGGGATATTAGGAGAAGGATCTAGTTGATTGTCCTTTTTCTCTAAGGTCTCATTATCTTGTGCCATATTATCTACCCTAGTAGGAGAGCTTGTAAGATGTTCATCACATTCCCAGTTTAGATTTGGTAAAGCAACTTCATTACAAGTAGGGGAGGCATCAAGACAAGGACACTATGATTTTCATACTTACCAAATATATCTTCCCAAATGGTAGGAGCATTAGGGAATGGAGGGGCAAGATTCTCATGACTCTTAATAGGTATATCTTCTAACACCAATCTATCCTCTGTGCATCAAGGAGGGATAGTAGAAGGACAATTTTGATTGTCAGGGCTATGGAGACTAGGTAAGGTGATGTTTAGAAATGTTTCTTTGATTGCATCTCCTTGTTTTCTAATATCTTCCAAAGGGGGATGAGGAGAGGGAAAATTAGGACCCTTAATGCTTGTATCTTCTTTCACCAAGATACCTTCATCACTAATAGGAGAGGTATTGGGAGAAGACCAAGTATGATTGTTATGATTGTCGACACTACCATCCTCACCAATGGGCAGTGTAATATTAAGGATTGTGTCAAGGGTTTGATCATAACTATGACTAACATGTTTCTTAGTGACCTCATTGTTGTAATCAAAATTAAACTCATAAGAAGGGATGTACTTATGCAATCCATTTTTAACCATATCAAAGCCACATCTCTTGAAAGAAAACATGCTATCATTAAAAAGGAAAGAAAGTGCAATGCAATGATGAAATTTTTAAATACAATTTTCAGATGTGAAACAAGGTAATTTTCTGATTACATTATGCAATAACCTAAGAGATGAAATGTTGTAAATGCAAATGTGAAATTGAGCAATGCTTGAAATGAGCTAATTTAAGCTAGATCTAATGAAATTTATGTAACAAAAACTCAACCAACTAATATAGATAGTTAATGGAAACAAACAAAAGCTTAAAAATAAGGTTTTTAGTGCTATAAATAATAGTTTCAGGGGTGTACTGGGACTGATTCGCCCAGGCTGGCGAATGAGTCCCAATGGGGATTTTTTTTTTTTAGAATTTTCTCATTGTTTTGATTGATTTTTATGTTTTATGTGTTGTATGA
Organism: Sequoia sempervirens; assembly: GCA_007258455.2. Taxonomy (NCBI): domain Eukaryota; kingdom Viridiplantae; phylum Streptophyta; class Pinopsida; order Cupressales; family Cupressaceae; genus Sequoia; species Sequoia sempervirens. The sequence goes on along the minus strand of VDFB02271358.1, from coordinate 637,107,479 downwards.
TACAAACCTAAGATGAAAATGAAGAATTTCATTTTTTTTTAATGATTTGAGATGCAAAAATGCAACCTATATGCACTTTCACTAATGCAAAATTTTAGAAACCCTAGATGCCAATTAACTAATGCAAACCCTAATGCAAAGTTAATGTAAGCTAGATATAGGATGATGGACTCCAAATTAGAATTATTATGTTCAAAAGTTGGTTTCACCAAAATGTGGACATTGAAAAAGGATGCACAACTTCCTTGTTCACACCAAAAGGGGAATGAAGGAAGAGGGTTATGATTTCACAATGTTCACACTCAAGAAAAAATCCTTGAGATTCCAATCCAAAGGAGATTGAAATATGTCAAAGGGGATTGTCCTCAAGGCTAGAAATTGATAAAAGAGATTAACTACTAATGCAAAACTTGGAAAATGCAAGATGTTTGAAAACACAATGTGATATCCAAACATGACCTATAAATGCAAACAAAACTAAACAGAAAGTTGTGAAATAGGAAGTATGCACCTGTAAATGTGTAGAGGCTGGAATGGGGACTGGAAATGTCACTGATTCTAAAATTTTGACCTACTAGGACTCATTCGCCATTCTAGGTGAATCAGTCCTAGATCTGGAAAATTGCACCAGAGTCTGTTTCAACCAAATGGGTATCTGAATATGCAAAAATCTCTATAAAAAAGGTACAATGGGACGCATTCACCACTAATGGCATATGAGTCCACTTTGAATTTTTTGAAAACTTGAAAGTGGAAATGGAAGCTCTCGGTTTGCTCTTTCTATTCCTCTAGGTGTCTGGATTCAAAACCCTAATTTTTGGCACTATGAGTGACTTTTTATGGATATTTTGACCTTGAAAATAGGGAGATGACTTCAAAAAGTTCGCAACCTATTATTCAATCATTTTCAAACCTTCAAAGTACTCAGATCTTCAATCACACAAGGAGAGAGAAAATATTGATTGTTAGGGCATGGGGTTTTGCCCTGGTCAAACCCCTTTTAGGTAATTAAACCAAAATAATGAAATAAGATAATGAAGCATGAAATAATGCAATTAGAGACTTTCCATGATGATAGATCTTGAATTTCTGCAACAATGGATGAAGAATCTACCCTTGAATGCCTTAGAAAACTATCTTGATGACTTAAAATGCTAAAACCCTAGCTTTCTTGACTTGAGATGGATAATGAATGATAAATGAATAATGAATTAGGGTTTAGAAGCTTGTTTATATAGGAAATCCACCTAAATTCTTGTTAATTTGACCCCCAAGGCCGACATTGAAGAAAATTAAACTTAAAACCCAATTTTTCTTGCTCAAACCTCGAAAATGGCCCAAATGGGACTCATTAGCCATCCTGGGTGAATGGGTCCCACTTGGATGGGACTCATTTTCCAAAAGTGGTGAATGGGTCCCACAGAGGCTCTTTTTCTAGCTGGGATGTTGGGGAATAAAGAAATTAAGCTCTTATGTTGATCTAGTTGGGGTTTTGATCAAAATAGGCCTTAGGATGCACAATATGTGGTCATAGGGGCCTATTAATGATGATACAAAGGGTAATTAGGGCTAGGGACACAAAGTCAATGTGAAAGTGTGATCAAATACACTCTATGTAACATTAAAATGAGGTCCACTTAGCCTAGAAAGGCACAAGATCCAATGTGAATGTGTAAAACACATTACAACACTCGATTATAACCAATTTTAATTTACAAGCATTCTAGATTAATGTGAGAATGCAATTTAAATACATTTTACAATATTGAATTAAGGGAAAAATAGGTCCATTAGACTTAAATACTTAATAAATGTCTAGAAAAGTGTGAAAGTCATTTACAACACTTTACAACACTTTTAAAAGACATGTATTTTATTTAGTTTACAAGGGCCCAAGACCTAATTTGAATGTTTTATCCACATTACAACACTAAATCGAGGCACAATTAAGCCAAAATCACAAGGAGGACCCAAATGAGACAAAAAAGTAGAAGGGTTACTTTTTCGGTGTCCACAGTACCACAGGCTGAGGAAGATGTCATTAGGGAAGAGTTACTCAGGTAGCTAGAAGAGTATAGAGGGAAATGTGAAAATCATGACAATGAAATCTTTATGAGTAATACAAAGATTGTCTCTATAGTCTTGGAGCATCTAAACAGAGGGGTGAATAACAGATTGAATAACATTCATGATAGATATTCTTCAATGAAGCCTACCATGAATATTTTTGATAATGACAAGGAGAGAGCTATTCCATTCATGGTGACATGGATCCCTAGGCTGCAAGAATTAAGATTGATGTCTATTGGAGCTAGATAGGAGGGCGCACAAGGGAAAAATAGAGCCTTTGGAAGTCAAAATAAGGGAATTGGTGAAATCCTTTCATGAATCACATCATGGTATCCTCCCATTCATTCTAAGGAATGATGGTAGCATAAAAACCTTGTAGGAGTGGAGAGATGAAACTAATAAAGTCATTTCAGAGCAGGTTGCTTCAATTTGTCAAAGATATGATATGGGTACACTAAAAATAAATATTAACAGATTGGATCATGTAGAGATTGTCTTGTCAAAATTTGATAAGGAGGCCAATCAAGTTGTTACCAAGTATTCACCTTACAAAAAAAAGGATGACAATGCCATTAAATTCAACTGGCTTACTAAAGAGGAATTCCTGGCATGGAGGGACAAATGCTTGGATGAGTTGGAGGATTGATTTGCAATGGTGGGGTGGCGATTTCTAATTCTGGTTTTGAGGTCTGTAATCATGATGAGTAATAAATGGGAGAAGTGTAATGCATAGCCTGGAATTAGTGCAGATTAGGATTGTGATAAAGTAACGAACAATATATTGCCTTCTCCCTAATCTGAATTAATGACAAGTCTGTAGATGTGGACATTTTTCTTGTCCTTCCCTTTTTGATTCTATCATACTTTCTTTCATTTTCAATTTGTATGTGTGGACACACTTTTTGAGAAAACTACTTGAAGATTCCTTTCGAACAGTGGGACTGGATCTCCAACAACCAAGAAGGATACTTTTTGTATTACATATGTTTCCCACCATCTAAGAACACAAAGATAATTGAAAGGGGAATATATGTTACAACAGTCCAATAGAGTAGTGACATGTGTACTTTCTGGCACAAAGCTTGTTTTTCTCGTTCATTTCTATAAGAAGGAATTTAGGTCTAGAAGTACGGGGATCGTTGTATTGCAACTGATCATAGTGAATTGTAGAAAGAAGACTAAGCATATTTTGAGTTTTATCTTAAGTTTTGAGTCTGTAATTACGTATGTAATTTTGATAACAAAGATAGAAAATATAATACATAATTGTGGTAATTTCATGTCCATTTTCTCTCCTCTGTACTTATTCTATGAAGTTATGAATAATATAATCAAGGATTGTCTTGTTTGTCTCCATTGCTTTCTAGTGGATGTATGATTTCATTCTTTCTTATTAGTTCAAAGAATTAGTGTAAATGCTTGAATGAAGTTGTTAAATCATATGAATCAAGTGTTAGGATATCCATAAGGATTCATGGTTAGGAATATAATGTGGGAATGTTGTTATGCAGTGTTTTTGAAGCTTATATGTTGCTATGTGTAGAAATGTTATCAAGTTGCATAGGTTAAGGTTGAATCCATGTTTAGGATAAGGCACTGGCTTGAGTAAAGTATTCATAAGATAGTCTCTGGGTCAGTTCATCAGTAAATCACTCTTTATTTACAAACCTTCCAAATGAGTTACCATTATAGTTATGTTATATTGAGTTTCATTATTCTCATGCTCCAAGTGTAGCTTATTACTAAAAGAGTTGCCAACCTTTTCAATACACTACGTTTTTGAGTGGTTATATGAGAATTATCTATTATTTACAATGTATTTAAATATTAATTGCACAAGTTCTTGAATATACACTATGAGATCACCCTCATGGGTTTCATAGAGCTCAAAGTGCATGAGGAAAGCTTTATCACTTTCACTCGTTCATTGGCCAATCCCTTTAGATTGCTTAGTATTGGAAATGGTAAAATCCATAGGTAATTTTTAAGATCAATTTGGTTCTTAAAAAACAACCAACAAGTCCTCATCCTCTTATCCTTCAGATAACTCTCCTTCTTCCATACCCTCACCAACATACTGACACAAAAGCGCACACTTGGCATACATGAGATTAAACTTATCAATCCAAATAAAAATCATCAAAACACTATTATGAGACATAATCAAGTTTGAATTCATTCAATTAAAATTCTAAAATTTTACCAAATCATCTATGTAATTCATTGAGTTAAATCTCACACATTTCATTGATCAATCAAAACTTAAAAAGAAAGAAAACTGCCAATTTTTTTTTTTTACTTATAAACCATTATATTGATGTTTTAATGTATTAGATATTAATATTTCTTTGTACCGTCTATTAAAATTCTCACCTCTATCATAACAAGACACTACCCTTTGTATAAATTTGTCACAATTAGTTCCACTTCACAATCTATTGTTGAATAATAAAAGCCATAAGTAGGGTTGCCAAATTCATCAATAAGATGAACAAGACCTACCAACATATGGAAAATACATATAGTAATTGACCCTTCTTAAAATGCATTCCTTCTTTAGGCAAAAAAACTATATCTTCCTTGAAATAATTGTAACTTTAGAATGAATCAAACATCAAAAATTTGAAACAAGTTGTATTGATAGAAAAATATGTTCTACATAATCAATGGTGGAAGCGATAGAGTGTAGTTAATAACAACATAGGGAAATACAAATATAGAAATACCAACCACTATATAGAGTGGAAAAATAAACCCCTCTAGATCAATACTAATGTGTGCCCTTTGATTGCACACAAACATGTACAATCAACTCCTCCAAATTGCAAATTTACTTGAAACTAACTCAATACCGAGTTTACAAGACAAAGTAATAGTTTCTAAACCAACATGAATTTGTACCTTGTACATTGACAATGATTTAATGAACAAAAATCTTCACATTCATTTATACACATGCTCTTATAGCAATTTTTTCAAAGAATGTGAAAAAAATCAATGGAGAAAGAATTATGTAGGCAATAGAAACATCAGTGGCAATCCATCTTACTTGATTCCCTATATTTTTAATAAAAATTCAATTCTCCCATGATGATCTTGCTGCATATGGTGGCTTCTCCAAGTAGGAGCATGAATTTGGGTTAGGAATTTGGATGGGTTTTGTACCCTATAGTGGCCTCTCTAGACTAGTTGTCTATTGTGTGGTCTATTTCTCCATCAAAAATTTTACATACTTAGGTGCCCATGCTCATTAGTGCTCTAATACCATATATGAAGAGCTATAAAGCTTGATGTATTTATTGAATGCATGTGAATCATATTTATATAAGAATGAATACAATTAATCTAACTATAACTATACAACAACTAGTAACCATAAGGATAATAACAATGTGATAAGTAGTTTTACGCTAACACAAGATACTATAGAAATGAATTAATGAGTTATTATATTAAATGGGCCTTGCTAATAGTTTTAATTGAAATGAACTTGAAATGATAGGTTGACATGATTTTGACAACAATAAATAATATGAAACACATAATGTTCTTGCATATTTACATGATGTTGTAATTAAAATTTTAAATACAAAATAAATATCCCATCGAGATGTTCATCCCCTCTTAAATTTGTACAACTAAAAAAATATATTATCACCAAACAAAAACTAGCACTTACTATCATTAAAATCACTCAATAGATCATTCCTCAAAACATCTACTACATATGGTCATACAAGGAACCACAAGCATTAGAAAATATTATCTAATTAGTTACATAAGAAAGACACTTCAAAATTTAGTACTAGAAAGATTAAATTGACTCCTTTTCTCATCCCAATAAGAATTACAATACTTAATATACATGCCTTGAGTATACATGCAACCCTCAATATTCTAATAAGAGAAATACAACCATTGCAAGGATAAACATTGACAACATTTCAAGAAGACATGAAAAACATACAATCACTAGTACAAAAACATAAATAAATGACTAAAAAACTACTCAAAATTGGTCATGTGATTAGTAGTTTGGTCACATCACCATTAGTAGTTTATTGCCATTCATTTATAACATGACCAAATTTATGACAACCATTTTTAGAAATTTATTGGTTGTTTTGATTGATTAATTTGGTGGTATATCTTTTCATTAATTTAGTCATTGATTGTTGTTAATTGATCATTTATCTAGTCATGGTAGTCATTTATTTAGTCATGATAGTTGTTTATTTATTCATGATAGTTGTTTATTTAGTCATGGTAGTCATTTATTTAGTCATGGTAGTCATTTATTTTAGTCATTGTTGTAATTTATTTAGTCATTGTAGTCATTTATTTAATCATTGTAGTTATTTAATTTAGTCATGGTAGTCATTTATTTGGTCATTGTAGTAATTTATTTTAGTCATGGTAGTCATTTATTTAATCATGGTTTAGTCATTTATTTGGGTGAACCAATGATTCAAGTTACAAATCAAATCTAACTTAATTAATCCTCACAAATTTATGCATATAAAATTCAAGTATCATAGATATTCAAATGTTGAGAGAAGCACCATGAAATGAAGACAAATTCTTGAACACATATGATTGATCAGACACAAATAGATCACAAATCAAGAGGAGCCACAACACAATATTTATGAGTTTGAAAATTTACTTCATTAAGCCTCATTGGCAAATCAAAACCTCAATGGTTACAACATTTTTGTATCAATGAATTTTTTAACTTGAAAATTTCATTTGGATTTGAAACTCAAAAACCAAATGAAACTCAAGAACCTTTAAATACAAAAATTATACTTTACACATTTTTACAACATAATTAGTACACCAGAACAATTGAGATGAGCTTAACTTCAATTCTGAATTGAAGTTAATGCATGGCTAAGTTGAGAATGTGCTAATGATAGTTTCTTCACTGCCACTACTTTTCCACATTTCAACATGCCCTACAGCCAAACAAATCATCAAAAATGGAAACTTTAAAAATAAACAACTAAATACAGTAAATGCTTCAATCGGCTTAAGAATTTTACAAATTTGACCTTTCAATTCTGATGACAATCCTTGTTGGTTAAAACAAGCAAACTCTAATGATTGACCAATAAATTACTAACCATGTGCAACATTAAAAACAAGATGGCTGCATCACACTAATTCAAATTGATAAACAACATAGCACACACACAAGCATAATGTTCTAATGCCCAGTTAATCACAACTACTGGTACTACATCAATAGGTAGTGATGTCTAAGCTTATGAAGATGTCAGTAAAACAACAAACTCACATAATCGAATGGTCACTCTCCAAGTCCGCCAATAACCTCAATGCATTTAGATGATGGAAAAAGGAATTAAGTTTCAAGTAGACAAAAAGAACACACAAACTAGATATTGTATATATGATCAAGCAAACTAATTACAAACCAAATCGATTCCCAAAGGATTTGACTGCCTTCTTTATTTGACCAATTCCTTCCAATTGGTTTATAATCTTGCAATCAACAATTCAGCCCCTTCTCCAAGGAAAAACACCACCCTTTAGTGATTCGATGCCACTCTCTTTTTTTATCATTAGCTACTGACTCTGTTCTTGCCTCAAGCATAACTCCACGCCTATCCTTCTCACAGTTTGATCCCTTTTTTTTTTCAAAAAACAATCCCTTTGAGAGCTGCCTGTGTAGTGGAATACTATTCTTTCCACCTGTTCACTGCTTTTTGCATCAAGAAAGTCTCATTTCTTTTCCCCAGCACTAACCAAAAACCCCTATTTCAACTCCTTGATCAAAATGGAGAAGTAGATGTGAGCGATGCCCTGCATCAACTTCTCCAATTTGGTGAGCTATTGCCTAAAAATAAGGTTTAAACGAGGGTTATAGAGTATGTTTTTAAAATGAAAATTATGGCCAAGATCCTAATACTGAGCACATTTAGGTTTTAACATTAGGGCATCCTTTACCTGTGCACATTTTTTGTTGCTTTCCTTGCCACTATTGGATTTGGCTCCTCCAAACTCTTCCTCGATGGTATTGGTTTTGGCCCCTCCTGGTATTGACCTGTCACTTCTCCAATTTGGCGAGCTGTAGCCTATATATAAGGTTTTGATGAGGGTTTTAGAGTATGTTTTTAAAATGAAAATTATAGCTGAGATCCTAATACTAAGCACATTTAGGTTTTAACATTAGGCATCCATTACCTGCATTTTTTGCTTCTTTCCTGCCGCTATTGGATTTGGCTCCTCCAAACTCTTCCTCATTGATATTGGTTTCAATTCCTCCAAACTCATTTTAGAGTTTATTAAAATATTTTTTTTCTGCCCCTAAAAAATGTGCTAGGTTCATTTCGCTTTTTTTGATTTCAAAATAAATAGTGATAAATTTCCGCTATGCCTCAATAATTATGTATTATGAGATGTCTATATTTATAGTATATTATATAATATTATAATATTATATTATTATATTAGGCTATAGTATTATATATTATTATAAATATTATATTATATTGTTATAAATATTATATTATATTATTATAATATTATATAATATAATATGTTAATATATTGAGTAATATATCATATTATATGTACAATATTACATATATTATAATATAATAATATATAATAATAACCACACATTATATTATTATATAATAATATAATATTTTATAATATATATTATAATATATATTATACATATTATATACTGTATTGTAATAAATAATATCATATCATATTATAATATATATAATATAATATAATATATTGTATTGTAACATAAATTATTATATTATATTATATTATAATACAACCAACTCCCTCAATTAGATTTTTTTTTACATTATCCACTTTAATATCATATTGTTTAATTTTTGTTTGTGTGACTAATTATTTAGTTGTGTTTTTTACCCAATGATCAAATTAGTCATTTATGTGACTAATTATTTAGTCATTTTGTTTGTGTGACTAAATTAGTCACTTATGATGATCAAATTAATCATTTATTTAGTCATTTATATGTGTTTCAAAAAATGAGTAGAATTTATTCATCTTTAGTTGTTGTGACTAATTTTTTTAGTCATGTAGTCATTTATTTTCCAAATTCTACTAGTGAATACATTCTTAGTAATGAGATGAGATTCATTGACCAAAAACTAACATTAAAAATTGATATCATGTTATAAGAAGCAATACCCCAATAAGAAAATATCTTCTTTGGTGGCATTTCTATAAGTTTTAGAGGAGACCTTTCCCAACTACCACCTATTATGGATTAACCTATCTATGCATCACATGCAATTGTGAGAAATCTATGGAACATTGAACTTAATATGATTACTACACTATAAACAGTATTTAGAAAACAAGTTGACAATCCAATTCAAATACAATTTCATCATACATTACAAAACATACACAATCTATAACCAACACAACATGATTGCGAATTATTATGACACACACAAAAAAGAAACTAACAACAATTGAATAAGGAAATTATTACCAATCAATACATGTATCTGCTAAAATTTAGCTAGTAACATTACACAATAAAAAATATTAACACTACTAAATCTACCTATTGCACTTAGTTTTGTAGTAAATACACAATGTAAATTAGACATTGATAATAATTATGAGCAACTTTCCCAAGAGGTGTTTCTATGTAAATTTCAACTTGTCATGCTTACAACAAACTTAAGGATCCATTTTGGACTTTTAAATAGATCTCTTGCAAATGTCAAAGATATTGTATATCCCATTACATATAAAACACCAAAATTTCCAGCATACTTTACAATAACAAACCAAAAAATTAAACCAATACAACCTATATCACAAGGAAACCTCAGAAAAATACCACTATCCATGACATGAGCTATTAGTATAAAAATATCACAATGCCTTAAACTAAATAAAATTAGAATTGATATTGGTAAAACTAAAAAGCAAGGCCTCACATTTATAGAAAAATTTATAGTTCAATCAATAAAATATCTTCATATAGAGCCTACATTATCTTTTGATTATAAATCTAGAATGAAATAAGTCCATACAACATTATTAGAAAGAAAGATGAAGCTTGGACACAATTGCTCTCATGATAGCAGATTTAAGTATGTACAATTAGTTTCACACTCTCACAAAGTTATAAACTTTTAATCATCCTCTTTTATAAAATATAAAAAATAATAAAACTAATCAATTACAATGTTTATTTTATGTAGGTAAACAACCAATGATTAAAAAAAGAGAAAAACAAAAGATTTAACCTTATGTTCAAGAATTTAGTTTTTTTATTATTAAATTTACATATTTAATAAAATGATTACAAATTATAGTTTTTTATTGACAACATTGTGTTTCAATGTGTAGGAATGACAAGACTTTAAAAGAGGAGCTAAAAAGACAAAAAACACTCTTGTATAACTTTGAATACAAAATAGATACTAATCTTAATTTCAAATTGAAGGGAAGCAAACAATTTAGCCATAATCAATTCTATCATATTATTCATATAATGATATGTGGCTATTTAGATTCTTTAAATGAATCTAATTGTTTACAAAAATTGAGAAAATACAAAAAATATGAAAAATGTTAAATAACATCTATATCTATTTATATGATATAATGATTATTTGTACAAATCAAAATTCACATTTATAATCAAAAGATGAATAAATTTATATTGTTATATAACTAATTAATTATTTAACATTAAAATATATTTAAAGTTTATTTTTAATTTTCTATTGACGTACCTCTTGAATTTCCTAAGTGCTACTTAATAGTGTTTTCACAAATTATTATCTAAGAGTAAACGCACGATTGAAAAGCTAAGTTGTACAATTGAGAAAGAGGAATACGATAAAATCTTCTTGAACAAAGATGACCTCTCGGAGGAGGATATTGTTTGATATGTGGAATGATATGATTAAATCCTACTTTTCAGCATATTAACAAATTACCATTGCCCAGATCAAGGCATAGATATAATTAAATCAAGGCATAGATATAATTAAATCAAGGCATAAATCTTGGTGACGAGCACAGAAAGAAAGCAAAGAAACTGATAAACATGTTCAAGCAAAGAAACTGATAAACATAACATCATTCAGTAGGCGATCAACGATGAAGGTTGGAGTAATTAGGGTTTTTTGGGCTTAAGGGCAGCCTTGAGCAGCTCAATAATGTAGGCGTTTGTCTTGAATGATTTGGTCAGAACATCATCGGTGATACCGCTTGTGAAGAGAGCAGAAGGGACAGACACGGTGCCTGCATTGGCGCTCCCAAAGGCAGAAACAGCCACGGCCTCGTAATCATTATCCGTATTCAGTTGATAATGGAGGAGTCCTTTGGGAAACACAAATAAATCCCCTTCAGTGAGGGTCTGCGTGAAGAGCTTTCCCGTGGTGTCAACCACTCCAACGAGGAGAGATCCCTCCACAAGCAAGAGAAGTTCAGAAGCGCGGGGGTGAGTGTGAGGAGGGTTTACTCCGCCCGCCGGGAACTGCAGCACCGCCATTGACACGCCCAGCCCGTCCAGCGCCGGAAATTCTGCCACCGCCGCCTTTGTCACTTTTACTGTCGTCTGCCCCGTTAAATTGTTGTTTCCCAGATCTCCGAATCCCGTGAAAGTGAAGAAATTACCAGTCAAATTAAGCAGGTTCTGCCCTGCCGGAACAGTGAAATCAGTGAGAATATCAGGATCCGATGCGTAGATTACGCCGACACTACTGAATACCACTAAAATTGCCATCAAACATGCTCCATTAAATTCCATCTCTTTCCCAATATTGATACTGTAGAAAGGATGAATTCTGAGCGTTTGGGTGTGAGGGGAAGTTGTAAGAAAGTGTTTATTTATAGAACAACAGGAGGTTACGTTGGAGAGAATTGCGAGGACTTCAATGGTGAAACCGGCTTTGTTTTGGATTACTTCTTCGTCGGCTTAAGGCCCCGCCAGAGGCACCCCTCCATAGGCCAACCTAAAATTTAGAACATTTGGAAACGTTTATCGGATTTTCCCACGAAAATTGACCACCTCAGTTTCGAATATTTCAGAGCGATCGGCACAAAATTTTGTTAATTGGATTTTACCATCCGCCGCCCGCCAGACCGAGTCTCTCTGTGATTCGACAGGCACGTTTTGTGCAGACTCTTTTAAGAGGGAATTACTGCTAGGACCTATTAAACGGATCATTGACTTTTATTCAAATTTAACAGGTCTTTTGATGTTATATATTTGTCTGTTAAATTGGAAATTTGTGATCGTCTTCTAATGGCAATCTAGCATGTTATGATTGTATTTTATATTTCAAATTAACATTTTTTTGTTTCTTTGAAAACCATCAATTTTATATATTTTTTATTTGTGAATTTAGGAGTTATCCGGGCTTAATTGATGGGGTTATAAATCGGGGATTCCATTTTCAATTGGAATAGACATTGTCCAAATTCATGAGCATGACTTATTTAGGGTACAAAGTCTACGAGTATAGCAATTTGATATAGGCACAAAATTTGTAAGTACAATTACCCAGCAAATGTTTGATCCTAGGTGGCAAGAGTAACAGCATCAATCCTTAACTAACACATCTTTAATGGCATTAAAATTTATATTTGTAATGGTGAAAATTGCATGCCCATTCTGATTCTCATTTTACTTTTGGGCTCATTTTGAGAGAATGTCTTAATATGATTACTTATAGCTCGTTGTCTATCTGAATTTTGTCAATCAATATGATATATGCATGGTGATTCCACATCAATAGACAACTTTTTATAAACAATGAAATTCTCTATGATACTTTATGAAGTTGAAAAATGGTGTAAGGTCATAGTAAACCTTTAAAAGGATTCCTTTTCTTTTAAAGAAGTCTTCTTAGTATTGAAAGGGAACAAAGAATATGCTTTCTTAGGTAGGCCTTTTCTCCCTTGATAAAACATTTGGATGAACTGACTTAACAACTATCAACAAGGATCAAAGACATCACGTATATTAAATGATACACACAAGTAATACCTTAATGGAAGTTCCTTAAATGCACTTTATCAAATGATTTGTAGGTGTCAGGTGCTAGATGGCCAAATGTGCAAAATGAACTAGGGTTAGCTCTTTAATACAACTCCAAAGGTGGCAAGAGAAATATTTGAGAGTTCAAGCTAGAACATAACAACTGATGTAAGGATTAAATTGATCCAAAATTTCAATTTAAAAAAAAATAAAAATGGTTCATTTCCACAAATTATAAAAATAAACTAAATCATTTATGCAAATCAAATATTTAAACTTGGATGAGGAATAAAAAGACTAAAAATCAAAACTAATCACTAATTCTTTTATAAATGAAAACAATACAATTTATATTATAACTTAAATATTAAAAAAATACATTTCTTATACACCTATTATTACATCAAAATTAAAAATTAAAAAAAACAAAAACAAAAACAAAAACTATTTTCATCATGACACAATTAATCAAAATAATAATGTCTATGAGAAGGTACCATTAGAAGTTTCCAAGCACATAGGTAGTGGGGTTGGAAATCATGAAAAGTGGCCTCATTCAAAAATTACATTTCAATTTAGTCGAAACACCAATTAAATTTGTAATATGGGTATTGGTAGTATTGGCAATACCACACTTGCAAAGGCCATCTACAACGAATATTATGGTATTTTCAAAGTTACATTTTTTGTATTTAATGTCTGTACTACTAGGCTTGCAAAATTGCAGAGGCAAATTCTCAAATATTTGGTCAACTATGAGGAGAAAGTGCTTAGTATGGATAAGGGTAAATCTTTGTTCAAAGATCATTTGCAAAGAATGAATGCCCTTGTGATTTTGGATGATGTAGATGATCATGTACAATTAGATGCCTTGGAAGGGCATTAGCTGGCCCATGGTAGCCGATTTATCCTAATTTCTAGAGAGACACATTCTCAATGCTTCAGAAATATCATTTGCATGCATTCATGAGATCAACAGAGTAGAAAAAAAATGAAGGTATCCAATTATTTAGTTGGCACGCATTCCTCAGAGAATCCCCAATTCTCAATTATGAAGATCTCTCCAGAACAATAGTGTAGAGGCTTACAAGTCGGCATCCTCTCTCCCATGAAGTTATTGGAACCTTCTTGTTGATAAGTGAACAACATTTAATGACTGACAAATAATCCCCATAATGGGAGAGAGCAGCAATCGTTGTTCTTTCATTGAATTTATCCCAATCAACATGGTCACTTTTATTTACTTTAATCCTATAGTAAAAATTGTATTTATACTAACTAATATATGATCTGAATGACGGCAATCCACAGAGAATATTGTAGTGAATTCAGTGTAGGAATTTAAATTACAATGTTGACGTGGGGAAGCCATGCAATAGAGAATCTGATATGAAGATAAAGATGCATACAATAGGGAATTTTTTCAAAGTTTAACTCACATGATTGTGTGTGTATAGTCGTGCAATCCAGTAAGGACAATACATGCACATCAAATTCTCAGTGCTCTAACTTGGTATTGCAAAATGTAAACTAAGAAGGAATGAATTTTAGAATTCCTGAATGAAGTTAACGAAGAAGTTTGTATGAAGGGTGCCATATATTTGTTTCGAATGGAAACAAAGCTTCATCAAGCATATAGATGCGCTAATTATAGTGCTCCTTATTCTTTTTTATCCCTTATATTGAAGTCAAATAGGTGGCTAACCATATGAATGGTAGTTACCATTATTCGTGAAAGTTTCAATATTTAATATATGAACAGATTTTCATAATAAGCTCTTAAGTTTGTTGGAGATGTGAAAGGCATAAATACACACGAGAGAACTAGGGCGTTTCATAGAACAGCTTGATTGCAGCCTGCGAAGAACATGGATATTTCCACAAGTCAAAGACAGTTTTCCCAGTGAACAGACCCTAGAAATAGCTATATTACATCTATGTAGATTCATCTATACCAGCGTTAGTGGCAATTTAATGGATGGAGAATTGCACATATTCAGAACTTGAATTATATACTTTCATTTTAAGTAATACCCTATTATATCTAAGGTTGTATTTTTTCTATCTTGGTCACATATTTTTGTGTCTTTATCTAATGATCTAATTCCCTATGTAAATCACTAAATGAATTGATCATGGTCATACCTATCATTTAGGACATTGATATCCTTGTTAGAATAATGTATGTTGTTTCATAGACTTTTATTGAATGTTTGATATTTTTAATAGAAAATATAGCAGTATATATATAATTATGATGATTTGCAAATCATTGGAAGATATCATGTTTTGTTAAATATTGTAAATATAAAACAAACATTATGAAATTTTAATAATTGAATTTTTTTGAGTATTATTATTAAATCTAACAAGTATCAAATAAACATTATGTAATTTTGATAATTGATAAATCTTAAGTATTATTATAAGCATTGAGATTGCATGTATGGAGTAAAGAAATGATTAAGCAAATTGTCCTTGTATATAAATGATCAGTATTGAGAATTTTCAATGTTGATGTCAAGATTCTATAGATGGACCTAGAATCCTAATCTAAGTATTAAGACAATTTAGGGAGTTCTTGTTCACAATAATCAAGTCATCACTCTTTGTGTATTAATTTATAATGATGTTTAATTCTTATCATGATTTATTTTGGTTAGACTATTGTTTGATTGAATATTTTGTTATTTTGAAGATTTCTTAAAATTATTTCACATATTTTTATATGTGTTATTTTAAATGGTCCAATTTGAAGAGCACAATGATATATGTCAAAAAAATCATGAAAGTGAGGGACATAAAGTGAACCTATTTGCTACCTTTTATTATTGTCTTATATTTATCTATCTTAAAAAAGCCATTGGAGGGAAGTTCATGAGCATGTTAGGAAAAAACACATGAATTTTTTCCTCATATATCACCTAAAATAATGATTAGAATTTCTTAACTTGTTTTGATGAATTGATTTTAAAATAAAACAAAAGGAATACTAGATGAATTACAAAAATGGCCTTGCATATGTGTTGTTTGAATATAAAGAGGTTTCCCATCAAGTTCTACATATCGTCTAGTAAAACCTGTAAAACTGATTAGTAGCACCTAATTTTCTTTGATACCATATTATAAATTATGGTATTATGATACTAATCATACATATAATAAGAATAATAAAAGCATAGATTTTACACATTACACAAGATATACATGGAGAAATTTCTTTCAAGTAAAAACCCCATAAATAATCATTTTATTAAAAAACTTAAAAAAAATAGTGTATTAAAAAATAAACTAAACATAGGGAGACCACTCTACATACTTTCAGATGATCAACAATACCTCATGTGCATAGTAATATAATTCAATATAAATCTCCAAATCCACACCCTCTCAATGAGAGGGGTCTTCCTTAAATATAGAAGGGGTGGGAAAATACCTAAAGGGGTACTAGTCACACCCATTCAAAACCAACATTTATAAATAATCAATAATCTAATAGTTTTTGATATAGGAAAAAATAGGTTTTGAATGGACCCGAAACCATTTACAACAGGTTTTCAAAGGACCTGAAACCTTCAGGTTTTAAGGGGACCCAAAACCCACACCAAGATGAACAAGCTGCTTGAAAGATAGGAACAAAAACAACCAGCAGCACCACAGGGAAACAACAAGCCAACACCCGGCCAAAAGCCAATGGGAAGCCCAAACAAGAAAGACTCTACAAGATTCTAACACTCATTGGTTTTGACGAGACCAACAACCCACTACAGAACCAAATTTTGACAGGGACCTTGAACCCAAGAATATAACTTGCATAACATAGAACTAGAACAAAGCTCCAACAACAAAAGTTTTAGAGCCCAGTAAACCACCCTTTTTGCCTCTATAGGAAAGGTAACCACAAGTGTGTAAGGCAACAAAAGTGGCCTTCAAAGACCATATGTTATCTCCACCTCTATAGGAGAGAAACCCAAGCTCAACCATATCATGGTGACTGCAGCACCCCTTATCCTTGAGAGAGAACTCCATAAAGATCAGCTCTCTTTTCAAGATCTCCACCTCAATAGAAGATGAAAAAAAGAAAACAGCATGTAGGCCAGCCTCAGCTCCCTTGCAGCCACAAAACAAGGCATAATCATCCCCCAGCAGTTCTTCCAGGTGTAATCAAACACATCTCGTTCCACTTCTATTGGAGAGAGGTCACAACCATCCACATCCATCTCCCCCTCAATAGAAGATAGGACCACCTCCATAGGAAAGGCTAGAGTGACCCAAAGATACACAATAGGAAACACATAGAATAGCGCCATGGACCTAGGAAGGTGAAGGACAACAAAACCCTCACCACAATGAAAAAATGAGGTCAGAAGAAGTAAACATAGGAAATCAGACCCCAACAAAAAGATCACAAACCAATGAGATTCAAGAGGAATCCCAAGCAAAATAACCTCTCCTAGAAGATTAGAAAACATTTTAGGGTGCGGGGAGAGAAGAAAAAAAGTAAGACAACCATATTTCAGGAATTGATTAGATAAAAATTCAAACTTAGAATGCATAGGCTTGACAACCACCAAGAGCAAAAACTCAATCTTAGGCCTAACAACCACAAAGCACAACAACTCAATCTTAGAATACTCAGGAACAAGCAAACCCCAGGAGGAACAAGGGTTCCTGCACAACAAAGTAGTAAAGAGAAGACCCAGTAAGAGAGCACACCAAGCAACCCTGACACATCGGCCAGAGCCAGAGAGGGGCCAAAACTCCTCATAAACTACCAACATAAAACACCACCAAACCACAAATAGGGGAAAAGAATGAACCAGAACAAACCAAAAAAGAGAGCCCCTAGAAAAAGGCACCGAACACACCACAAGTAGGAGCGAGGAACGACCAAAAGAAGCAAGAAGAAGACCAAGCTGACATGAAGAGTCCCCAAGCCCTCCTGTTACGCCGAGTAGGAGCAAAGATAGGTCCAAGCTTTAACCACACTTCTTCAAAGAAGACCCCACAATGAACCCATCATATAGACAACACCCACAAAAGATATAGGTAGGGCCACCTGCACCCAATCCCCACCAAGCACCGTAGGCTAGAAGGAGAGCCAAGAATCCAAAGAAGATATCCAGCTAACACTCACAAAACACAGCCACAAGACAAACACCCACCATCAGCAGAGTCAGTAGCCTCAGATGGAAACTCCACCAAGTGAAGACACGGACCCAAAACATCCTCCACACCCCGCGAGGCGCAAGCTCCAGCCACAAGGGTCGACTCCAAACTGCAGCCCCAGACGAGGCAGAAGCTCCAACCACGCACACGACTCCACCAAACCAAGAGGCCTGAGAGAGTCCCAAAGACCTCCCTAGACATAAACGATCATGCCATAGGAGGAAGAGAAACTAGTGCCAAATGGAATCATCGACATCAATTAATCTTCACCTCCCTCAGAGATAATATAGAATAATTTATCGTCTTATATTATACCAATATATAAATGTTATAAAGGTATGGCCCATAATATCAATGAATGATATTTTTAAATAGTATCTTGTAAGAATTTGATATATTATTTTGTTATTCTAACAATAATATTAATAACAATTATTTTGGAAGTAAGATGTGTAATGTTGATAATTTTATTCTAAGAAAAGATAACTATTTTTTTTGAAACCTTAATATTGTACTTAGCACCACTCTAGTTTACATGAAACAATCTTGCATAGAGAATCCAAGCATGGTTTGAAATACACAACTTCATTTTGTGACATTATGTTAGATGTGGAAATTAACACAAGGGATTCTCTTTATGGCATATGTAGGTTTTCCTTGCAAACACATTTTCTTACAATTAACCCCATGGATTGACCTCAATACATAAGTTTCAATTTAACTAAGTATGCCCACTAGGTTAATGCCTAAGTCTAAGGGATAACCCATTAATGATAGCTTTTAAGGACACCCTAGGTTCAATCTAGGTTGACAAGGTTTGTTTTCCTATTATAGATCCTAAGTGGACTAACATCCTATATTTAGACCTTAAGCATGCTATACAAGTCTAAGAAAGTGTAGTTAATTATGTTATCTTTTCTTTTCTTGTGGTGCTAGAATATTAATAGCTTCTAGACACTCTACTAAATTAAATTATCCTATTCAATTAACCTTCTAACATTTTAAGTAATGTAATTAATTTGAAAATTTGTTGTTTCAAGAAGTGGTTAATTCTATTAGCTCCAAATTCATTAACTACACTAATTTTTGTGTAATTCAAGTTTGATATATACATTTAAGTCCATAAAATATTATGCCCTTAAATGTAACTAATATCATAAGCTAAAGATCAAATGTTATTTTAATTAGGTCAATGGTGACACCATTATCGACGTATGGCAGCACATACCTTGTCTTCATTTGTTAAATAACATCATTGATTTAATTTATGATTTTCTCTTAAATTCATATGAGATCCACTTACTCTAGATTTACTATAAAATATATTTGTTGATCCAATTATTTATAAATTCAAAGTTCTCATTTAATCAATCCATTAAGTGATTTATATCAAGCTTCAACTTTCACTTTATAAAAGTTCTTTTATTAAGTTGGAAAGTCCCAAATATTATAAATGTGACTTTAAGTCACAAATCAAAGTTATGGGGGCTAGTCTTATTGTCCCTACCAAGGACAGGTTTATTAGTTAACCATTTTTAATTAAATAAATTGAGGATTTGGGGCTAATGGGATTTGCATTCATCCTCAACCCTTCAATGAGTTTTACTTCAGACCATTAGATCTAGTGTAGCTATACAAACCCTAAATCTTAAGGATCCTCTTAAAGACTTGTTTCCTTAACCTTTTTCTACTTCAATTATTTTGGAAGTTTGAGAAAAATGTTGGAAGAGAAACTCAAGAATTGAAAGGGGGATTTCCTTGTGATTTTTCGCTTTCCCCTTCTCATTTTTCTTTATATCATTTCTTAATTATCTTAATTTCTTGTATTTTAAACATCCTCATTGTATATATACTCTTGGTTTAACAATCAAGATTTACCTATTCTTTTTATTGTGCTCCTTTTTTGAACATGCCCTCACAACATTTAAAACAACAAATCATGATGTGTATACACAAATAAATTAACCAATATTATTTTCTCTTTTTAGTGTTATAGTTGTGAATTTTCCAGAGGGTTTTATGTATTCTGGAATGTATTTCATACATACCATTTTATCTTATTATTATTATTAATTTGTATACAATATGCATTACCCCTAATGGGGTCGATGGGTTCAAGGGAAATTGCTTTCCTTCCAGGGGCCCAGTGCCTCCTTCATAGGTCATGGCTTGTAGGGAGGCGTGGCTCCTTGGGGTAGTGCCCCCTTGGACCATGTCCACTTGGCAACACCTGTGCAAGTTTGAAAACTCGCATAGGTCGCGACCTGATAATCTTCTATTAAAAAAAAAAAGAACCTATTAATATTAATAACTTTATTTTTATATAAATATGCGTATCACATATTTATATTTATATGTTAAAAAAATATTTTAATGACAAAAATTTTACTCCCTCCTTGGAGATAGTGAATTTCTCATGTAATATGAACCTATTTTAGTACCCTTACGTTAAAATCTCCCTTAATTCATCATTAATAGGCCCCTAAAACCTATTATTTTGAATCTAGAGGCTTATTTCAGCTAAAAACATGACAAAATCATCAAAAAAACTTAAATTTCTAACAACCCACCCCAAAAATCTAGGGTGGGACTCATATGCCACCTTGGGATTATGAGTCCCCCTAGGTGGGACCCATACGCTAGAGATGGTGTATGAATCCCATTTGTGGCTTTTTTAGGGTTTGAGCCAAAAATTCAACTTTCTAATTCAAATTTTTGGTTGATGTCAGCTTTTGAGATCTATATAATGGTAAATTAGGTGTAAATTCCTATATAAGCAAGCTTCTAAGTCATTTTTAAATCTAAGCAAGCATTTAGAAGAGCAATTCCAAGATCCAAGCATTCAAGCATTCTTCATAAGAGCATTCAAGAAAAATTAATTAGAAAAGTCGAAGCCTTGGAGTAGAATTAAAGTGCTTTTGCGGGTTTTCAAGCTCAATTTCATCCAATATCTAGCATTTTCAAGGGTTGATTATGGTTGCCTATAGTGAATCATGATGGATTCTAGGTTGGGGAGATGCAACTAGCCATCAAGTCAAGCCTAATGCCTTGTTTCCTAAGTGATTCCATCCTACATTATCATTCTACATTCAACATAAATAAGGTACAAGCATCATTAGTGCTCATTTGGGGTGATTAGAGATCTCTCAAAGTTAGTCATTCATCTTCATGTTTCATTCATGCATCTCATTCTAGCACATTAGAGTAGGGTTGTGTTGTATTTCAGATTTCCTAATCTTAGACAAACTTAAGGTTAGGGTTTATCTTCCTATGTACATTCATGTTTCATTATTTCTATTAAGGTTTAATTACTAAACTAGGGGTTCAACTGAGGAAAATACCCCATAAGAAAATCAAGTATATATTTTGTTTTGCAGGTATTTTTGACAAGTTCATATATGGAAATCAATTGGAAAGGATAAAGCAAAGACTGAGGTGTAGAATCATACTTTGAATTCTTGAAAAAGTGAAATGGGGCTGATATTCTACAAGTGGCGTATGAGTCCCACTACAAGCATTTTTCTATAATTTTTTAGATCCTAACTCTACACTGCCAGAAACCCTAGTCTAGGATTGATAAGCCCAAACTAGTGTATGAGTCCCAATAGGCCATAATTTTATGATTTTTAGTATTTGAGAGTTCATTCCAGCCTTCTTCGGGTTTCTAGGTGCATACCTCTGATCTTGCAATTCTCTATTATGATTTACATGCTTTTCTAGGTCATTTAGTGAAGTATTACATCATATGAGGTTTAAACAAATGTTAGGTTTTGTATTTCATTTGTCTTTCCAATCCCTAGATTGGAGGTGAACCCATCCTTAGTTTATAATTAGACCCTAGGACAACCCTATTGCAAGACCTCTTTCTCTTTTGCATATCTTAGATTGAGATCTATAGGGTTTCCCTTCAATGAAATGATTGGGAGATGTGTTTGCTCCAGTCCTAAACTATAAGCAACAAATCCATTTTTTGTTATTTCATTTTGGTAGACCTACATTTAGAACATCATAATTCTGATTTGGTGTGCATCATCATCCTATATCTTTGTTGCATTAACATTGCATTAGGGTTTGCATTAGTTAATTGGAATTATAGGGTTTCTAAATTTGTATTAGTGAAAGTGCATATAGGTTGCATTTTTGCATCTCAAATCATTGAAAATAAAATAAGATCTACATTTTCACTTAGGTTACAAATCATACAAACTAAAAAGTATAAAAATCACTTGAAATTTTATGAAAATTTTGAAAAAAAATCTCACTAGGACTCATACGCCCTTCTGGGTGATTTAGTCCCAGTGCAGATTTTGAACTACATTTTACAGAATTAAATTCCTTGTTTCTAAGCTTCTGTTTTCCATTGATAACTTTCTATTTCAGTTTACATAGTTTTTGTTACATTCAAATCATTAGAATTAGCATAGTTTACATCCATTGCAATTGTAGATAGAATTAGATTCATGTACTTTTTATTTTTAGCATTAGTTCATTGTTCAATTAGAGTAGATTACATTTGACATTCATCAGAAAACAAAAAAAAAAAACACCTACAAATAGATGAACCACTTGGAGAAAGCATAGTTATTTGAATATGTCAAATCTCTTTTTCCTAGTTAACATAACCCTCAAGCCTTTTAGTAGTGATGATTTTGATATGTTAGATGAAGCCCTTGATGAATTCATCTCACAAAGCTCATCCACTAAGGCTCTTTATGAAAAACAAAAACTAAGAGATATTAATGTGATTTAACCTCAACTTATCCTTTACCCACCTTCACACAAACCTCAAACTCAAAACAAACTTGTTTACACCCTCAAACCACCTAAGAACAATTTTTTACAAAAATCAAGTTATAATACCATTGCTCATATATATAAAACTAGAAACAATCCACAACTAGGACAAAAAACCTCAACCTCCTTACCTTTGTACCCAATTCTATCTTGCCTAGTGCCCCTCTTTTTCCTTCGAATAGTGGAACTTGGAGTATGATCTTGTTGAACAGCTTAAGAATACTCCCATGAAAATATCCCTATGGGACTTAATTCAAAACTCTCTTAAATATCACACTATGCTTCAAACAACTTTACAACAAGTTGTGATCCCCTCTAATATAAATGCAAGTGATGTGGCAACTCTAATTAAAGGAATGAATATAGTTAATGTAGACATTACTTTTCACCAACATGAGCTACCTCCCTTGGAGATGAGAAAGAAACATGATTCCTTCATGATAATAGTCAGGTTCAATAGAATGGCAATAAAAAGAACCCTTGTTGATAATTGCTTTTCCCTTAATGTGTGAAGTGTGAATCTTCTATACAGACTTGGTGTAGATAAATAAAAAATTAAACCTAATTCCTTATCGATTTGAGGATTTGACAATGTAGGAAAGAAACCACTTGGTGTTATTACTTTACCTATTATAGTTGGAAGGGCTACCTTACAAACTCCTATTCATGTTATGCCTCGTGACCTTTCATATAATCTTGTTTTAGGAAGACCTTGGATTCATGAGATGCATGTAGTTCCTTCAACTCTTCATCGTATCATGAAGTATAACTATAACAATAAAGTATACCAAGTTGAAATAGACCTGAGCTTGAAAGTTGCTTACAAGTTGAAAAAGGAATGACAAGTCCTCTAAACACATTAATTCCAACATTGAACATAGATCCTATGAAAGAAGAAAAACAAGAGATGGAAACATTGTCAAAATTACTGGATGATGATTAGGGTTCTTTAGAGTTCACACCCTCATTTATGGGAGAATACATAATCACAAGTAAAGAAGATGCAAAAAAAAAAAACCAATGGTGATGTCAACGCAAAATTTGGAAGAAAACTCACAAGCATCTACCTCATCTGCTCTAGAAGAAGACACAAGCTATAAAACAAACTTTGATGAGATAGATTATGAACAACCACCAAACCTAAAATAAATGGAAAGACTTTATGGAAAAGGATATGAGTTTATGAAACAACTTGGTTATAGTGGAAAAGGATATGGAAATAAAGAACAAGGCATTCATGTTCCTATAGAACCTAATACACAAGAAACAAAAAGTGGTTTGAGATATTTCCCTTCTAAGATCATGCAAGAAATGAAAAGATCCTCGCTAAACATCAACACTATCATGTGTAATCCTAAAAAAACTCTCACCTTGAAGCATTCCGAATTGATCGATACAACTTGTGAAGCATCATTGTATATTTTCGAAGATGATGAAGCCTTGAAAGAAATTCTAGGAGTTTATGACAAATCATTTACTCCTCCTTAAAAGAAATGGGTTACATGTGTAATGATTAGTACTAAGAAAATTGTTGGAGAAGAAGAAAGTAGTGACATTGAAATGAACAAAGAAGAATACAACCCTGAATTTATAAAAAAATGCACTTCCTTTAGGAGATACCATGCAACTTTACTTCATGACTTTCCTAAACTTTTTGCTTGGACTTATTTGGATATTCCGAGAATCGACCCT
The DNA here is from genome assembly GCA_007258455.2 of Sequoia sempervirens. Lineage (NCBI taxonomy): Eukaryota > Viridiplantae > Streptophyta > Pinopsida > Cupressales > Cupressaceae > Sequoia > Sequoia sempervirens. The sequence continues at coordinate 637,082,725 of VDFB02271358.1, read as the reverse complement.
AATATTGTAGCATGCAACATAGTCCTCACTAAAAATGCTAAACCTTTTAGATAAAAGATTCGAAAGATGAACCCTAAGATAGCCTTATTAGTTAAGGCTAAGATTGAAAAGCTCCTTGAAGCTGGTTTTATACATCCTATAGATTATTCTCCTTGGATCTCAAACATTGTTGCAGTCGCAAAACTAGACAATCATATTAGGATGTGTAGAGACTTTTGAGATTTAAATAAAGAATCTTGTAAAGATGACTTTTCCCTTCCTAATATTGACATGATAGTAGACTTGACTGCGGGACATGCTTTGTTGTCATTCTTGGATGGATTTTCTTGATATATATAAAATCTTTATTAACCCCCAAGATCAATATAAAACAACATTTACAACAACTTGGGGAACATTTTGTTAGGTAATGATGCCTTTTGGATTGAAGAATGTGGGCGCAAAATATCAATGAGCTATGACACTAATATTTCATGATTACATACATAAGATTTTGGAAGACTATGTTGATGATATTCGAGCCAAAGCTTTAACCAAAAAAGATAGTGTGAATTCCCTTCAGAAGATCTTTGAGTGAATGTTGAAATACAACATGAGATTAAATTTGAAAAAGTGTGTCTTTGGTGTAGATAGTGGAAAACTTCTAGGTTTTATTGTATCTCACAGAGGCACTAAGGTGAAAACAAAGAAAATTGATGCTATAGTTAACATGCTACCTCCTAGAAATATTTCTCAGTTACACACTTTACAAGAAAGAATTCAGGCTATCCGAAGTTTCGTAGCATCCTTATTAGATCAAACGTTACCATTTACACATCTCCTTAAGAAAGAAGTTCAGTTTAATTAGAATGAGGATTGTAAATAGGATTTTGAGAGTTTGAAAGATTATCTTGCTACTCCACCTGTTTTACAACCTATTATTCAAAATAGACCATTCATTCTATATATATCAACATCAACCCATGCTCTCACAACATTGTTGGCTCAACAAGATGAAAATGGTAAAGAGTATCCTATTTATTACATTACCTAAAATATGATTGATTATGAGACAAAATACACAATGATAGAGAAATTTTTTTTGGCTCTTGTATTCACTACTAGTAAGTTGCGACATTACTTATTGAATGTTGAAATACATGTGATAACAAAATTCAATCCTTTAAAACATATTTTTGTTAAAATAGAATTATCAAGACACTTAGCTAAATGGGTTATGTTGTTGACTAAGTTTGACCTTAAGTTCATTTCACAAAAAGAAATTAAAGGAAAATCCTTGACTAACTAGTTAGCTGATGCTCCTTCACCTCTAGCATTACCTAATGAACAATCATTTCCCGATGAGAGTGTGTTGACTATTCAAGAACATGAAAATAAATGGGAGTTACATTTTGATGGATCTAAGTGCAAAACAGGCTCCAACATGAGAGTTATAATAGCTCTGCCTAGAGGAAAACCTATTCCCTTATCATATTGGTTAAATTTCCTATGCATGAACAATACAACAGAGTATGAAGCGTTAATTGCTATATTATGCACCGCTTTAACTCTAGGAGCTTGAGACATTAAAATATTTAGTGATTCACAATTAATCATTAAAAAAATAAATGAAACATATCAAGAAAAGCATGAAAAACTATCCAAATATAAGGATATTACAATGAATTTGTTAAAGAAGTTTGATTCATTCACCATTTACAACATCTCATGAAAGGATAATTGGCTTGCATATGCAATGGTGAATGTAGCTTCTCTGATATCTCCTCAAGATCATTCAAAATATTTCACATTTGTTGTCCACACAATTATGAAACCATTGATTGATTCTAAAGTAGATGAAGTGTTAGCAATCACCATGGAAAGTTCTAATGAATGGTATGTGCCAATATTTGATTATCTAAAAAATGGTACCTTTCTTGGGCTGACAACTAAGAATACTAGAGCCCACCTTCGGAAACTTGCATCTAAGTATATAATTATTGTAGATGTATTGTATTGGAGGTCCTTTGATGGTCTCTTTATTAGATGCCTTAAATAATCTGAAATCCCCATAACACTCAAGGAAGCCCATTCAGGTGCTTCTAGAGGACATTTTGGAGGAAGATTGTTAGAGAAAAAGTTAATTTGTATAGGATAATATTGGAGAAATATGGAACAAGATTTCTTTGCATATGTTAAGAAATGTCACAAATGTCAAGAACATAGCATAATGATTCATGCTTCTACTTCTAAGCTTCGTGAACAAGTTCCTATTTGGCCTTTATCGGTGTGGGGCCTGCACATCATTGGAAAAATTTCACCTCCTACCTCTAATGGACATACATTTATAATTACTGCAACATATTATTTCACGAAACGGGTAGAAGCAATTCCCCTTTGTTTGACAACTACTGATATAATATGTCACTTCATATTGTAACACATTATTGTTCACTTTGGACTTCCTTCCACTTTAGTTTCAGATAATGGGACACCATTTAAGAATAAGGACATTGAAGAAATTCTTAGAAACATTTAACATAAAACATCGCTTTTCAACACCTTACTACCCACAATCTAACGGTCAAGCTGAATCAACTAATAGAACCCTCAGGAAAATTTTAAGGAAAACACTAAGAAAACACAATAAGGATTGGCATACAAAACTAACATATGCATTATGGGCCTATTGTACATGAAATTTAGAGCATCAATGGGAAGTGCCCCTTATAACCTCGTCTACGGAGCCGAGGTGGCAATGCCCTTGGAGTTAGAGATCCCTTCATTAAGAATCGCTCTTCAAGGAATTATTGATGAGAATACTTATAAGGAACAATGGTTGCATCATCTTGAAATGCTCGACGAATAGCATATCAACACTCTTGAGCACCTTTAGGCTTATTCTAAAAGAATGTTGCGTAGTTACAATGATAATGCCATACCTCGTTTGTTTAATAAAGGTCGTAGTGCCCTCCAGTTGCTACTATGTTACATTTCTTTTAGTTTACACACAGATGTTATGTTAGTTGTTATACTCTGTGGATGATACATTTGATATCGTGATCATCTGGTTATGTTCATGTGATGACATTATGATTGACATGTGTGTGTTATGGTATATGTTGTTTCTGAGTTTTAATGAGGTTATCATGATGTAATTATTGTTTATGATATAATGATGCTCGTTCAGTCTTGGTGAAGGAGACAGTGTAGCATTACTCACTGTGAGTACCCTACTACGCTGCGACTCTTCTTCATGGTGTGTTTGTCGATATATGTTGGTATGGTCGATAGTGTCATTTGATGCGTATCAGAGGTACTAGGTATTGACTTCACCTACTTTATTAGTGATATCAAGTTTCCACAATCCATAATGTTATTGGAGTGATTTTGGATTCGACAAAAATTTTTGCATCAACGCTTTGGATCACACTCTCGTGATCCATCATCGTGGATGAGAGCCGGAGGTTTGAGCTGTTCTAACCCAATGGAAATATGTTGATTTGGAGATAGTGTCAGGTCCTCATTTTTAGCCATCGTTCTTCATTGAATGAGTATTTGTTTGTCATCGTTGTTGTTTTTTCGTTTGGTCCCCTTGTGTTGATCTTGTTTGTGTTGTATTGTTTGGGAATTAATTATTTTAGTTAGATGATTATTTGTATTAACCTATTTGATTTAATGCATTTTTTGTTTAAATATAATATTAAAATGTTTATGTTTTGGTTTCATTTATTAATTAAATTAAATAAGACATTTATTTAAATGCAAATGTTGATTTAAATGTGCAAGTTTAATTGTTGAAATGTTGATAATAATGAATCGTGGTTTCAACTGAAGATGAGAAAATATCTTGAAACTTGACTTTAAGTCAGTGAGGCTATCTTGAGTGTTTATTTTAGTTTGAATTGAGCAGGTCAATTTTGATTGCATGCTGACAGCCAATTAAGTTTTGTGATTGTGAGTTAATTGAAAATGAATTAAAAAGCTTTGGTTGTGCAATATCATTCACGACAATTGATTTTGGATTGTTGGGAAGAAAAAATTCATGACATTTTTTGGAAAAAGCTTCTTCTCTGTGTTTTGGTTAAAACGTTTTGGAGACAGTGAATTTGAAGAACTTGTGCTTTTGGGAAAAATAAAGAATTGCAGATTTCTATTTTTTGCTTCAATCTTCGTTGGATTCAAAAATATAAACCAGGTTTTCTTCTTTGATTGCAATTTCTTAATTAGTAGTTTTGAATATTATGTTTGAATTTTGGTTTGCTCTGGAGAAATGTTTATGGTTGCCTGTAAAAAAAATAAATCCAGCCAAACTTGCACATGTAATGAAGAAATAATTAGGGAGATAGTTTTTCAAAATTATGAGGAAAACATAGAAAAAAAATGATAAGGAAAGTTTAAATATGGTTACTTTCTGCAACTTATTATATGATTTATATTATACATCAACTATTCTATTCTTTGAATTGGGAAAATAATTTTATTGAATCACATTTTATGTTTTAAAATGGTTTTGAAAT
>VDFB02271358.1:636964905-637078126 GCA_007258455.2 Sequoia sempervirens | reverse complement strand
AAACAGCAAAGAGCTGACTCTGCTGATTTCTCCCAAGTCAAATTAGGGGTAGAGGGTATTCCACCACATATGAAGAGAATAATAGTTTGGTAAACAAATCTGATTAGTATCAATACAGAAATTATTAATCCTATAATTCTACTTCACCCCAGAATTTCAAAAGAAGAGACTAGGAATTCAAAGCTTAGAGGCAGATAATACCACCTGGAGACAAAATGGCCTGCTCTAAAACTTGAAAGGTATGCACAAGCAACCTAGGCAACATTAAAAAGGACAGTGCATTGTTTTCCTCATGCTGATTGGGCTACCACCATGCAGTGAAAAGGCAACTTGCTATTGCTACCAGATGCGGCAGACACCAAATAATGCTTCTGTGGCTTCCTCAAGACACTAAAAGACCAGTCAGTTGAAGGGATATTGCCCAATCACTATAAAAGCTTTTCAACAAAGTGAACTGTAACACAATGTTAAGTGCCCAAGGGGTTGTGGTGCAATGAAAATGACAAGCTTTCAAAAGAATTTAAGAACAGTTTCCCCAATCCAGATATTTCATAACTCTTGCAGACACCTAAAGAGGTTCTGGTGCAATAATAAGGTAAAATAGATCGCCACCCACATTTACAAATCTTGAGAGTTTGGTCAAAGGGGTTGAGCTCAAATGGTTATATCATTGGGTTCTCATCATGGAGACCCATGTTTGAATCCCCATAGTGACATCTGAGTTGAATAAGTTCAATCTAATGATTAGGTTGTTTGGGTTAATTACTACATCCAAGTCTGGGTGTGGCATACCCCAGTGGACAAGGCCAGGTGCAAGTCATGGATGAATTTGATTGAAGAGATGCCCCTCAGTCATGGCATCTATAAACTGAAGGTCTCCCCACATGGAGAATTCACCTATGGGCTATGATACATGGGGATGTGTCCCCCGCCTTTTTGCAGGTGTACCTATTCTAGGGACTTGAGGATGCCTTAGAAATGCCCCCCCACAATCACCTAAACCTCATATATCCTCAAAAACGTCCCAGAAACACTAAAACAAATGAGATGGCTGGGGTACATCAATGACATCCCCTAATAGTCCTGGGGATGGCCAGCCGTCCCCACTTTAAAACAGTCAGAATTTAAAAAAATAAGTAGTGCTCTTCAACAAATGTTTCACCAGTTTTTATGTTCATACAACAAGGTTGATTATTTTTCACATTGTCTTGTCCATAGTTCCATCATCATACACGCAGCTACCATGATTGTTAAACAACTAGGCATACATGTGCGTACAGAGTCTGCACATTTAAAAGATCAAAATTTGGCAAAGGTATTGACTACCTCATGATAACCAACGGGGGCAAAATATGGGCTAAATTAGGAGTGAATGATTTTGAATATTTTATTTATCAGAACAGCAAACTACCTAGCAGTCTTGCTAGACATCCTGGTTAGGCAAGCAAAACCACTAAATCAGGCTGCACTAGATCTTCGTGTGGCCTGTTTGAAAGTTGACATCCAATGATATCTTGAGTAGTAAAAACAGTCAACGCTGTCTGGAATCCCTGGTAATCTAACAAGATAGAAATGATCTTGAAATATGATGTCATTAAGTACACCAACAGACACAATTCCTCTGCATGCTCAGTATTTCTAAATTCAAATCTCATTTACTGACCTTAAAACTTCCACATGGGCTATCCAAACGAGCTTTGGCAATGATATAAAAATGTTTACATGAATTTTTAATATGTGTATGTCTGTATGTGTGTGTGTGTGTGTGCAAAATAATTACTTAACATAGATAGCACAGAAGAGATTTTGCAGCCACAAACCCTCAAGACATAAGCTCAAAGAAGTTCCATAAGTGTGAGATAAGGCAATTTACTCCCCTCTGTATTGGGTGAAAGTGATTTTTTTACCTCTATTTTTTCAATTGTTTTTTAGTAATTTTGTAGGATATGGATCGAACTCCTTAATAGTAATATCCAGTGTCCTTGAATCTCATCAGATCAAACGATATGTTTTGGGATGTATATGGGGCATATCTGGTCACATAGCCAATCTTTATTTTTCTTACAATCACAGTTCAACACTTCTGGCATACAAGAGTATTGAACTTTCAAGGTTATTTGATCATTTCTAGAGGTATCTAATATGACATTTGGGCTTTGTGTGAAATTTTTTATATTCCAATGTTTTGATTTAACTGTATATATTAATTGCGATGGAAATTTCTTATATTTTTAAAATTTCCCTGTTTTTTCGCCGTCCCCTGCCATCCCCTAAAATAGCCTCCCAAGGAATCCATTCCAGAAACATGCCCCCCTTCCCTGCCGTCCCCGTTCCAAAAACTTGGTGTAACACAGGAATTTACCAATTAAAAAATAATAAAAATTCTTGAAGAGTTTGGCCCATACCTCACCCACTACTCACCAAGAAAAACAAGAACATCATGTACCACTGAAATGCAATCAGAAAGAACCTTAAAAAAATGATTCCTACCATGCAGATATGGAAAGACATAAAATATTGCGTGTATTTGACAAGGGTTTGTCTCAGCATCCAGAAAAGAGAGACAATTAGCAATTATGATATATCCCAGAAAATTCTTCAACTTCTAAAATCCCTCATTTAAACCAAAAAACAAAAATCTCAATAAAAAGCAGAGATTAAAACGCTAGATCTTATGATCTCATCTACGACAGAATCACCATGTAGAGCGTAGTAACATGCCAGAAAATTCGCTACCCAATTACAGTCTGTATTAAAATTTAAATCTCTAGGAAAACAAAACGGCTTTCAAAAGGCAAAAATTCTTTCGAATTTTACAATCTCTAGATCAATTTTACGGTCCACTTAGTGAGGAATTTGGCATATACGAAAAACTTGGATTTTGTAAATCACTGAATCTATTATGAAGCAAATTGCAGAGAAATATGAAGAGACATCCACGTTACCATTTTCAACGTATGCCATGGTTCGCAGATTGTAATCGCGAGAATTTTCTCAGAGACACAGAAATGTCATATACAACGCGGAAAGCAAATTTATATGGACGTTTGCGTTCAATAGAAAGTTCTACAATATTTAGATTATAATTTTGAGTCGCGTACGCTGGAAAATTATACAATTGACCTTATATGGAAAACCATTCCAATTGACTTCATGGACGACCATTCAGATACATTTTATTAGTTTCCATTAGATTTTGAGTAACGAAGTTAGTTTGAGTTGTGGATTTGCTCTCTATTGGTTTCGATTCCATTCTTGGGTTTACTCAATTGGAACTGGCTTGCGGGCTGTTGGGTCCCCCTATAGGGGACTATTCTCACCTTAGCGCACCCCCTGGATGGTGGGCTAGGTGGATGGTGGGCTAGGTTGTAGGGACGTATGTCGTTAACAACAACAAAAAAAAAAAGAATAAACAAGAGACGCATTGGGTTAGGTTCCTACCAATAATTATTGTTAGATAGAGTAGTTGTTGCATGATTTGATTTCAAATAATCATGTGTCTATTATAATGTATGTTGTCCTATTTGTGGGCATATATTGAGATTAAAGTAATGAATACACCAGATGTAAGTTAGATCCGTTTCTTAGAATTTTGGTTTACACCAAACACTACAAACAAAATATTGTTTCATATTATTTAAAACAATTATTGAGTTCTTCTAGAAGCTGTATGACAAGATTTTCCTATATTTTGTTTAAGATAAGATTGTATATATCTTATCAATGAAGTTAGTATTGATTGAATTTATTGGGTGACATATCTCACCATAAATTTGTACATATTTTTAGATTTGTATGTTTTTTTAATATTGTGGTATATACAACATTATTCAATATTATTCAAGACATTAGTATGATTGAAATTCAACCATAAAAATTAATGTATTCTAAATCTAGTGGAAATATTTTGCCACCTATCATGTCTATAATTAATTTGCTAACACTACTAATAAAATGAAATTTGTTGAATTACTTTAAAATTGTTCTTCTAAATGATGTTTTAAAGTTAAAATAAAATAACCTAATTCAACAAAACTTAGAATTATGTTGCAAATGTTGATGAAAAAGAGGCAATGTCAAATGAGAATTAAAGCTCTAAATATGATGTAATTCATAATTGCATTTAAACATGAATGCATTTAACTTTAAATTGATGAAAGATGTTAGAATTTACATATATTGTGTTTTTTGAGGAAAACATATGAAACAAATAAATATAAAATTAACCAAAAAATATAATTATTCATTTTAAAAATATTTTAAATTAATAGATATAAATTTTATTTATATTATTATTAATTATTTTAATCATAATTTCTCACATTTTCTCTATTTCACCTTTTCAATTAATTAAAATTATCTCAAATATTATTAAATTATTTTATATTCATTAGCCCACTATCTTTTAAATAAAAATAGTGACATTTATCAAATATGACAATAAATAGAATTGGAAAGTGACATAAAAATACATTTGTACTATTAACTGTTTGATAGTCAAAATTAAATAGTTAAAAGATTCTATAGCTTACATCACACTAATATTACTATTCACAATTATTATCCAATAGAATGATAGATAAATTAGTTTAAAGTATTTTTAAAAAAAGAGAAAAAAATACATTAGGAAATTTGGTCAAACTATTTTAATTCTATCATCTCATTGGTTCATTTCTTGACAACTAATAAATTGGATGAATGCATTAGTATTCCTACCTTGGCAGGAACTAATAATATGATATAATTAAAATAGTTTGATCAATTTTTTTAATTTATTATTTTATAAAAAAATATCAAAATTAATGTATTTATTAAATAATAGTTGTGAATAATTAATGTAGAACAAGAATCAAGAATCCTTTTGGACTACCCCTCCACACAACTATAGGAAAATTAAATCCACTTTGGAAATCAAAGCAAATAAAATGAATACAAGTTAATTTCTACCAGAGTGGATTTGATAGTAAACATGAAACATATGTTGATTTTGTTATTTTAAAGCTTTCAAGAGTTCACAACTACAATTTCATGATTCAACAAAGAGCAAAACACATCTACATGTAAGCTTGTTGCTTCCAACATCAGGATTTATGCTACAAGAGGTCTTCTACCAACTCCAACAGTAGCAAAAGTCATTCCAAGACTCCCTACTTCACTCCTAGTCACCTCTCCTTGACCTCATAGGCAAGTTCTCATTCCAAACTTATGATTTTTTTCCTTTTCCACCTGCAGTCACTCTCTCCCAAGTTGGACATGGCTCAAAATTCCTCTGGCCTACTGGCTTTATTCTCACCTCCTTTCCTTCCTAGGTGTGGTAACTCTCCGACATTCAATTTTTCTTGTAAAACTTAATGCATTTTCCCCAATCTCCCACTCACAAACTCACTCTACAAACTCCTTCACTAGGCACCCAAGATTTCCCACCATCAATAAAAATTATTTTTTAAAATGCTATGGGGAGTTACAATATGCCAAGAATGGCCTCCTAAAGCATGGGCGTAAGATTCCTTATAACTCCCAAATTTAATTTTTTTGACAATTTCCAACACTTACCAATACAATTCAAATTAAATTCAAATGCAACTTCATTGACTCCAATTTCAAGGAGTAAAGAGGAGGATGGAATTAAAATAATAAAAATCATGCTTGCAAACATAACCCAAGCCAAAATTAAAAGATTTTCATTTTTTGGTGTGCGATGTAGTACCCCTCCATTTTGCTTATGATTACTGTTTGCATCTTTTCACACTGTTAGACTTTGGTGCTTTGGTTTGGATATTTTGATCACTGACTTTTGAGCGACAGAGGATTTGTTTTGTGATATGATAAACATTGTGTGGTGATAATTAATTTATGACATGCTTTGTAATAGCGTAGATATTTCCTTCAAATGTTATTGCTATATATATATATGTTTATGGTAGACTAACTACTATTTTAATTTTGTCAGTCTGAAGTGACGTGTATTGGTGTGGGGAATGGAGTTACATCACTCGCTTGCGAGTGCCCTATGATGTCCGTGATTTTCTTCGCACGGTGTGTTTGTACAATGGATTATATGTATATGTATGTTATTTGTTTGGTTGGAGGATTGCAGGTACATGACACTGACTCCACCTGGTTACTTAGGGACCTGAGCATGTCAAGACTCAATGGAAATGTTGATTGGGAGGTAGTAACATGGTTTATCCTAGTCTAGTCTTAAACCCAGTCACAGTATATTGTCAGTTTTAGTTTGGAGTCTTTAGTGGTCTTGTTTGTCCCTGATTGGATTAATTGTTTTGAAAGAAAATTTTTGTTAATTTAATTTACTATTTATTTAAATTAATTTTAAATGTTGAAAATAAAGTCTTACATTTTATTTAATTAATTAATTAGTTTGTTTGGTTAAGTAATTTGATCACTGCGATTAAAATTATTTAATTAAATTAAAGTTATCTTAATTGTGTGAATAGATTTAAATTTTAAATTAGTTGTTATGTGGGAAATGGCATTTTAATTGTTAAATAAATAAAATAAATAAAGAAAAGGGAAATTGCATTTTTAAAGTTTGAATTCTTTAAATCTAAAAATGCATTTAATTTTTAATAAGGAAGAAATAAAGGATTGTCGTGAGGTTGTTGTAAGATATTTTTCCTTCTCGACATGTGTGCCAGTGTAATTAATTGTTTTTTGGTTGAGAAGTTTCTCGGATGTTATTTGGGATTTGGGGAAAAATAGAAGATTACCTTTTCTTCACGGGAAATGAAAATATAGTGCCCTGTTAAAAAAATATTTTTGGTTTGAATTATTTGTGAAATTTGCTTTGGGATCTACTGTATACTTCTGGAAGATCTTTTTCTAGATTTTGTGTTCGGGAGAAGCTTTGGAGAATTGCACGCAACATGCAGCAAAGATTCTCCCCTACAGACAAATTTCAAGCTACAGGAAACAGGTTTTTCATTGTTATTTATTTGATTAATCCTTTTGAAAAGTTTGTCTGTTAAAATTGTTTTAAAATTGTGTCTGCTTGAAGAAAATGTTTGTGTAAGAAATCTCTGTTCTTCTCGGAAAATGATCTGTAGAGAAAATTGTTATTTCTTTGTTAAAAACTTTCTACAGACTTTGTTAATTCTTTGTTAAAAGCTTTCTACAGACTTTGTTATTTCCTTGTTAAAAGCTTCCTATAGGAAACTGTTTGAATTAAATTTGTGAAGGGAATCATTTGTTTGGGAAATGACATTGAAACCTTAGGGAATAAACTATAACTTGTTGGGAAAAAAATTTAGTGCATAATGTAGAAAATTTCTCAATTTCCCCATTATAAACCCTATAGAATTTTCTTAATTTCCCCACTTAAAAACCCTGTTGGAATTTAATATATATATATATATATATTTGATTATATATTTATCTTCGTATACAAATTGAATTGTGAGAATTTCATTTTAAATTCATGCTTATCGTCGTACAAGTAGATTGGGAATTTTTATTAAAAAGACGGATCTGTATGATCGTCGTACGGGCGAATATTAATTTAAAAAAATAAAAAATAAATAAATAACAATGTTTTTGGGGAGGGCCGAAACCCTCCCCCATTCTCCATATGGGTGGGCACAACCCTGGTAAGGGTTGCATCCTTCCCACAGGGAGGCCGTAGCTAGAGCTGCGGGCTTCACAATGTTTTATTTTATTTAAAGGTATCAAACACAAATGTTATGTGTTATGTTTAAAATTTGATTTTTATTTTAATGTTTTATTTATATATATATATTATATATACATATATATATATATGTGTGTGTGTATGAATATATATCTGTAGGAATAAATATAATAATTTTTATATTTATATTTATATATAAACATATATGCATATATGTTTGTATATAAATATTTGTAAGATTTGTAATTTATTAAGTTTTAGAAAAATAATTTTGGTATTTTTTAAAAAATATTGCATGTAAATTTCAAGATTAATTATTTCTAAAACAGTTAGATTGAAAGAGAAAATTTGGAACACTTTTATGTGAATTTGAGAAAATTAAAATTAGATTAAATGAAACAATTTCCTTTATTGTTTTTTAGAATAGAACTTTTAATAAGTTGATTTATATTCGTGTTATTTTCAACTGATTTAAGTGGATTTAGTAAATCCTAATATAGATGTTTATTTTTCCTGATTTTCCTTAAATAGTATTTTCTCTTTTATTGGTCAAACTGGGAATGTTTTAGATGAAAAAGTCTTCCAGATTAGTTTGTATAGTAAGGGTGTTGTTATTGTAGAAATACAATTCTTGTGTTGACTAAGGTTGTGTACATGGTTTTGCATGGTGTTTAGACACATGGTTTTATGAACATAGACATTGATGTTCATTATGAAAAGTGTAGAATTATATGTTGTATTTTTGTACACCTTGTTTACCTTAGTCAGGGAAACTTAGATTCCTTTGTTATGTTTAGGGGAGTGGCTCTGTGTGAGGGCTGGTACACAAAGTGGTACTTGGGTAACTCATGTAGAGTTAGTAAGTCAGTAAAAACTAAATCAACATATTGGGTATTCTAAAACATTTAACTGGAATAATTGTGCCTCACTCTTGGTCTTAAGAGCTAGTTCAGTCTTGAGAATGAGTCGAGAAGGCCTGGAATGGCAAATCGATATCTTGTTATTTTAAAAGATATTCGATTCCGCAATAGTTTGCATGTGGGGCCGAGTTTTGTAAGAGGTTACTAGGGTAACCCAAGTTGGGGGCCGGAACCTAGGAAGAAACACCAGGGTAACCTATGCAACATTGTGATGACACTCCACCTAAAATAATAGTTTACCTTGTGAACTTAGCATATTTGATTGTCTTAATTCTGGAAGCAATGTAACCATCAGTTAAGTATGTACTTGTGTATAGGGTGAATAGGTTATGTCTAGGTAACCTTATTACTATCTCCTAGCAGGGGGGGTGGACCTATAGGTACCACATGGTTGGGTGGAACGTGCACCTTACTCTGTTGGGTCCCCAGTTCTTGATCGTGGCAACGAGAGCTTCATGGATGGAGAGCTCGTATTTGGATATGTGTGTACTTAATTGAATCTTTGGAAACCTTGTATTTGTAACATCCCTCAATTGTTTATGAGGTGAACATTTGTAATATGTAATTGTAAAATATTATTTGATCTACCTCATTTGGAGAATGAGTATTGTAATATTATTTTAAATGCAATGAAAGAAACTTATTTGTACTTTATACTATCATGAATGGAATTCAAATGTTGTGCAATGTTTACTTTTATGTTTATGTTAATTAAATATATGCAATGCTAAATACTAAAGTCGGCTATGGAATCTCAAGTAGTGTAATGTCACATAACTTAGTGAATGTGTGCAACTAATTAAGTTAATATTACCACTTTAAAAAAAAATTATTACACTTACATAGACAAATGCAACATTCCGTAGGTTACAAAACGGGGCATTACATGCAGGATTATCCGTGTACCTGGATGCTCTTGCATCAAACAACCTAGGTAAGAAAGAATGTATCATGAGTGAAGGCTCATAAAAATTCATCTAGATTTGGGTTTCCAAACCCATGTTTCCTCTTCCATCTTCCTTCCTTTCCATTTGATCAAATATTTTTTGGTTTCTTTGCTCGATGTCTTCTTGATTGTTCTTGAATTCATCACTTTATCAATTTCCTTATTCTTCTTTTCTAGTAGTAGTTGTAGGTCCTTCATGTTATGTCATGAAAATCTAAAACACTCCCACTTTTATCACTTTTTCCTTTCAAAAACCTCTCCTTTTATTGATGAGCTAAAATCAAGTCTTCCTCCTTAAATTATTGTCTTCTCTTTCTTAAATCAACATCCTCTTTGTGCCTCTTGGTGCTTGTTTGTAACTTCTCTTTCATAAAATTAAATTTCTTAAAGTTATCTAGCAACTTCTCTTCCTTAATCCTTTTTAAAGTATCTCTAACATATTTCAAATGATCCAAAATTTCATCTAAAATAATTGCAAACTTACTAAGGAGTGGTTTTTGTGCTTCATCCTTCACCATACCTTTGATCCCCATGGGTTTTTCCTACTCTTCTTCCATTGTCTCAACTTCTTTTGGATGAGAAACCAAGGCATAACACATCTCTTCCATTTGTATCTCTTTTAGAAATTGTTTTCCCAAAATTACAGACTATAGTATCATTGCCTACTTTCTTGTGTTTTTCTTTCATTGGATTTTTTTTTCTCCAAACTTACTTTCTCCACCATTTCTTGAGATACCAAATTATCTATGCTATAATTGTCTACAATCACGATGCAACACTATTCCCTTCCTTTGCAAATGGTTTTAAATAAACTCCTCTATACAGGTTCTTGTTGCTCCTTTTCTGGCTTTAAGATCACTCTCTTTAGCATAAGAGCTTCTCCATCCTCTAGGTCTGCTAATTCATTTTCTTCTTTAGCCTTTGTGGTAAATGTTCTCCTAGTCCTACTCTTTCCATCCTCTTTTTGCACTTGAGGGAATTCAAATGCCCTGTGGCCAACCTCTCCACAATTGAAACAAACTCCTATAAATCCTCATCCTCTTCCATAATCTCCCCTTCCTCTTGAAGTTTCCCCTCTCCCCTTCACATTTGAGCCATGATTTTTTTGAGACCAACTTGCCTCTCCTTTCTTTATTGTTTGTCCTCTTCCTTTATTTGTTTGTTTACTACCTCTTAAAGTTTCTCCTCTACCTCTGGAATTACTTTGTTGCCTTCATGCCAACTTTTCCTCTGCCTTGAGAGCACATTGGTAGACTTCTTCCATTGTTCTTATCATAACCATACTAACTTCATCTTGGATAGAATTTTGCAACCCATTCACGTACCTTGTAAATTTTTCTTCACCATCTTCAACATGTCCAACACGAATGCCCAATTTGTATAATTCTTTCATTTACTCCATGACACTCAAATCTCTCTATTTAATATTTTGAAGTTTCTTAAACAAACTAATGTGATAGCCTATAGACAAGAATTTAACCTTCAACTTTGTAACCATATTCTCCCATGATTTAATCTTTTATTTTCCTTTCCTTTGTCTTTCAATTTGTACTTGATCCCACCACAAGGATGCATGTCCCTTCAACCTTATGCAAGCATACTCCACCTTCTTTTTATCATTAATGGTTTCTAAGTCAAAGTATTTCTTCATCTCTACAATCCAATCAATGAGCTCTTTTGGGTTCAATATTCCACTGTAACTTGGTGGATCTATTCTTGGTTTTCTCCCTAGTTTGGACAATGCTTGCAAGAACATCTCCTCTTGAGCATCTCCTCTTTCTATCTCTGCAACTTCTACAACTTCTTCCTCTTCTTCACTAACATCCTCTATATGAATTCATCTACGTTGTGAGATTTCTATGGGGTCCAAGTGTGTTGGTATGCCTCTCAACATTTCCATAACAGTTGTATTGATGTCTCCTTGTGGCGCTCTCCCTCTCCCACATCCTTTGTATGCCATGACTTCTTTTCTTCTTCCTCAACCCACTCTAATATCAATTGATATAGAACAAAAACCAAGAATCCTTTTTTACTATTGGTTGTTGCAACCCCTTCACACAACTACAAAAAAATAAAATCCTTTTGGAAATCAAAGAAAATAAAATGAATTCAAGTTAATTCCTACCACACTAGAATTGACAGTAAACACGAAACATATACTATTTTTTTTTTAATTTTAAATCTTTCAAGAGTCCACAACTACAATTTCATGATTCAACAAAGAGAAAAATACATCAACATGTGTCATATGGTTAGCACAAATGATCAAATAACAATATAATTGAACTAAAATCAAACAAGATTAAGATCGAACAAGGAAACACTCAATGTAATTCATTTGTAAAGAATTCAAATTGATTAACCTAAAGATTTAAACTAAATTCAAAGTAATTAAACAAACTAAAAGTGCAAACCTCTCAATCTCATTGTGGATTGATGCATAATTGTGATGTTGATTGCTCAATTGAATGCACAATCCATTTGCAAAAGCTTAGTTGATAGGGTTGATTCATAAAGGATTCTCTAGAATGCTTAAGAATGAGTCAAGAATTCTAGAGAGTAAGGATGCTATGAAGATTGTGAATGATTTGATGTTAGAAAGGCTTGATATTTATAGATTTTAGGAATTCTGATCAATGGTCAAGATTGAAAATGGTAATCAATGGATGAGAGAAGATTAAGGAGGTGAGTGTGGATCAAGGATTGAATCAATGGCTCATAATCCATGAAGCTGTGGATTGAGGATTTAAAATCTGTTGGAAGACTGAAATCACTGAGAGTGGGGGGGTGAATCAATGATTTATAAAAGTCACAAGCTTTCTCAAAAACCAAGAATTTATATTTTCTTTTGAACCAAGAAGACAAATGACAGTTTGTGAAGCAAACTTGATTATTAAACATGAATTAGGCATATGAATAAAAAATTGACATAAATTGAGACATAGACTGAACCTAAATGAATACTTTTATACTTTCTCTTGTATCAAAGTTCATAACAATAACAACACATTTGTGCATGAAATTTTGGTATAAACATTTTCAGAAGCAAAGAAAACGCAAAAGACCAAATAGACATATCATCAATAAAGATTGAAGTCAAGACGTTTTACACATTCACATGTAATAGAACCTTCTATGCATGATATTATGACTTAAACATTGAAAGAGATGCAATACTAAAACTTAACAACATTTAATGCAATTGGTGACATATTGAGATCAAATAAATAAGAACAATCACACACAAAATTATCACATAACACATTTTTTTGTCCTGAGTGGAAAACCCTCTTGGGGAATAAAAACCACTCAAAAAATGTATCTCTTTATTCACTTAGAGCACCAACTCTTTACAATTAAGGAGAACCAACTCTTTACAATTCAGGAACACCAACTCCACAAAACTCAGAAGCACCCACTTCATAAGATATAGGAGCAACAACCCCTTTACAATGCATAACAATTATAGCATTCTATCAGAACCCTAGAAGTGCAATTTGCAGTCCTAGAATCTCAATAGAAGACTATAATATTTTCAATAAGCACATTGAAGAATGTTGTATGAAAATGACAACATCTTCCAAAATGATAAACTATATCTCAAACAACTTCTTCACAAAGTATTTTTTAAGGAATAAACATGAAAACTCTGTTCATTCTTCTCTCAAGTCCTTCTTCCATACTAATACATCTAATATCCTAAAGATTCATTTTGGAATCTCTAAAATACAAGATATTTAGTTAAAAATTATACTTCATATATGCAAGATTTTCAAAAATATAGAACTTTGTGCACTAACCCTTTTAAAATTACCAACCCTAAAAAAACAATGATCAACCACTATTTTATACACATATTCTCATGAATCTTCATTGAAATTTCCAAATTGCAATAACTGTTTTCCTTCAAGATACCTGAATGCATTAACCTTTTATATATTTTTCTAAGGAATAATCAAGGGTTTGGAAGGTCATTAACCTCTGAATCTTCATAATTATTGTCTTAACATAATATCTTAAAGCCCGTAAAGAGAGTTTACATTAATACCTGTTTATGGAGGAATATAAACAAACAAATACCAGAAGAACTGATTCATAACTACCCAGCTGAAGACCTCCATCTACAAGCTCTATCGCTTCTCTTTCCAACTTCCATAGTCAACAATCATCCAACTTCCACAACCAACACTTATTCTCTTAACCAGTTCAATATTACATATTATGTAGAAATGTCCATGGCGGCTAGGGTTCTTCTAAAAAATGTCTTTTACCCTAGTTTTTCCTTCCTTCAAGTCTTTCAAAGACTTTCCAAAGAACATAATCATTTGAAATATGCAACATTTCAATCAATACTGTCGACAAATAATAATCCTGCTAAAAGTGCTGACACAATAATATCAACAATGATAAAAGTCCAATATCACATGTTTAATGTGACCAAAACTTAAGCACTGAAATAATACCTTTACCCAAGCTTTTTAAAAAAGCTTTTGATCTTTAGTGCCTGACTGCTTTTGCATGTCTCATGACTTAGTATGCCCGACAAGGGATTTTTCCTGTTTTGTTTAATAAAGATCTCATCTCTCTTAAGTGTTTGATACCTTAATGGTGTAAATGATAAGTATTTCAATATCCTTAACATAGGACATATCAACCATGAAATCCTTCAAAAATATATACCAATGGAATACAATGAAATACAAGCTATCTGAAGTCATATGCTTTATGACACCATGAATTAATGTCTTGAAGACCCCTTTAGCAAAATAATAAATGAAGAGAATATATACAAGTGACTTGAACTTGTAATCTGCATTTTCTTATAACTTGTATATTTTGTGCAAACATAAGATATTCCATTCAGTCCAAATCAAAACAAAATTGCACAAATGTATAAACAAGTGTATACCTCAACAAGAACCTACCAATATATATATTAGCCAGAGTATGTATGTCATTGTACATTGTGTCTAAGATGCTTGTTCAATTAGTAAATGTCATTATGTGAAGAATAAACTTGACTTGTAGCACCCTGTCAAAATGAAAGATAAACTCTGTCAGCATCAACATGTATCAAGAGTATCAATATGTATCAATAGCCCATCAAAGTGATATAAACTGAGCCAAGTAAATCACTATGTAGGAAATCATATAATTGCATATCATAACCCCAACCAAATTGAATAAGCCAATCTTCCTAACATATATCAACCAATATGAGAATGCAACATATCATCACATATATTCTCATGTCAATGAACCACTTTTGACATCAAGGACAAACCAAAAACAAATGAGAGCCAACAAACCCCCCCTTTTTCCTTGATCATAAAACACCAATCTCTCCCCCTTTTTGCCTCAATGAAAAAGGATGAAAAAAGAGAATGTGAGATGCCAATAAACAACTAAGAAGCAAATGAACTATCCACCCAAGACCAGCTACAATTAGAACAATAGAGCAGCAAATGAGAATATATAAGAGAGCTGGAAATGAGAACATATAGAAACAAGCTCCTTGTTATAGATATGCAAATTCTCTAATCAGTGACCATGTATCTCTAAAAATCTAATCTTCATTATCCTGCTACCACTATTTTCAGCACATACATGTCACCTCAAAGAAGATAAGTCAGATACCAACAAGAATTATGCAATGGATCCATTGATCAACAATACATAAAATGCCAAAAATATCAGTAGATAATTGAATATTCATCAACTCACTGCACTTTTCTCCCCCTAAATCCATGAACTAGAGGAATTTACAAATCATGAATGAAATATCTTAATGATACCTTTTAACATCATAAGAAAATAAGAATATAGTTCAACCTGTGATTAATTAGTCGTGACCAAATGCAACATGATGATATACCAATCATATTTGTTGACAAATGAAACACTGAAGTATACCACTGCCTAAAAGTTCTAACAAGATTTGCATATATCAAACAAGTAGATGCCACTATCATACCAAATAAAATCAACCTGCTAATGGCAAAATACCATATCCAGATCATGTATATTGTATATATGTACATTGTCACACAAAAAAACAAATCACTGTAATATTCCTCCCTTTGAGACAAGTATGACCACTTGTAGCACAAAAACCCCTCATGTCATTCCATGATTATATGAGAAAAAACAAGAACCAATATCTGAAAGTAAACAAGACATCAAAGTAAAAGGAAGACTATATCAAACAAGTAGATGCCACTATCATACCAAATAAAATCAGCCTGCTAATGTCAAAATACCATATCCAGATCATGTATATTGTATATATGTATACTATCACACAAAAAAACAAATCACTATAATATTCCTCCCTCTGAGACAAGTATGGCCACTTGTAGCACAAAAACCCCTCCTCTCATTCCATGATTAGATGAGCAATATCAAGAACCAATATCTGAAAGCAAACAAGACATCAAAGTAAAAGGAAAACTACAAATTGTAACTTCAATCACTTTTCTTAGACCAAGAAGCATATAGTTTGATCATTACACTTGTTCCAAATGATCCCTATACCTATACCTTCTTTTAAATCAACAAAGAACTTATTGTATCTATTGTCGCATTCTGACTGTCTAATATAATTCCTCCTCGTGAACTATTTTTCATGATTAAGTCACTCAAAACAATTTATTGTTCACTACTGAAACATTGTCTTGAAGAATGTGAATGTGATAGCCATTGAACAGAAACTACACTACTTCCTCATAACAACTACAAACAATTTGCACCCCAAACTTATTTTGCACTATAAATCTATATATTGTTGATGCATATTTGTAGCCCCATAATCATAGCTTATTGTTCATTCTAAAACCACTAGTTCATTGAAGAACCACTTAGCACTGTCACACATAGTACCCACTATTCTCAAGCATTATAGACATTACAATGAAGAAAACTATCACACTATCACTATGTATTGCCACTAGCAAATACCACTGTAACCAATATGTTGTGCTATCAAATATATTGTGCCATACCATTGTTACACTATCACCATACCCAAACTATAGATATCACAAGTATTGTTTTACCACTATCATCAAGTAAGAAAAATGACATGATAGATAGGAGAAACTTAGGGAACAACTCATTTAAGATGCACTTCACTGATAGTTTAGTATTGCAGAATGTTAAACTATTATTGGATAATGTACTCTGTCCATAGAAACATGACCACTATTAACTGTTTCAAAGAAATCACAAGATAGATAGTTTTACCTTATACAAGCTAACATTAACTCTTTCATTGCATTGTGATTGTACCAACACTTGAATCATTGAAAAATCAAGTTGATTGCAACCCTTTTATAGAATAGTGACTGTAAAAATTTACAGACTCTGATCATTAACAATAATCTGAGAATGATCACTTTGGCATGAAGAAACACACATTCACCAAAACCACTGCTTACTGGACAAACATAATAATATTAGCAAGAACCACTTTCCAAGAAAGCAAATGATGTAAATAATATAAATGGTCTGCAATTGGCCAAGTGAAGACTCAAAGAGAATGTCTCCAAGTATTGTTCATCACCAAGCAAGTGAATGAACTACATCTTCAAGTGTTTTTCATCATCATCAAGTACTGCCACTTTATGTATGGTCTCTTTATAGCAGTAGCAACAAACATAGTTGGTACATATTGACAACATATGCACTATTATTAAATAATTGTGTGTCTCAAGACAATCATCATAGTGCTATGCAATACTGGAATTTTATTATCTACACACACATTGTCAAGACACTAATAGTGTAACCATATCTTGGAGATAGTCATTTATTATAATTAGTAGTATATCACTATTTTTTTCATCAATCCAAAACATTACATTAAGAATCATCAACCAAAGCCTCTATTAGAATACCAAACTTTTGTAAAGATACAACCCTTTGCTATTTAATGTAGGATTTTAATGTTAGCAATATCGTTGTCCTTTCAAATCTTTGCCAGCATACAACTATCATTGACTCACTGCTATCAAACAAAACATGTCATTGTATTAAGAAAAATATGAGCATTACATCATTTTCAAATGCACTGTCATATATGAATAGGAAACTATACATGACTTCATCACATCTATCTATCCAACACTTAGTGATTATCCATATGACTAATGACTATCCCTTTACTTGGTAAGGCTACCAAAAAACTGTCATAGACCTTTTATCATCATGATACTAGTCAAAAAGATCACTTTTTCATGAATAAGGATAAAAAAGATGGCATTCAACCTTACTCCTAACATATGAAAGCCATAGATAAAGATCACTCAACTACCACAAATGTATGCAAAATGTGAAAAGGAGGATACAACTTGATCATGCAACCTATTAATCAACCTTGGCATCTATGTTCCTTAAGCATAATGAACATTACAAACACTAAATTCCACCTTTGAAAATTCATGTATTAAATTAGTCAAGTATGAACTCATTTTGACAAGCACTCATCAACAAACCTGTTGAACCTCATAAGGGGGTAAAAAATATTATCACTAGATTGATTATGCTTTCTTATCCAAACCATGTGTGATCCTTTCATTTTTTCTTGATCCCTAAGTAGTCTTTCAATACCGCTTCTAAAAAAGTGTGCTATATGCCCAAGATGATTACATTTAAAACACCTTATATTTTTATCTACACTCTTCTTAACAGACTTTGTAGACCTTTTAGAAAGTGCAAATTTATGCCCAAAATTATGACAGTTGAAACACATTTGATTCCTTGAAACAAAAGAATTGTTTCTTGAAAATCCAAACCATCTTTTATCAATAAACTTACAAGATGCAGCCTTATGACCATAAGTGCTACAAATATAACAATAACCTTGAAAATGAGTATAATTGTACCTCATCGAATGATGTTGTTTAGTGAATACAGATTTTGTGGTTTGGTAATTTCTTCTTTTGTCTTTGTTGATGCTACTATGTTGAATTCTATCAGCAACCTTGTCATTTGTCTCAGAAGTGGTAGCATGATAGTTCAAGTCTATCTTCTTTCTTGGAGTTTTCCTTACTTTGAAACTCTTTCCATCTTTTGTTACAAACACTATGTCATGTTTTAATTCATCTTGAACTCCAAAATTTTGTCCTATTTCATACCCTAAACCATGAATGTCTTTGTGATGTTTTTGCTTATCTAGTATCTCATTTAGCTTGTTGGTACTTTGATCAAAATTTTGATTTTTCTATAACTATATCTTTACACTTTCAAGATCTTTCCTTAGAACAACTATTTCATTTTCTAACTTTTGGCACTCAAATACTCTAGCTTCTAAATTGGACCTAGTCACTTGAGCTATTCTTTTACTTTCTTCAATTTCAACTCTCAGAAAAATAACTGACTCATTTGATTTTTCAAGTTTTTCTTTCAAAGAGGTCATTTCAGTTTCTAACTTTTTGGAACCTTCTTCCTTTTTCTCTAACTAAGATCTTACTTCCTTGTTCACCTTTCTAAGACTCTTAATCTCATCAAGTGCAAAAATAAGTTCTTCCTCAAAATCAATTTCTCCTTCAATATCTAAATCATTCATGTCCACCACAAATTCATCAAGTTCTATATTAGACATATTTTCTTCTACAAGACTTTCCTTATTAACACTTATAAAGTCAACCGAAAAAAACTTTTCTTAAAACAATAATTCACTAGACTCGATACTAGTGTTTTTCTTTTGACTCTTGTTTCTTTTACACTTACCCATAGTAATTCACTTACCAGAAATCCCTTAAGTCAATTAGACTTTATTAATCAAGGATTTGGCTCAGTCAGATAAGTACCTTCTTGAACTTGTGATATGATTGACAGACTTCCAAAAAAAAGTAAAAAAAACCAAAATCTATCCTAGGTGGATTAGACCTATGAAAGGACCCTATGCTCTAATACCAATTGTTGGAAGACTGAAATCACTGAGAGAGGGGGGGGTGAATCAGTGATTTATAAAAGCCACAATCTTTCTCAAAAACCATGAATTTATGTTTGCTTTTGAACCAAGAAGACAAATGACAGTTTGTGAAGCAAACTTGACTATTAAACACGGATTAGGCATACGAATAAAACATTGACATAAATTGAAACATGGACTGAACCTAAATGAATACTTTTATACTTTCTCTTGTATCAAGTTCATAACAATAACAACACAATTGTGCATGACATTTTTATATAAACATTTGCAAAAGCAAAGAAAACCCAAAAGACCAAATAGACATATCATTAATAAAGACTGAAGTAAAGATGTTTTACACATTCACATGTAACAAAACCTTTTATGCATGATATGATGACTTAAACATCGACAAAGATGCAAGACTAAAACTTAACAACATTTAATGCAACTGATGACATATTGAGATCAAATAAATAAGAACAATCACACACAAAATAATCACATAACACATCGTTTTGTCCTAAGTGGAAAACTCTCTTGGGGAATAAAAGCCACTCGAAAAATGTATCTCTTTATTCACTTAGAGCACCAACTCTTTACAATTCAAGAGCACCAACTCTTTAGAATTCAGGAGCACCAACTCCACAAAATTCAGGAGCACCAACTCCACAAAACTCAGAAGCACCCACTACATAAGATATAGGAGCACCAACCCCTTTACAATGCATAACAATTATAGCATTCTATCAGTACCCTAGAAGTGTAATTTTCAGTCCTAGAATCTCAATAGAAGACTATATATATTTTCAATAAGCACATTGAAGAATGTTGTATGAAAATGACAACATCTTCTAGAATGATAAACTGCATCTCAAGCAACTTCTACACAAAGTATTTTTTTAAGGAATAAACTTGAAAACTCTATTCATTCTTCTCTCAAGTCCTTCCATACCAATACATCTAATGTCGTAAAGATTCATTCTGGAATCTCTAAAATGCAAGATATATCAGTTAAACATTCTGCTTCATATTTGCAATATTTTAAAAAATATAGAACTTTGTGCACTAACCCTTTTAAAAATACCAACCCTAAAAAAACAATGATCAACCACTATTTTATACACATATATTCTCATGGATCTTCATTGAAATTTCCAAATTACAATAATTGTTTTCCTGCAAGATACCTGAATGCATTAACGCTTTATCTATTTTGCAAAGGAATAATCAAGAGTTTCAAAGGTCATTAACCTATGAATCTTCATATTTATTGTCTTAACAAAATATCTTAAAGCTCGTAGAAAGAGTTTATATTAATACTTATTTATGGAGGAATATAAACAAACAAATACCAGAAGAACCGATTCATAACTACCTAGTTGAAGACCTCCATCTACAAGCTTTGCCGCTTCTCTTTTCAACTTCCATAGTCAATAATCATCCAACTTCCACAACCGACACTCATTCTCTTAACTAGTTCAATATTACATATTTTGTAGAAATGTCCATGGTGGCTAGGGTTCTTCTCAAAAATGTCTTTTACCCTATTTTTTCCTTCCTTCAAGTCTTTCAAAGACTTTACAAAAGAACATAATCATTTGAAATTTGCAACATTTCAACCAATACTGTTGACAAATAATAATCCTACTAAAAGTGTCGACACAATAATATCAACAATGATAAAAGTCCAATATCACATGTTTAATGTGACCAAAAATTAAGCACCAAAACACTACCTTTACCCAAGCTTTTTAAAAATCTTTTAATCTTTAGTGCCCAACTGCTTTGGCATGTCTCATGACTTAGTATGCTCGACAAGGGCTTTTTCCTATTTTGTTTAATCAATATCTCATATCTCTTAAGTGCCTGATACCTTAATGGTGTAAATGATAAGTATTTAAATATCCTTAACATAGGACATATCAACCATGAAATCCTTCTAAAACATATACCGATGTAATACAACAAAATACAAGCTGCTCAAAGTCATATGCTTTATGACACCATGAATTAATGTCTTGAAGACCCCTTTAGCAAAATAATAAATGAAGAGAATATATACAAGTGAATTGAACTTTTAATCTTCATTTTCTTTAAACTTGTATGTTTTGTGCAAACATAAGATATGTCATTCATATCACATTTGAATTTTCAATCCGCGAGTCAACCTACTGCATGACCTTGTACCATATGGTTGTGCCAGCTCATAATCGACAACCTAATTACTCACACATGAGCATTATGGGTCCTAGTAGGTCAAATGGTGATTCTATTGGTAGACCTTCTTAGGGTTTTTAGGCAAACAATAGTGACAGTTGATGGGACCACCACCACATCAGCCTCCTTTCGGTCGAGAGGATTGGGGGAGCTCAGGATAGCATCACTTTTGTATATACACATTTTGTATCCATATACTAATGTAGACATGTTTTATGTTGTATATTCATTCATCGACTATGGATAGCCTCATGTATACTTTGATGTATATCACACACTTGACATGTATCATGATATTTATATATATTTATATATATGAGATGATCTTGATGTGGCTATTATATGATGTTGTTATTGCCTGTTTATGATTTCTTATGATGTATGATGTATGGATCATGGATGAAAATGTATGTATGGATGCATAATATTATGAGATGTTATTATATGCTATTTTTCCTGATGGATTATGGTTATCTCATTTATTATGCTTATGATGCGATATGCATGTTTCTAATGATTTGTGAATGCAAGATGTATGAGATGTTATGCTATGATGATTATGGATGTTTTTTTTTTTCTATATTTTCATATGATATATGATGATTATATAGGATGGATGTTATGAGATGTATATTGATGATTTTTGGATGCAAGATGGATGCATTTATTATTATTATTTTTTTGTATGTCAAGATACCTAGATAGAAATGTTAGTATGGATAGAAATGTTTAGACTAGGAATGATGATGATGTTAATTAGGATACCAATAAACCTATGATTATTCTTTTATTGGATATGTGATGAGATAGGATAGATGATTTTTCTTTTTCTTTCTAGATTATGCAACATAACATAGAACAATCCTTATTTGTTGTAGCAAGTAGACACAATGCACCAAGGTATGAAGAACCAGGGTAACTTTGCATCTATTGCATGGAATTTGAATTTACAAAAAGACATGAATATCCTTGTTCATACCTAACATACAAACACCTTGTTTGATCATGTGAGAGAATGAAGCCATTGAAGTAAGGAGACCAATACACAAAAGTTATGAAGAATCTGATATGCACTAGCCATTATATTACTTGAGACCATCCTTGCACACACAAGGCAAGCATTTTCCAAGGTCATATTACAAGAAAATCCAACAATGAAAGAAAATGAAAGCGATGATCAATGCCCCATTCCTTTCTCTCTAAATCATGTTCATATATCCTTGAGAGATCATCAAAATAGGACAATAAGATAAATCAAATAAAAGACCAAAATGATAAAAATGTCAATGCCATCATATCTCTTGCAAGAGAGAGTTATTTTGGATGATATCAAAAATGATGTCTATTGTTACAAGAAATATTTATTCGTAAGACATGCATTGGATGGTGATTGATTGTAGATTTTTAATAGGAAATTGATATGAAGGTTAACCATCATGTTTGATAATGATCAAGACTCGTGATTTTTTGTGTAAGTTTATGTTTAGATAATTTTTCAAGGATTTTTTTAGTGGTTAATCTTTGCTAATTGGAAAATAGTACATATCGGCCAAGTCAAAATCGACGAATAAATCGCAACCAACAGGGTGGCCAAATTGTCTGGATTTTACGAATTATCAGTCCAATGCATTTCCATTCACCATCAATTTATTTTATGAGGCATATTTAAGTAATATTTTCACCATAAAAAACTATGCATTTCAAATGGACTGATTAATATTTTTTCCTGGAATCTTAGAAGCATGTATTAAATCACCTACATATTCGCCAATACTATTAAAACAACATTGCGTATTAGGACACATTTAGCCAATATCATTACATGTTCACTACACATGAGGACCCCTTTCGCAAATTAAAATTTATAAATAGTTTCTTATGAGGACCCATTTCTCTAATAACATTAAAAATAATTACATTTGAGGACACATTTCACTAATTACCATGACACCTCCATGCTAATCATAGGGCCAAAATCATCTTGAAAATTACAATGTATGTGTTTCATCGAGGTTTGACTTTCCCAACACTTAAACTTATCATTGTCACACAAGATTCACCAAATTTTTACTATACCATTTAAAAATCTTGTGAAATTCACCAAATGTGGATTGCTATAAATACAATTGAAACCCTGATTTATTCTTACACATTTTGTTTAGTTATGAACTTGTGAGCTCTTGATTCAAAAGTTGGACTTGGAACCTTGATTGTAGACAAGTTACAAACTTACAACATAGGAACTCCTGCATTGACAAATAGCAAGTCAGTGAAAATCTAAAGGTAAGCGATCATTTCTTCATAGTGTTATAAGATTTTTTCTCTTTTCCATTATTGCTTCAATCTTAAATATGATATTGAGTAGGGAATGGGATCTATATTCTATGCCCTTCTTAAACAAGAAGACATTTTTTCCAACTTTTACTTAAAGTGAGAGATCAAGATGTTGACCAACAAGTGCAACAAGGGTAAGACTCCCCAAGGTGGTGTAGGGACTGGGAGGCCATCAAAATGCCCAAAATATAGAGTTACCATAAAGTCTTACTTTGGAATTGGCAATGTTTCTAATCCATCAAATCAAGATAGAGGTACATCATCAACTCTTGCACCAAATATTAATTAAGAAGGAATTCACAATACCTCATTGGAAGGTGGGATTGAGTTAATTGAGTCAAATGAGCATGAAAATGCTGCAGAAGTTGTTCCAAGGGATACCCTAGTTAGGTAGAATGAGATAATTGACTTGGATGAAAATTATGGCATTGTAGATGATGTTGGTAGCAAGAAAAGAAAAGCCAAATAAAAAATGTGGTGCGAGTGGGAAATGTCAAGGAATTTTTAGATTGATTGGGAATCAAAGTACCCATTCATTGAACCAGTAGAGAATGCAAAAAAAAATGAACCTCCAATAAAATGAAAATGTAAGATTTGTAGTTGGAAATGTAAAAGAGACAAGAAGTTGCAACTTTAAAGCTTGACACTATAGAAAAGCATATCGATCAAGTTTATGAAAAAAAAATCATAGACGAAAAGGGAAAATCAGTAGTAAGATGGAAATCAAAGGAAGAATGTCTTCATGTTAAGTATGCCCTTGAATATGATTAGCATATGCAAAGAATGGCAAAGCTTGCTACATGTGGAGGTATAATTGAAGCTCAATTTGGAAAGGCAATGGTAGGAGCACAACTAGAAAAAATTGTTCAGATGAGTGTTGTTTTTCATATATTGTCCAAAGGGCATCCTATGACAGACTACCCAAAATATTTTAATTTATTATCTTTTTGGGTGTTCCTAACTTTTGTAGCACACATTGGTCCATAAACGCTAGATGGGAATGGGAAAGTTTTCTTGTTGCAGTGGAAAAGAAAGATTTACAGGAGAAAATAAAAGAGTCAAACTTCATTGCATTATCTTTAGATGAAGTTACTATGGTAGATAATACTTCTTAGGTATGTATGCATGTGTATATTGTACAACATGTCCACCAACCTCATCTTCTTTGTGTTTATAAAATGAAGGACCGTTCAACATTGAAAAATCTATTTGAACTAATTAAGAAATCTTTGAATGAAATTGGAGGTATGGATGACTTGAAAATTTCTAGAAAGTTGGTGTGTGTAGGAGTTGATGGAGTTGTAGTAATTCAAGGTCACAAGAGTGGTCTTTGTGTAAAATTAAAAACTACTTATGCACCATGCATGCTTGGCATTCATTGCATGGTCCATAGAATGAATTTAGTATTTAGAATTGTAAGCAAGTATCCTATAGTATCAAAAGTTGAAAATCTAGTCTACGATCTCTACACATACTTCTATTGAAGTCCCAAACATTTTGCAAAATTTCAAAATTTTGCTAAGGGAATAATAGGAGGAAACAAGCTTCTTAAGGATGTTGATACCAAATGGATCTCCTTGTATGGACCAGTGCAACAAGCTCTTTCAGAATATCAATCCTTGATTGGAATAATGTACAAACATCGCAACACAGTAGACAAAGCTCCTAACCTCTTACATAGGTTAAGCGATATAGAGACACAACTAAATTTAGCTAGTCTTCTCCCCATGCTAGATGAAATGAAAAATCTTGTGAAGAAATCCCAAGATAGAACTATGTATATCTATGAATATACCAAAATACATAGAATGACATGCATGACCCTTGACAATCTATATCTAGATCTAATAGATTATACATCTCAAATTCTAAATTTTGTAAGCTGGTAATTATTACAAATTTGAATAATCTTGAAAAATATTTATAGTTTAATGCAAGTAGATAGTTATGTGTCTTTTTACGTGGATTTGAGATACCAATGCACCATTGTATGATGGTCAGGTGCTCTACCAAAGAAGTACCTATTACAAAGGAAGCTTTTAATGACATTGTTAAATCTATTAATTTTAATTTAAAGGAAATTGCAAAATCTCTTTCCCCATAGATTTATGATTGATTCCCTTGAGGTGAAATAATTGAAGCCATTTCTATTGAGTATCCTTAATTTTGGACTTGAGGCAACCAAGATAGCTCATGATTTTTTCACAAAAAAGTAATTACCTTGGCTAAACACTTTTTGAAAAGTTCATAATACAATGGATAGAAAATAGGAAGAATTATAAATGAAATAAGCTTAGAGAACAAGCTAGGTGTTTTACATTAAGTATGATTGACTAGTTTGAGTCCATGGACAATCCCATGGAAGTGGGATCAATAACAAGGGCTTGGAAAACGTTAGGTCAGAGTGAAATATTGTGTGATTCATTATCAAAATATTTCAAACTTGCTAATTTATGTCAAACAATGATATTGGGGCCAGTGGAGGATGAGAGAGTTTTCAATGCATTGGAGTTTTTGAAATCAAAGATAAGAAACAAACTAGATAATAATTTGGATAATTTCTTGAGGGTGTTTTTAACTAGCTACAATGTTTGAAGTTTTCCTTTTGAAAGGGCACTCACAATCTAGAAGTCCATATGTGAAAGAAGAGGGTTGTACAACACTTCAAACAATGGTAGTGGTGGCAGTGGCACAAATGATAGTGACATAATGAATGTTGATCTTGAGATGCAGTTAATTGGACATACGTAGGGCAAAGAAAATGAAGACCAAACTCAAAGTCAAGATGAATCTCAATCTCATTGCCACAGTGAGGACTAGGACTTGATTTGGAAAATGGAAGTGAATTAGTAGTTATTAGGTATTTATACTGCACTTCATGAATCATATTCCAAACTATAGATGATGATATTTTATATTGTATTCTATGAAATTGTGAATCAGATTGAATACATTAACATATTATTAATAATTTCATATTTTAATTGTCATACTGATAAGTTTTACATGTAATCGGTGATTCATCATTCAAATCAATGCTTAATGTTGAACCTTGCTAGCGTGGATTTGTGCATAAAACATAAATTTGTAGTAAAGTAAAGTTTTGATTTTTGATTTGATATGTGATTCTGCATCAATCTTCAAACTTTATGAATTATTTTGGTTAGTGCCTTATCTACAATAGAGTTAGAAAATAAAAATTTGAAATATACTCCTACAACAAACCAACTCATGGCTTCTTATAACCTCACTGCCTTACAATAAGAAACCAAGCAAAGAAAAACACTTATCACACTACTTATAAATTCCTATTGCATTCACACAATCTTTGATAAATAACTGAAAGGGATATTAATCCATTCCTTGAGTAGATGAATTCTGCTTTTGTTGAATCTGTTGAGCATTCTTCAAGTGCTCTTCCAACATTTGAATCTTTTCTCTAAGCTTTGTGTTTTCAATCATCACATGAGCAAGGGGAACTGCAGAAGAGGAGTCTACTTCTTGCATACTTGCAAGAAGGGATTTTTTTTAGCCAATAATACCTGCTACTAGTTGTAAGCTTCATTGAGGTCATTATGTTCCTTCAACAATGTATTATTTGTTTCTTGCAACCTTCAAACACTTTAAAATGCTTTGGTAACTTTTGAACTTGTGCTTTAATATTTTCTTTTATGGTGAAAAAGCTCTTTAATTTGATTGAATAATGTCACGTCCACCATTACTACTCACTCATGTAAATCAAAAAAATCTCTAGTTGCCTATTAACTCAATTTTGAACATGATTCGTTGATCTCATGGTGATCTGGATCTTTGGATGGACTAGAGTGAGTCAACTTAGTTTGAAAATCTAACCTTCATTCACCTTAATATCGAGCCAATAGGAAATTTCCATGCAAAGAAGCTCCTCCATGTCACCATGGGCCCTACTGCCTTTGGGAAGTGTTGAAAAGGATAATGTTTCAATCACTTGCTTCCATACATTCATGCATTATGAAAAATATCAAAGGTTGTAGGATTGTGGGGAGTGCCACCAAGTGTCGCCATGTGTCCAACATGTGCATTGGTTAAGATCCCAAGCATCCACCCACACTTAGGATAATTTTACCATATGCTTTAATCTTCTATAACTTGAATGACCGAGATCATATCATCTTCATCACTATTTTTCTTGAAAACAACCACATGTATTTAGATACACATCTTTTAATCCAAATTTACACATATTGCCTTTATATTTAACAAAATATTTCATTTTCTATAATGGTCCTCTAGACAACCAAGATTTTTCCACTTGTCAATCCCCCGCACCCTTGCATTCATTTGAGATCCTTTGAAACAACCCTTGTGGGATGGCGGGGAACAATCATGATTGTGCCACATGGCACCATAAGAGCCTTTGGATTATGGGATTGCCACCAACACTTTCCAAAAGCCTATAGGGTCTACCTTGAAGGTTGGACATGTGGCTTCCTCTCGCATCCCCGTGTTCTTCTTTTTGTGAATATTTTATTCATGTGGTATGGCAGGGACCAATGAGATTTGAACATGTATTATGTAGGACCAGGCTAAGCTTTACTTAAAGATTTTATTAAGCACATGCTCAAAGCTTTCACTCAAAATGGGGCCACTTCGCTAAGTTATCATAAGACTTAGACTTATTTTACTTCAAACCTAGGATGAAAAACATTAGACATGATGTATAAAACTTTCATAACCCTTAAACCCATGGAACTTAATATTTTGACCAAATATTTCAAATGGGACACAATTGGTAAGACTAGAAAGTTGGGGCCAGTGACAACATGACTTCAAAGACCTAAGTTATGACTTAAGGAACTGGGAACAGGTAATAGCAAGTCAATGATTGATTATAAGAAAATGCTACAAGTTTAGCATTGTTATGGTTTAAAGAGGGTTTTAGCCCTTGAGTGAACCCTAATGCATGAAACATGAAACCCTAGCCTATAGTTAACCAACGAAACTCATAAAATTTATACTGCATTTTATATTTCAAATTTTAGTTGATATTTTATATTGTATTTCATGAAATTATATATCAGATTGAATAAATTAATATATTATTAATAATTTCATATTTTAATTGTGTTAAACATGTACTCAATGACTCATCACTCAACTCAATGCCTAATAACATATTAAAAACAATAGAATATACAACAATGAACATCAACAATCATTTAATGTGTCTCTAGTAGTTGAAATCAAAGTTTTTCTTCAATTGATAAAATAAATAATATAGATAATTGAACACATTATTGAATTTGATTTTTTTTATTGATTTTAAAATGAAGAAATACATAGAGGCAATGCAAAATATTGCTCAAAGACAACTCTACACAGAGATGAGTTAGAACTTGGAAACTCATATTATCAATATCAAATCATTCTATCAACTTTTCTAGCAACTTCCACTTTTCAATTAATGAAAGTGTCATTTGTTCTAATTGATGTTGTTTGAATTGAAAATTTGTTAATAATGAATAATTGAAATCGGAACTTGACTTGAATGTTTTAGTCAAAGATGCAAGGTTATCAGGGGTTTGTTGGAATCCAAATAGCTTGCCTCATTTGGGTTATGAGGAAACTACTCCAAATCAATCTTCCTTGCATCCTCCATCTTCTTTCTAAAATCATCCTTTCCAATGAATCACTCAAATGTGTCAAAAGCCTCTAGCAAACCAAGCTCTATCAAGTTCCTTACCTTTTCATTCGACTTTGATTCATCTTTTTTGTAGCTAGATCTAGAAATTCCTCTATTTCACACATTCTCAAACACTTTTGAATGATAGATGATAACTTCATTGAGGCATCAATCTGATTATTAATTCCTTTCGATTTCAATTCATTATCACTGGCTTTGTAGACTATTTTTTGAATTTAATTTGTAGTTTTTTCTATTGTCATCAATTTTTTGTTGCCCATTAAATATTTCTTGAGCTTCCTATAATGTAGTATCATAACATCAATCAATTAAAACAATTCACACAAATGATCAATCCTTTGCATTATTTCCTCCCAAATCTTTTGTTTCATATGCCTCATTGTTTCTCTTCAAAATGTAATTAACTTATTTTGACAAGAGTTTATTTCATTTTTTTCTTTCCATGGCTCTGTCACCAATCTTTCACTTTTTTTTCTCTCTTCCTCCAATTTTTGATCCCACTATTGATTTTCTTTCCCCATTTTTTTTTAGTTTTGCTAAAGTGGATTTTTCCTCATCGTATTTATTTTTTCTCTCACCTAACCGTTGCGTCAGTTCATTCAATTCCACCTCTGTTTGCTTATCCTCTTTTCTTGTAGATGTAGAGGCATATTTTTTAATTCTCTTTTCTAATTCATTGGTCTTGTTATCCACTGCTTTCCTATTTGCTTTCTCATTTTCTAGGTCTACCTGTAACTTCTCTATTTGAATCTACAACCTCTCTCTCTCTCTCTCTCTCTCTCTCTTGCTTTAGCAATGATGTGTACACCAATTAATGGTTCTTTGATATATTAATTTTGTCATAATTTTTGTATCTAGAAAAATCCAATTGGAAACTGCTTACATGAAATTCAGAGTGATCTATCTAATTTTTTGGTTTATTTTGAATTGTGGGAACAAAAAACATGTACTCCATGATTTATTTATTTGGGTGAAATTTGGGTAATACCCTAATTGCTACATGATCTAAAGTTATAGCAGATGAACTCTCTATTAGTTGCTTCCTTTCTCTTTTATATAGTTTTGATTTCTTTTTAAACTCATCATTGTAATCAAAACCTAGGGATGCATAAATAATGGAATGCTTGAATGGCGAAGGACTAGGAGTACTTTCAGTTGTTGTTGCAACCACACTAATTGGAGGAGTTCTTGGAAATAACTCCTTTGGGGTGGAACTGATTGTTGGACTTGGACTTGTCATAATCCTTTCCCTCTTTAGTATGCCTTGATCATTGGGTGTTTGTGTGGTATCTTCTATTGTTGGCCTCTTGTGTGTAATTTTTTGTTGTAGCACATGTTGATCACTACTAGTAATACTACCCATACCATCGCCACCAGTGGCAGTGCTAGTTGCACTAGTTTCTCCACCATGGGAATGTCCTAGTTGTGATTGTATCTAACCATTAGGATTAGGATTTGAAGCTTTAACAAAATGAATCATTTCAGCTATACTTGTATGCCCTTGGTCTATTTTATCTATTCCAAGGCCTCATTTATCAATTGGTTTCTAGGGTCTACATCTATTTCTATCCAAACTCCTCCTCCTTTGGACCATAAAGGACCACCTTCATAACCCATTTTTTTGTTGTCTATGGCTGCTCCTAAAGTAAATGTTTTGTTTTGTGGTCTCACTTAAACCACATTTGACTTTGCTTGCATCATTAGTTTCTTCGCATTCATCATCTATTTCTTCATGTTCATTGGGATGCTCTATATTCTACAAATTGCTAAACTCTGAATCTTCTTCAATCTCTCCAAACTCTGCACTAGTTTTTGGTTCACCTAGATCCTTCCTCATAGAACCAAAGGAAGTCATTTTTTATTGTGACCAATTTTCTTGTCTACAATCCTTATCTAGAGATTCTAGTATTTTTACTCTACTAGATGGTAGAGCATTTTTTTCATAAAGATTGTCATACCTCCTAGTTTTCTTCTATTTGTGCAATGCCATAATTTCTGATAACAATTGTTCAAAAGAAATACCTTTCTCAGTAGAAATTTTCTCCATTGCTATTTTGACCTCATCCCAAGAATCCTTGTTTTTCAAGTTTTCAAGGAAGGGTTTACTTTGATGTTGAATTCCACTTACAACATTCTTATTGGCCACAATTCTTAATTTAATGGTGTCATATGGATCATACTGCCAGTGACAAACATCATCAAATTTTAAAAATTTCAAAAGATCTCATGCCACAATAAATTATTTTCTCTCATATGTGAACCCTCCATATGAAAAAGGTAAAGAAGGAAATAAGGTCTTCTTTTGTTGACTAAGATAGTATAGTTCATCAATACTCTCCATCCATCTTACATATTCCAATGCAAAAACCCTTTTTGTCACATGTATTGGAAGTTTGTATGGCTCTACTCCTGATCCATAAAATCTTAGCACAATATATTCTTCCATTAAGTACCAATCAACCAATTGTATTTATTTTCTTAGTTGAATGCAATTTCTACAAGACATAAGAAATCTAGGCATTGGAGTATTTGTAATTGCTTAATATAATGGAGCCAAAAAGTCGTCTACAAAATGATTGTAGTTCCTTCAAGAATCATGCATCCTTATCTTAGTTGTCCAATCATATATTGAAGCCATTTTATTTTCCTCAGCATTCATATAGGGTTGAATTTGATGCTTGTTGGTTTGAAACATTCCATTAAATTTGAATAGAAAAAAATAGCATAAGTAGGTTGTGAACCTAAATTTCTTAGTGGAACCTCCTTTAATCATTAAAAATTGTTTATGCATGGATTCTATAATGTGCTCAAGAAAGTTATATTTGATAGGTTGTTCATTATAATGGATATTAAATACCATTTCAAGGAGGCTTGCGCCCACTTCTCAATTATTATCTAGTATGAAGCAAAATGCTAGCATGGAAATAGTATCTCGAACCCAAGGTCTAAAAATTACAAAATCATAAGGAGGCTTATGATTAATTTTCAATAATTTTCTATGACAATCTTGAACTATTTTATTTAGAAAATTATTTTTCTCCCTTTCATCTATTGCTTCATAATCACTAGAAAGCTTTTCTAGGTCAATGTGGAAATTTCCAAATTCTTCGATTGTAAACCCCATCACATTTCCAAATTATTCTATAAAAATGGATAAAATTTATTCTTTGCTATCTTTATTAATAATTACTCTTTTGTTATCATCATAATTATGGGAAAAGACCATGCTAAATTCTAGGCAAGGGAAAACCTCATGTAACATCATGTGCCCTAATCCACTTACCCATGATGCAATGATACTATTAATTGGAATTATTTGAATATTTTGCACTTGGTTTGTAGCCTTATTCTCACATGAAAATCTTAGTTCTGAAGTAAGCCTACCATATATTTTAGGATCATAAATATCATGTTATTCATCAGTGAAACTTGGGGTTTTAAGCACTCCAACATAATCTATTTTCTATCTGATTTTGCTTTACCTTTCCCAACGACTTTCCCAACAACTTTGTTTGGTCTACTAATGGTGGTAGACATGCTTGTATAGTGTGAATTCCCTCTTAAGTCCTCTTTAATTTTTCTTAAGTCTCTCAAGTTCTCAACCCTAAACCCAAATTTTGATTCTTGAAAAGATTAATACTAACATGCATGGACTAGATTTTTTGGAACCCAAAATCTCCTTGGTGCACTTCAATGAGCAATGTAAAATATCCCTGCGTGCTGACCCTCTCACTTAAAAATAAAATCACTTAGTAGTAGAAAGTTCACTTTTTTTTAATTTTGAATATTAAAGTGAATGAAATGTTAACGTGTCGCCTCTGAACTACACAATTAGTACATTGCATTTTTGTATAGACACTTAGAAATAAATTAAATAGTTGTCTTGCATTGATGTACTTTCTATTAATTGATCACTTTCGACAAGAGGCACCATCAATATCATTCAAATGTTTTATCTCAAATAAATTCACAACCATTGATCTTTGTAAATCCAATGGTTATAGGGTGATTCTAGAGGTTTAAGTTCACAAGCCTAGTGCTCTATGCATTTCATTCTAGAACGCAACTATAGCCATCCATCAATTTTTCATCAAACAATTGAGAAATTTATGATATAACAATAAACACATGTTTTAAAGTTATTTTAAACTTTAGTGTGCTAGGATACACAATCCTCATGATATTTTCCTTCGATAGAAAACTCGTTGGAGACACTGAGACAAGTCCATGTATTTCATGGTTTCAAAAGTCACATATAGATCTACTTGAAGCATCCTACGAACTCATGGAATCCCTTTAAAGAAAGAAATTGATTGACATGTATGTGCCATTGATTGACACCTTTCCCCTTTCTGTGGTTTCACGACAATTAATTTAACCTTTATAAAACTATCTACAAACTTGCAGAACCATAAAGTGTAGGTTCACTTAAGCCATTTAATTAAGAAAATACAAAATCTTTTTCTTAAGTGAGTGCTAGATAAAAGGATAAAACTTCCAAAATATCACTTAACACATAAAAGCCAGATAAATATTGATTTGACAACATTCTATTTCCATTTTTAGTGTTTTTTGTCAATTTGATAGCAACTTTCTTTTTCATTTGTATTGCTTTATGTTTTAAATCTACATGCAAATATTTTATAAATAGATAATACTTAATTTCTTGAAGGAAAAATACAGGTTTTTCTAGGTTGATTTCATTCCATTCTAACTTATTTAGCACTTATTATTAACTGTTTAATCCAGCCACATGCAACTAGAACTTTCAACTTGCAGCCTATGCATGCACAAACACATACTCTGTAATATATTAACATACATAGAGTTTTCTATCAGTGTAATAATTGAACCTCCTTTAAAGTTTATGTGCAAGTGATACTGCTAGAAACATTAATTCTATTGCTAATTACTTGTATAATCTGAATAAACACTGAACACACAAAATAATTCTTTATTGTAAATGAATAACAAAGAGTAAAATAACCATTTTATTTTATTACAACTAAATTACAATGTTACATTATTACATAGATTTTTAAATATTTGAGTAGAGCATGTAAGCTCTTGTTTTGTATAAATGCTACATGTCACTTTACATCAGACACAATTGATTCCAAGTTGGTAGTGGTGGAAATGGGATACAAACCATATTCTCAAACCATGCAAATGGGGCTTATCAACCATGGTTTGGATCTTGGGATCTCAAATATGGTTCTGGATTTATAAAATAATTGTAGTCTAGTTCTACATCCCACTATGGTGAAGTACAAGCTGATAGTTAAAAATTTTTTATACAAAACATATTACATAATATGCTCAATATGATGCACCAGAGTATCCCAAAATGACACAATTGATTCCAAGTTGGTAGTGGTGGCTATGGGATCCATACCATATAACCAAACAAATGAATTTAAGAATCCATAGAGGTTGCCTACCATGCTGGGGAAATGAGAGCTATGAATACAAAAAATATACCTATCTTGGTTACCAATTGGAACTATGTAGAAGATAAGGGGTAGTAAATCTGCTATCGCCATCTTCAAGTAGCTTAGAGGCACTAGGATAGCGTAGATTGAATATGAAAGTCCATAGTTCCTCTTTGAGGGTCTCTATCAAAATGGAGTATGAGAAGTTGCCAAATTTGAATGTAAAAAAGATTATAATACTTATGTGGGCATACTCTATGTGAAAGCACTTATCTCCATCAAAGCTCCTCATCCTGGTTCAAAACCTGTCTCAGAAGCTAGGTAAACCAGATCAACTTCTTTTCAATTCCACCCATTCTGAACTTGAACAAAATTAGTCTTTTACTTTGTAACTACATAACTAGAGGCACGAGAATTTAGAGTATCCCCAATAATACCACATCATATTATTCCTTATTAACCTTGCAAAATGAAAACCCTTATTAGAAGTCAAAACATTGCACTCAATAGTAAAGCCTTCTACGAATGATTTTAGTTGTGATCACTATCCTATTTATGGGACATTTATGAGCTCTCAGCTCACCATCCTAATCCCTATTTACTCATGAGTAGTGAGGTATAATTGCTCTAGCCAAGTAACCAATTTCAATGTTTATTTTGATTGACATCTAGCTACATGCATACTATACCTCAAGCTAACAAGTTGTAAAGCACACCACTCAAACAATATGCAATCATTACAAATCTTATTTTAATAGATCATTGGATTAATGACATCATCATGTACAACTTACGTCATGTAGTTTTCAATATCAAGTTATCCAATCACTCACTTTGGATGTACATATGGCATTAATCTGTAGTATCACAACCACATTTTCTTCAAAGAAAGATAATTTGATAGATATGTGGGAATCTATAAAAAGAAAACATGTGCCATACTTTCTACCATTTTTAGTATCAAGTTTATATAAAATCAAACATTTCACTTACTTCGGATTAGAAGAGGAACTTAATTTTGAATCTTTTAAAGATTTCCTAGGTACATATGGTGTTAATTTGTAGTTACACAACTACATTTTCTTCAATGAAAGACAATCTTGTGGATATGTGGAAATCAATAAAAATATTGAGTATTAAATGGCAGGTAGAGTAATTCGAAGCATTGAAAAGATAGACAATTAAATGGATTGTAGCTTAATCATTATCAATTTCCACTAATAAGTCACAATAAACTTCACTCACTTATGATCATAACTATATATTGATAATTAGTCTTAAAAGCCATATTTTTATATTGAACAAAGAAAAAAGGATTTACAAGAATGGAGCCATGAAAAATATTTGATTTTAAATAGATGAAGACTGAAGTACATAGCCAACTTGGCCAAAAATCCACTAACTGTGATAGAAAACTAGTCATAAAATACATATTACAAGAGTTGTACAATAAAATATAGACACAATTCATTACTAATTTTTTTTGTAACAATAGCAGAGGCCTTGAACAAGGTGTTTGAGTAGGAGTTGAATCGAATTGAACAAAGTAAGAGCAGAGAAGAAAAGGGAATCACCCAAATCCTTCCTCCAAAAATCTAGACTCTATAATGATTCAATTCTCCTATCACACACTAGAACACACCTCACAACAACCAGGGCAAGAACTTGCAATGTAGAAGCATCCAGTTCAACTTTGGGAAAGATTCCACCAACAGGTGCTAACCCAAATTAAAAACTTTAATGCTCAAGTGTCAACTCCAATGAAGAAAGAGAGTAAATGAAAGGTTGCAAAGAATGTATTGCCAACATATTTACCAAATATTTATCCAACAAAATGTCCATGCAATTGGATAAGAAAGCAAAAGATACCTCAAAAAATAGAGCACGAGGGTTATTTTGAAGCCATTCCCTACCCACAATTATTATTATAGCCTCCTCAACATGCACACAAGGAATAATAAAAACCATACCTAGCTATCATCTATCGTATGCATCATTGCTTCTTTTCTCCCAAAAAATATTTGGGTAGCATGACATGCCATGAAGACTCCATAATATCACAATGAAATTGTGAATAGAAAAAGAAAGAAAGAAAAGAAAAGTATATTATAAATCATATGAAGAACATCAAGTTGGTGAAGTATATATAGAACGAAGACATCAATACTCAGCACTTGAAGATTTAATTCACCACTTGATGTGACAATATTATTTTGAAAAAAATGAGTCATGAATTTAAGTGATTTAATAAATAATAAAACATCAACCATTGATATTTTCAAATCTAATGGTTCTAGCATGATTCTAAAGGTTTGAATTCACAAGTCTAGTGCTTCAGACATTTGCCTCCGAAATGCACCTATAACTGTCCATCGAACATTCATCGAATGTTTATATTAATTTTCTAATTCAATGTGATAATATTATTTCACAAAAATTGAGTCATGACTTTAAGTGATTTAATAAGTGATAAAAGGTCAACCATTGATATTTGAAAATCTAACGGTTCGAGGGTATTCTAGAGGTTTGAATTCGCAAGTCTAGTGCTTCAAAAAATTTCTTTCAAAATGCAACTATAGCCGTCCATCAAACATTCATCAAACAATCACCGGTTCTATTAATTTGCACTAGGACATCTGACTTCAAACATAGTACTTCTCTCAGTGGCTCAATTGACACTTTTGATAAGAAATTATAATAATATGTTCACTTTTCCCCATTCTGGATTTATGAAGGAATTTGGATGTGTGGAATTTTTTCCTGCAATAGAACAATATATAACATTTGATACTTTCACCACCCATGCTATGGTTTTTCATTGACATACTAGTTTATCTCGCCAATGAATTTTTTATTGGTTTGAAATTATGTTTAATTTTCCAATGTTTTTTTTTTAGTTTGAAAATAGGTTTAATTTGCCAATGAAATATATTTTTGGTTTGAAAAAAGGTTTTAATCACAAAAAATATTTTTTATTTTGAAAATAGGTTTAATTCACTCACAATTTTTTTATTGGTTTGAAAATAGGTTTAATTCGCTAATGAAAATATTTTATTGGTTTGAAAATAGGTTTTAATTTCCATTTGAAAATATTTTATTGGTTTTAAAAAAAATATAATTCACTAAGATTTCCACAGACCTTTAGTAATTACAAAAGATTCATCAATTGAGATTATTATTTTTCCCGAAAAAAGAAAAAAATTGCCAGTAAAATTAATATCTTTTTGGGAAGTATGTAAGATTCACCAGGTTTTTACACCTTCTTTGGGGGGTGGTTCTTAAAGTTATCCCTGTGATTGTTGTACTTGTTTCTATTTGTTTCACCAAAAGTGAAGGTGATGATCAATTTATTATGGATGAAAGTTTATTCTAGATGAAAGTGAGATGGGATGGGATGAATTTGTTTCTTTTTTAGAATATTTCAATGTTTTTGACTTTTTGAAACATTTTGAGGCTATTTTTGTAGTTTTTTGATATTGTTTTTGGTATTTTTTGGATATTTGAATGTTTTTGAAGTTTTCAAAATGTTTTGAGGCTTTTATGGTCTTTTCAAATATTTTAATGTTTTTTGGAGTTTTTGAAATGTTTAACCGAGAGAACAAGACCTAAGGGACATACCTATGGCTTGAGGGATTATTAAAGATGGCCTTTCCTACATGAATGCATAGAGGCTTCGTAGTTTGATTATTTTGCCTTAGATTAGAACATAATGGCTAATAATGTTTTTGGGATTTTGATAGTTTTGAGTATTTTTGGATTTTGATGTTTTTAGATGTTTAGGGTTTTTGATGTATTCCGACATTTAGGGTTTTTAAAGTTATTTGATGTTTTTGAGGATTTTTTGGATGGTACCTAGATCACAATGTCAAGATCATGTTGTGAGATATAGGACATAGATCAAGATTTATTCAGAACCAAGATGCAAGTACCAACCCTCAATGTCTAGAAATGTTTGGAATTCCTTGAATGAATGCATCTAGATCAGGATGACATTGATGGATCAGCATGTGAAGGATACAAAAGACTATCTTGTAATAAGATAGAGTATGATCATTAGGATAGTGATAGATATAGGCTATGGGATTGCATGGGATATAATAGGATCAACAATAATTACCATGCCAAGATTTTTCCATAAGCAAGTTTGAAGTATACCCCAAACCTTTGTCAAGATTGAGATAATTTGGAGATTTGGATGAAAATGGACTAGATAGATGGATTGTGGATTTATTATGATGACTTTTTTTTTGGATTTATTATGGATGGGATGAGATGCTTCCACCTAGAATGACACATGTAAATGCTCAATTCTACTCATGACACATGTTTGCTAGGTTTTCATCGTAGTATTTTCCCAAAGTTCCACTGAAGTCTTTTTCATTGGAGGACAGTTTCTCTCTTTAATGTTTTCTTGATTTTTTGATTTATTATTATTTTGTGATTTTTTATAATTTTTGAAATGCTAAGATCATGTTGAACCACTTGGTGGTGCTGATGTGGATGGTAGTGCTTTCATGATGTGCTAATGATATCCTGCTTGTAGAAGTTTCTTTTCCAATATGCAAGTGCTTGAATGCAACTCCTGCATGTTCTTGTCTTTTTCAATATTGGAGTTAACCTCACCTAGATGCACACATCGTGATAGAGTTCATTTAGATTCATTATGATAAAGAGTTGCTGCCAAGACATGATCAATGTGAGATGTAGATATAATTAATTTTAAGATGGATGGAAAAATGCAATGAGAGGTATGAGATGCAGATGGATTGGGCAATAGTTTGGATGATGGATCTTTGATTCTCCAAACTTGGGAAGATGAGGAATGAAATGTGGATATGGAATTTTGAGTGGAATTAGGACCAACTTCTACATATAATTTGTATGTCACTCTTGAAGCTTTCTTTTGCATTAGTGGAAATCTTTGATGGATGAAATTCCCTTTTTATTTTCCCCCATAGTTTCTTTAACTAATGGAGTTTGATAGGGATTGTTTTCTTTATTTTTCTTTGGCATCCATTTGAATTTTATTTGTCCATTTTTATTTGTTGATTCTTTAGCTTCAATAACATGTTTTCTTTGATATAGAATTTCTTCTTGTTGGTCCCAATTGATGGGTGGAAAGATGCAAGTATAATTATTCATGACATGGATGGTTGAAATGCTGGTA
The DNA here is from genome assembly GCA_007258455.2 of Sequoia sempervirens. Taxonomy (NCBI): domain Eukaryota; kingdom Viridiplantae; phylum Streptophyta; class Pinopsida; order Cupressales; family Cupressaceae; genus Sequoia; species Sequoia sempervirens. Next base: position 637,037,863 of record VDFB02271358.1, on the reverse strand, counting down.
GTAGTGTCATCATAAGGATTCTTCATGACTCCCATGTTGATGTTTACATTAGATAAAGTTACCCCTACTATGATGGAGGTATCACTGATATGTTTAGATTAATTAATTGTCAAAAAAATGATACCTTGTTGTTCAAGATTATCAACCATTTGCACTACTTATAGGATATTGTGTTTATGTAGGTATAATCCTTCTCTTTGATAATGCATCCACTGATAAACTGCCATTGAATATGATTTATCTTGAAAACACGATGCTACTTTTTCTATGTTTTGTTGGGAATCTTCAAAAGTAGTAGTAGAAACCTTGGATCCTATTTATTCTTCAAAATATGTTTGTGATTCAAAATAAATGTAGGAATCTTCTTCATGATTTGTGTCTAGAATGTCACCATGAATTTATGTGAATTCTATCATTGCTTGACCAATTATAAGGATTTTAAGAGTATAAAACTCTTGTTTAAGAGGATGATCATCTACGTGTCCATCAAAAGTAAGCATCTCATGGGTAGATGTAGGAGTGATTTTTGTATGAGTATAGTCATTGTTTTTGAAAATTTGCATGGATTGGAAAATACTCATTAGATCATAATAGTATTTTGGGGAAGTGAACTCTTCATCTTGACTTATCTCAGAGCAACTGTCATTAACATATTAGAAAATACTATTTATATCATGATAGTACTTTAGAGATATAGACTCTTGATCTTGACTTGTTTTGAAGCAACTTTCATTATACTTGGGATTATTTTCTTGACATGGACCTTGAATTGATGGTGGAGCATAGATAGAAGACCCTTGAATGTTTTTAATGGAATCGAATGAGGTGATAGAGGCTTCTCTTCGTATTGGAGTTTCTTCAATGTATCTTATCATGAAGTCATATAAGGGATGTATGTTGCAATATGAGACATATTTAATGCTATCATTTCAATATAGAATATTACTGGACATTGTTGATTGATCTTGATCATGCATTATTAAAGTATCTTGATACATGTCCAATTCCTCATCTTGTGAAGAATGAGTATTAATGATATGTCCTACTATGTTGTCATAGCTATGGTTCACATTAAATTAAATTTTTGTCTTTCCTGATCTTTAGCCTTCCCATGATCAAGCATTGAATTTTTATAGATTCCTAGATCTTTTTTTCTAAGTTTCCAACTTGTTGATCAACAATTACTTCTCCTTGATCAATAAGGTCTTGGATGAGATGTTTTAGCTTAACACAATTTGTGTCTTATGACCTTTTATTCTATGATATTGGCAAAATTCATTGTCATTATATCATGAGGGTTTTATTTTAGGTTCAAGATAATTTTGAAACTTAGGAAGTTCAATGTGCTTTGATTAGATCAATTTATTTAGGACCATTTTGATGGGATCCGCCAAGGGAGTGAATTGTCACTAAGGAACATTATTAGGTCTTGGTGGTGGTCCTCGTGAAGGATTAAAATTTTGGAAATTCTATTGGGTAATCTGTAGGGGACACGTTTGATATTGAGGATTGCTTTGAGGTAGGGGACATGTTTGATATATGGGGTTTGTCACTAGAACTAGATGGTTGTTTGGTTGCAAATTTACGTAGATCCCTTGGTAATGAGTTCTTTTTCAATGTTTATAAATTTGGATATAAATTCTTAGAAATTTGATACACATTGCATCTATAATTGGAAGATGAGATCCATGTTTTTAGATTTCCTACCATAATCTCTACTTGTTATTTTTTGGGTATTGACCATTTGTATTTGCTCGCCTTATGTCTCCATATTTGTAGGAAAGAGGCAAAGGATTCTCCTTTATTTTTTTTAAGAGTGTATAATTCCTTCAAGGTGATTTCGGCATCAATATTATAGGAGAAATGAGCTTTAAATTGATCTATGATTTCTTGGAATATTTTAATGTTGGGTGGTAAATATGAAAACCACTCAATAGCTTCCCACCCAAACTACATGGAAAAATTTGCATTAGGTATGAATCATTATAGGAAACTTCCATGCAAGCTACATAAAATTGATCTTTAGGGTTACCATGTCCTTTGTATTTATCAAACTTTGATATTTCAAAGTGTGGGGGAAAGGGTAACATTGTTATGCTTCTGTTGAATGGGTATGAACACAAGTCTTGAATAGTGTATGATTTTTTTGTCTTTCCCATTTGTATATCCTGAATTTGTTATGTTAATGTTTGGATCTATGAGGATGTATCCATAGGTGGAACATTTGTTAACATGTTGTACATGTTATCTAGGTTTGGATCTTGATATGGAGGGACATTTGTTCCATATGAACCCGTTTGATATTGGAGATTGCTTTGAGGTAGGGGACACGTTTGATATTGAGGATTTCTTTGAGGTAGGGGACCCATTTGATAATTGCCTTGATATTGAGGAGATGCATTATGATATCCATATTGAATCTGGGGAACAACATTTTGCTGTGAATGGTTTGGTTTTTGATAATGGATGTATGATGAATGTTAAGAATTTTGTTGAAGGTTTTGTTGTGCAAGTAATTATTGTTGGGAAATTTGTTGTTGTTGTGCCTAAAGTTGTTGTAAGGTAATATATTGATGATGTTGAGGATGTTGCGAGGTATATTGATGTTGTGGAATGGTATCTTGACAAGATTATTGTTGATGTTGTTGTGGAATGATGTTTTTTTGTTTTTGTTTTTGATTAGGTAAGCAACATTTTTAGGATGTTGTACCCTACACATAGAGCCACAAGGGCCAATAGAGTTCAAGATCAAGATTTTTGTTGATTTTGTTGATGATGTTGTGGGATGATGTTTTGTTGAGTTTTTTGATGAACATATATGTTTTATAAGGGCAATGTGGTTAAGGGATTTCTCCCATAGTTCATCAAATTTAGATTCAACATGTTTGTATTTAATATGTTCATGTTTGGTATGTTCATGCTTGGTATGTTCATGTTTGGTATGTTTGTGTTTAGGATGTTTGGATAGGGTACACTTATTTTTTTTAAGTTGGTGTATGGTGGTTCATTGTTTGTAGTTTGTAAAACTAGGTTGGTTGGAGTCCCTATATTTTGGATTTTATGAAGTGAGTTGTTATATTGATTCGTGAAGTTCATTTGATCCGCTCCTTGTAAAGTGACCATGGGTTGACTTAATACATTTTTTGAAGGTGTTTTAAGTATTTGTTCAATGATATTATGTACAAATGGGTCACTCCCTTGTGGACGATTCTTTTCTCCAAGATTTGACAAGATTGGTTGTTCCCTAAGTTGATTGATATCAAATTTTGTAGGAAATTTAGCACCTTGTTGTGTGAGTCTTAACATGTATAAGTTGAGATCTAGACTTATCCCTGCATCTATTGATTTAACAAGAGATGGGTCTTGTTGCATGTCTAATATTTGTTCGGAAGTGAATTCAAAGGTTTTTTTCATGATGCCTTCTATATGTATTATTTCAACTTTCACAAGATTTGGTTGTGTTTTTGTTGGCAAAGTAAGTTCGTACCCTTTAGAATTTGTTTGAGGCATTCCATAGGGTTGATCACTAGCATGGGTGGTATTAGGAGCATTGAACCATTGGGATTTAAATCCATGTTTTTCTTGTATTTAGATCTTGTTGTGATCATACAAATTGTAATAACCCTAGGAGTATGGATTTTTGACAATGTGTGAAGATGCTTTTTGTTGGAATGTTTGAGTTGCCTCAAATTGAGCTAGAAAACATACCTTAAGGTTATTTGGTCCAAATGATGAATGCTTTTTAGATGAGTGGATGGAGTGAAACCTTGAATTTTGGATAAATCTTTTTTTGGATAAATCTCCTATTTTAGATGTGTTTGAAGATAATCTTTTGTTTGCACGAAACTGATGAGTGTAAGCAAAAAGAGGATGATAATGAGATTTACAAGCTTTGGGAGTAGACTAATGACTCCAAAGCAAGTTAAAGATCACAATGTTTGATACTAATTTGACTAAGTACCTTGAAGATGATAGTTCTCCAAGAAAAGAGTTAAACTAGGGGATGATGATAGAGATTTGCAACCAAAAGTGATCTATGTCAATTTCTAGGTTGTTTGGTTTGAATGTGTTGATTTGTTGTTTGATAGTAAGGCTGAATTGATCCAAAGACAACTAAAGATGTTTATAATAGTTTAAAGTGCAATTGTAATGTGAAATGGACATGAAGATATGTATTTTTTTGGTATTTTGAATGATTAGGAAAATTACTAGTTTATTCTGCATGAATATCAAGTTTTTTGATGTTTTCCAGTCACAATTTAGAATCTAGAAAAAATAAGGTTTTCTATTTTTTCTTTAAAAGACAAAGGCATGTCACTATTTTATACAAAGGAATCATAGTATTTGCAAAGGAACCTAGGTTCAATAGAAGTATTGCATTGTTGAAGCAAAGGTGTCGCAATACATATTTCTAGATTTTACCTTGAAACAAAGGTGCTAAGATGTGCAAAGGTGTCGAGATGCAGAAGAGTTGTTTTGAAAAAAATAGAAGCATCAGTTTGCACAAAGGCATCACATTGTCAAGATAGGTGTCACAACTTGTTCAATAGTTGAATTTTTTGTAAGTTGACCTAGGAGTTTAAAAATTCTAAAGTCTGATTTTGTGTTTGATTATTTTGAAAAGTGATAGAAAATAATAAAAACATGTAAGACTAACTCAATTGGATGTTTGGAATATTTTTACGTGTCTTCTTCAACAAGACCATGGTAATTGGTATCACAAGTAGATTTACAATAAAGAAAAACTATAGATACACATCCTAATTTAGTGGTAAATCAAGAATTATTAGCTTAGAGTAGGCTTGCACAATAAAATACCTTCCAATGAGTGGATGATTAGAGTATACCAAGGTCATGTATCACTTTGAAATATCTTACCTTAAAAGGAAAAGTTTCAAATAAAATTTCTATCATTGGTCAATATATATACAAAATTATTTTTATTTATTTAATAAAATTTATTTTACTTTATTTTAATATATTGTTTGTTTAATCTTTATTTAAATCATATTTTAATTTTACTTTTAAAAGCTAGCATCTATTTAATTTTTCCACTATTCCACATAAATAACACATACACAACTTTAAAGAAAATAAAACAAGATCTTATTGCAATTTGAAATTTACTAAAGAAAAAATGTTTTATTATCATTTTTTATTATTTGATTTTGTTGTAATCCAATTTGAAATTGCTTTAAAAGAAATAAAATATACTTTTATGATTTTTTTTTATTATTTGATTTTATGAACATAGACTATCAAACCTCATTGCTCAAGTGATCAACATCATGATTGTTTGTTTTTCTTTTACTATTACATATTCATATGTTAATTTTTTAATTTTATAGTCATACAAGTGTTTTTAAATATATGTTATTGCGTTTTGTTTTTATATTTTAAAATGTAATAAATAATATCTAATTATATGTAATTTTTCAATAGTTTAATTCGTATGTAATAATATATATTTTTAAATTTTGATGTTTTTATATTTAAAAATAAATATTGGCTTTAAATATTTTTGGTGAACATGATCGTAGTGCTACACTTCATTCCTTGTTATCACTAAGGATATGCTTCATATTTTCATTCTTAATTCTTTTTCCTTCAAATCTTACACTTCAAAAAGAAATTATAACCCAATTTTATATTATTGTTAATATTTTAATATTTAAAGTTTAAATAGTAAAGTACAAAAGATAACCATAGTAAGTAAATAAAAAAAATCCATTTTCAACTATTCTTAAATATCAAATATTTCAATAGTTGAAAATATTTTTTTGCCAATAAAAAGGATAATTACTTACCATTGTCATTGCTCTTACACTTGTTGAATTCTTAATTTATCTCCTCTAAAATTCATTCATTGTTTGAGTGATTGTAATAGCACTACTAAGATTCATGTCAAGATCTTCCAACTTTGAAAAAGCCTCCATGTGTTTATAGTTAACATACACTACATGTGTGTGTGTGTGTTTTTAAATTTTTATTTATTTATTTTGTGTTGATCTAGCTTGAATGGATGGTGATGCTTGGCTACTATGTGGTGTGGGCATAGGTTAGGGTTTCTGCACCCTATTTGCATGTTTTTTGTTATGCTGGCAACTTCCTTAGCTATGTGTAGGGGGGGAGGGCATTTGTCTTCAGTGTGGGGTCATGTCTTGGGGTGGGCTACAAATTCTTATCCTCTATTTCTTGTTGTGTCTTTCGCATGGGATTCTCTTTTGCTAGGTGGTTGATTGGTTTGGAGGCACGAGATCTCCATTATTTTGGTTTCTATTGCTACTCATATAGATCCTTTATGGTTTTGAATTGTGTTTTGGCTCCATCGAGGGTTTTGTGGTGCATGCGTGGGGGATTTATTTCATCCATGAATGGTGCTTCATGAGGCCTTGGATAGGCCAGATCTTTCTTCTCCATTTCTTGGAGCAGGTTTGGATTACCTGAATATGGCTAAACTTGGTGAGGGTTTGTCAAAGAATGGGGTTTTTAGAAAAAAAGTGAATGGCTACTTGGAGAGATCTCAAAATTTCCCTGCTTTGGTGATCCAACCAAACTCGGTGGTTGAGGATGTGAGTTATTTGAGAAAATGTGTATTGATTTACAAGTTTATGGGGACATAGGTTTCACTCCCACTTTTGGAATCGTGGGTACAAAGGATGTGGAATCCTAAGGGTGGCATATAAGTTATGTTGGCAGCTAATAATTATTTTATGGTGGATTTTTCTTGTTTGTCAGATAGAAATATGGCTTTTGAGGGAGGACCATATTTCTACAATTAGGTGGACCTTTTTATTAATCCATGACATGCATTATTCAACTTTGTGGAGGAGCTCTCCTCTAGGGTTCTTGTTTGGGTGCATCTCCCATGTCCGCCTCTAGAGTTTTGGAGAAGTGGTATTTTCCAAATGGTTACTCTTTTTTTTGGGAAGCCTGTTGGACCTTCTCAACAAATGTTGAATAAAAAGGTATTTTCTTTTGTGCATGTTTGTGTGGAAATTGATTTGAATAACTTGCTACTAGACTCTATGGAAATGTACATAGGGTATTCCTCTTGGACTCAACAATTGGACTATGAGGCTTTGCCTTTCCAATGCCAGATATGCCATGAGTATGACCACCTTCAATGGAAGTGTCTTAGAATTATCCATGAAATTTTTTTAGGGGTTATCCCTTCTAATCCTGAGCCTAAGGGGGATAAAGGGAAAAGTCCAATGATGGGGGTGATAGATGACAGGGAGGATTTTATTCCAGTAAAGGCTTGCAAGAAGGGTTTTAGATGATTTGGTTTAGGAAGAAGGGTTTCCTATAATTATGTACATGATGGAAGGTTCTTTGGCTGGGGATCGTACAACTTCTCAAGAAGCATCTTTCCTCATGTCTTCTCAGATTGGGGGTTAGGAGGTGCAGATGGATATCAATTCACTTCTATCAAATCCTAGGTTGTTAGGGGTTGGGAAACCTTTAGAGGATAAATATTGGGGGTTCTATCTAGTTTGAGACCTACTTCAATGGACGTTGTTGATGATATTGGGAAAATTAAAGTAGGTACGCTAGCTTTGGGTTCACAACCAATGATCCTTAAAAATGGGCTCTAGAGAAGCCTCCTAAGTAGGTTGAAAGAAGGATTAGGAAAGGGTGAAATTAACTGGTGAGCCATTAGTGGAATATGGTTTAGTGAAAACCATGAAATCCCACTTTTCTCATCCTCAATGATGATTTTTGTCTCATGGAATGTAAGGGTTATGAATAGCATCCCTAGAAAAAGGCTATTCAAAATGTGATTCACATGCATTCTCTAGATGTATTTCTCTAGGAGACTAAGTTGATTGTTGAAGCTATGTTAAGTTTTGCCTCTAAGATTTGGGTTGTAGACCAGTTTCAGTGTATGGGAGCTCAAGGTAGTTCTAGTGGAGTTGCTTGTTTAGGAAATACGTGTAGAATAGTTCTTATGTGGTGGATCTCTAGCAGACACTCTATGTCTTTGGGTACCTCAAGTTTGGAATCTAGTGAAATAATCCTTTCTAACATTTATGCTTCAATGGAATTTATTAGAAAATATTTTCTTTGGTCTCATGTTAGATACATGCAGGCCCTGACCCTTTTTCATCATTGGATTTTGGTAGGAGATTTCAATGCCATCCACTCTTTGGAGGAGAAGAGGGGGAGTTCAACACGACTAGAGCCTTTGTCTACACTTCTTAGGGGAAATGTTACTTCTTTCAAGATGTTTGACATTAAGCCTAGCAATGTTATGTTTGCATGGAATAATAGGAGATGTGGGAAATATGTATATTTAAAAAGGCTAGATAGATTCTTGGTTTCCAACTTTTGGGTTGGAGATAAATGGATAACCAGTTTGAAGATCCTTGATTGGAGAGGCTCTAATCATTGGTCGATCAAACTATTTATTAGCACATTCAGCTACCCAATAAAGAAGTCCTTAAGATTTCATCTTATGTGGCTCAAGGATTCATTGCTTCATGACCTTGTTCCTATGTGGTGGCATAAAGGGAAATTGGCTTATGGCACCGCTATGTACTCATTTTCAAAGAGACTCCAATTTATGAAGTATATGCTAAAATGATGGAATAGGTAGTAGTTTGGTAATATATTGTGTCACCAACAAATGTATAGTTGACATTTTTATGTCACTTGAGTCTTTCTAGTGGACTTTGACTTGATTTTTCCTAGATTTAATGTTGTAATGTGGCCAACACATTCACATTAGGTCTTGGACCCTCAAGAATCATTAAGAATTCTAGGATGTCTTGTAAAAATGTTGTGAAGTGTTGTAACCCACTTTCACACTTTTCTAGGACCCTTTCATTTAATTCAATTAAATAGTCTCTTTTTATCACTTATAAAGTCTTATTTCAAAGTGTTGTAACCCACTTTCACACTTTTCTAGACTTGTCATCACTAATTCAACCCTTTCTCATGTTTAAGTGACCCTTTAATACACTTTCCAACCATTTTTAAGTGTATTTTTGAGGATATTCCCATTGGAAAACATTTAATGCCCTATAATTCTTGAAACCCACTTAATTTGCTTAAGTGGGACTAAGTCGCCAATAGGGTCGACTTAGTCTTTTTTGGCACAAAATTCAAAATTATTTTAATTTTCTGGTAGGATTTTGTTCTCTAACCCTTGAGGTTGGCCTGTGATGTGTTATTTTTATAAAATTTAGTAAAATAATGTATAAATAAGGGTTTTTCCTCTCATTTTAACCCCCATTCAATCTCCTAATACATCAAGCATTCAAGCACTCATTCACTTAATCATTCTCAAGTATTCAAGCACTCTAAGCACAATCAAGTCATCCATTGGAGCACTTCATTGTATATCTTTAGATTTACACACAAGGGTTTGGTAAGTCTATGACATTGCATGTTGTCTATTTATCATTCTCTTTCCATTTCATTTCATTGTTTAGGGTTTGATTACCAAAGTGGGGTTTGACCAAGGAAAACCCTTATTCTCTAGCCCTTATCCATTTTTACCTCTTTGCATGTGTGTTTGTAGACTTTGTAGGTATATTTGTCAAATAAATAGGTGTTGAAAAGTGGTCAAGAAGTCATCAAAGCTATTCAATTCAACACAACCCTAATTGGAGCTTTGAGACACTTTTTATCTCATTTTTGCAGAATCAAGTGCAGACACCTGTCAGAAAAGCAAGTGTAGACCTGAAGCTACAGGATCATGTCCTGAGATTCTTGAAATTTTCAAGTGGAATAAGTTTCCACTACTAGTGGATCACTCTTGTTGCTAGGCCTAAAAAGTGGTTTCTGCATTTTTGGGTACCCATTTAGCAGATTCTTGTTTCAACAGGTTTTCCCAAAATTGGGACTAAGTCACCTAGCCTGGCGTAAGTGTCCTAGTCAACATTTCTAGTCAAATTTCATATTCTAGGTGCACCTCTTCAATTTTTTTTTAATGTTATTTCATCATTTATTTGCATTTTTAGGCATTTTTGCAAATCACAATGTGTTTTCCAGCACTTTGCATTTCTTAGGTTTTGCATCATTAAATCATCTTCTTTTTAGATCAGTACATTAATATATCATAATTAGGCATATTTCATCTCATTTACATTAACTTTGAGTGTTGACATTTGCATTTTGGACCCCTCCCCTTTCTCCTTTTAGGTGAAAAACCCTAGAAGGAGCAAAGTAGTGTGTGGGAAATCCAAAATCATTGTCCACATATATTCCAAGCTAAAAGGTTGAATCAAGCTTGTTTACATTCTATCTCTCAATAAATTCAAGACCCGAGTCTTATAGAGGAAAACTATAAGTTGGGAGCTGTTGTTGAGAAGGAGTTGGTTGAATGGGAGTTAAGGGAAGAAATATGTTGGAAGAAAAAATATCGTATTGATTGGCTCTAGGAAGGGGTTAGAAACATTGCTTTCTTTCACAACTCTATTAAGGATATAAGACATGAAAATCTTATTTCCTCTCTTCTATCCTTTTAGGGGAATCAATTGTCATCCTTTGGTGAGATTTCAAAAGAGGTTGTTTGGTATTACTCTTTACCTTATTCTATGAGGACTCCATTCTTGCTAGTTAGGAAGAATCCCTAATTTTTGGAGTGCATTTTTCCTTTGATTTCTAGTGAGATGAAGGATTCTTTGATCAAATTGGTGTCCATGAGTGACTTGGAGGAGATTGTGTTTCTTATGAAGAGCTCCGGCCTTGATGGATTTCCTGTTGAGTTTTTTCAAGAGTTTTGGGAAATCATCAAGTTCAATATTCTTGAGTTAGTATAGGAATCTCAAAGGAACAAGCAGATGTTAAAGGACATGAATGCTAACTTTCTTGCTCTTATCCAAAAAAATGAGGGATATACTCTTTGGACCTCTTCAGACCCATTGGTTTGTGTAATGTGGCTTATAAGATTATAACCAAGTTGATAGTTGAACATCTAAAGCCATGGTTGGGAAGGTTGATCTCCGAGGAGTAGGGAGGATTTGTTTATGGTAGGAAAATTATTGATGGGATTGTTGTTGCTATTGAATTTATTCACTCCATGGCTGCTTCCAAGGAGAAGGCAATGCTTATTAAGCTCAACATGGACAAAGCTTATGACCATGTTAAATGGGCTTTCCCTTGTAAGATTCTACATGGTTTTGGGTTTAGTAGTGATTGGATTGAGTGGGTAATAAGATGTGTCACTTCCTATTCCTTCTCATTTCTTATCAATGGAGAGCCTTCTGAGTTATTTGGTGTGTCTATAGGCCTTTGGAAAGGAGACTCCCTATCCCCCTATTTGTTAATTTTAATGGTTGAAGGATTAGGAATATTTATTAAATCTCGTATGAGGCAAGGATTGATTCAGTGTTGGTTTTGGGGCAACAATATTCATTCCCAATTCCACTTACAATTTGTGGACGACACTGCTTTGATGGTTGTGGCCAAAGTTGAGGGGGTAATCAACTTTCAAAAGACTTTAGATATTTTTTGGCTAACTTGGGGGAAATAATCAATTAGGGTAAGTCATCTATTTTTATTCTTCAGTACTCCAAATCTTATGTAGCAAAGAATAACTTGGATTCTTTTGTTTCAGATTGGCTCACTCTGCTTTGTTTATATTGGTATCCCCATGGTTGTGGGTTCTCTCCCAAGGGTGTTTTGGTAGGATGTTATTTATAAGTTTCACAAGAAGGTTAGCCATTGGAATTGTGTGTGGCTTTCTACAATGGGCAAGGTGAATCTTTTGAAGTCAGTGGTTTAGGATCTCCATATATATAGATGTTTTGTGTGCTTGGCTCCTTCTAGTTTCATTAAAGAATTTTAAAGTCTCTCTCATAAATTTTATTAGCTAAAAATTTTCTCTCAAGGAAGTCGAGCTTGGTCAAATGGAAGTCTATTTATAGGTTGAAGTAGGTTAGGGGGCTTTGGCTGAGACAGGTTGGGCTTAATGGTCAAGTGTTAGCAACTTTATATTGGAGATTTTTTATTAATAAACACCAGACTTGGGCTAAGATATTGACATATAAGTATCTAGGGGGAGTGGAGAGTGTTGATGTTATGAGAATTGGCTTCTTGGGGAAGGGTTCTATTATTTGGGGCACCCTTAAAGGGGGTGCTAATCTCATCAAGGAAGGATTGTTTCAGATCTGCAATAGGGGATCTAAGGCTTTGTTTGATTCATTAGATGAGCATCCCAATATTATGTTAATGTACCCTCATTTGTAGTCTTTATGTAACATTTTTTTGGATTTCGGTTGGTGTTAGGTGGCTGATTTTAAGACTTCTTAGACCTTTGATCAAGTTACTGTGTCGAGATGGAAGGATCCTCATGAGTGGCCACCTGGGGGTTTGTTGGAGGATTGTTGTGAGCTAAAAAATATCTTGGTTGGTAGAGTTTGTAATTCTTTATTGGTGTTTGATGTCCTTGCTTGGGGTCTGAACCTGAAAGGAAAATTTACAATTTTCTCTAGATATCAGGAGTTGGACAAGTAGATTTTTTGGAGTGTTGATGTTCCTTGATGGAAATAGCTTTGGAACAAGTTCTCTTGGCCTAAATGTAACTTTTTCTCTTGGCTTGTTCTGCAAAATAAGTGTCTCACTTGGGAGAATTTATGGAAGAGAGGTTTCCAAAGTTCTTCTTTGTGTGTCATGTGCAACCATAGTGAAGAGTACTCCCTAAATTTATTCCTTCAGTGTTCTTTTGCTAGGGAGTTGTGGCATTCTTGGTGGGGATTTTGGAACTAGACATATTTTGATGCCTCCTCTTTGGCCAAAGTTTGGGGCCAATTGGGGATCCACTTGCCAAGACTCCTTTTCTTCAAATCTCTTGGAAGATCGGGCCCAACCTCCTTATCTAAAAAATATAGCTTGAAAGAAATCACAAGATTTTTCAAGACAAGTTCATGCAGGTTCAACAGTTGTGGATGAGATTTATTAGTTCTCTTAAGGAGTTTGTTGATGCAAAATGTGATTTATCTATCTCAGTGGAGCTAAGGGATAGTGGTTTTGTTTAGACTTTGGGTCTTACTAATGAGATCATGAGTGGCTCATGGTCTAGGTCGAGGGGGTTGGATAAAATGAAAATTTAGAGATTTTTCTATTGGTCTCCCCCTCCTCAAGGGATTTTGAAAATCAACATTGATGAATCTTCTAGAGGTAATCCTAGACATGCTAGGATCAGAGGTAGTATTGGAAGAGATAGCTCAGGAGTTGTTGTGTTCTTCTTTTTTGCATATAGAGGCCAACAAACTAATAATTTTATGGAAGCTTCCGCTATTATGTTTTCTTTTGAATGAGCTTGTGCCCTTGGCTAGAGAAGAATTATTTGTGAGTTAGAACCATAGATAGAGATTGAGATGTTGAATAGATGACAATGGGAGGATGTTAATTGACAACTATCCTTGGTGGTTAAACAAATATCTTTCCTTAGTGAGTCATTAGACTCTATTACTTTTTTCCATATTCCTCGTGAATGGAATAAGGTGGCTAACTGCTTGGCGAAGTGGGCTTTTGAGAAGATGGAGATGTGGAGTGTGGATGTTTGGGGAAATCCTTCAACTAAATGCTCTCAATAGTTGGAGCACTTAGTAATAGAAGGCATGAGAGTTTTTCTGGGGGTTTCTAGAAGGAAATGACTGGGTTGGAGATTTTATTTTGATATGGGCCTTTTGATATCTTCTTTATTGTACTATTTTCTCTCATTCAATAAAATTTTACCCCTCTTTTTATTAAAAAACATACACCACATGTGTAGTAACTTATCATTAGGAGAATATGTGTGGAATCTCAAAAATTTTGGGACTTAAAATACCATAAATAAGGTGATGAGATATGTTTTGAGACTTAAATGTTAGCATTTTTTTTATAGTTTTTTAAGATATAACATACACATATATTCTTGTAGTACTAGTAAGTGATACACATGTCTACCTTTCCAATGAGATGAGGTCCATTTGATGCTTGTAGAACTTCTCAAGTCCAAATTTTACACTGACTATATTATGCCTATATTTGAAATTAAGTTAATAAAAATATATAAGACGTAAATCAAAGAAAAGGAAAAAAGAGAGATAATATGGAACACACTAAAATTGAGATAATTTATGCACTAACCACTCTTAATTTAAAGTTCAATTGCATACAATATTTGATCCAATTTGAATACTTATTACTATGTTTGAAATTTTATTTTAAATATTTTTCATTGTAGTGATTTTTAAATGGAAGCCAGGCTAATGCTTTATTAAAAAATATGTGTACTCTTTAAGTGTATATAACAACATATGTACAAGTTTATTATTTATCATAAGGCATGCTTAGATGGGAAGTCTACTAACGTGATCTTATTGTCTGTTATGTTATTGTTATTAGGGGGAGTGGGTTTACAATGACCTTGTGATGAGGTGTTTGGTGATATTGTTAGATAAAACTTTTAGGGGCTCATTTGGAAGCATCTAAGGATGGTGTTATGAACTCCCATTCTATTATTGTAAGAGCCCAAAATTACATGGGTTGACATCTAGTTCCATGATTACTTAGTGATCCAACTCATGAACCAAAAGGTGTGAAATATATTACCTCTCAATATTCTTTTGAGTTGATGATAGTTCCCTCTTCCTCCTTAGCCCATTTTTCATCTTGTTTAGCCCCCAAACTAGGTTCCACAAACTTACACACCTACAAAGACCTTAGTCCAACCTTTGAAATTTGAAGGGTTATTTAAGAGATTTTAAGGTTGCATTGGTGACCTAATTTAATTTCTAGGGTTACCTAGGTGACCAACCTTGAAAAAAGGGTTGACCTTTGTTGTCATCCTCTAATGGTTCAATAACTAAGCCCTTAAAGTTGTAACTTAGAGATTAGATTTCTGAACTAAGTAATTATATTGCTCATCATGAAGGTTCATTTCATTGTCAACCCAAGGACACAAACTTGTAATGGGTCAACACTGTATGTGCATTATGACTCAACTATAGTCATCCTCATCCTATAACTAGAAAGGAAATAGTACTAAAAATAAATGTTTGAAAGGAATTAACATAAGTATTGACCATGAATCAATAGCTAAAATAATTGTCAAAAACTAAACTAAACTGAAATGGATGACAAAAACATAAATCTCACCAAACATATAGGAAGTTACTTTGTCTTCCTTGGTTGTAGGAACATACACATAACATAGTTCCAATGGTTGTAGGAACAAACAACTGCTAAGACTACAACTAGTTACTAAACAAAAAACTAACTACTAAACTGAATGAATGGAATTCTCACCAAGTGGGCCCCCTTGAATGAGTCTTCCTTAAGCTAACTCAGATGCAACAAATCAAAATATCATTTTATTCATCAAAAACATGATTAAATCATATCAACAACATGGCTATATTTCTTGAAATTGAAAATGCAAGTATAATATCAGAACATCCAACCTTGTGAAGAGGGATATTCGATCATTATTTTCTAGAAGCAAAGATTCTAACTAACCCCAACTAACTAGGCAGTCAAATCCATCAAAATAGGAGGATGCCATTTATTGAAAGCATGAAAAAGAGGAAGGAGGTTATGCATGCACAAGAATTTAGTCAAACTAGTCTTTCCTTAATGAGAATCCAACATAACAACACCTCCTAAATCTGCTCAACTAACATACATGATCATTTAAAGGTAAGTTACAACTTCCACATGAGCTGGAAGTTCCCCGCCATTGGAATTTTTCCCTCCATTGACCTCTTTAATGACCATGTCCTTGAATTCTTTAGCAACCAACTAGCTGGCATGAATTGCTTCCAACTTGTAGGCTTCATTTATATCTGCATCTTAATGTGAACTTGCATAATGACATTAGCATGCAAAAAAAATTATCTATCCATAAAAACCTTAGAATAACATTCATTCAATCATTTGATGTAAAATTAATATAGATATATCACATAGTAGGTTAAATATCATCAAAGGTTACATGGGTAAGTTCATGCCCAAAGTTCATAAATTTAGGGAAATAACATAGAGAGTGTCAATAGCTAGGTGCTAAATTCCATAGTAACAACAACAAATATGTGATAAACCTTATCAAAATTGAGCCATTATTTGGACTCATCATGTCCCCCCAACCTAATGATCTGTTGGTCCTCCAACAAAGAGAACTTAATTCCTTTCCCTAATCAAAGCTTTGGAATCACCAATTGTTGTTTTCCCTTGATCAGTCTCTACAATATCTTAGTTTGAATCCCAATAGAACCCCTGCTTGCTTTCCAACCTGTCCCACCTTGGCTTCTCTATGCCTATCCTTGGCTTCTCTATGTTTATATCATATTGATAGCTTATGTAGTTTGGTACTGGCCACAACAAAATAGGTGGCTGAAATATCAACAGAAGCCAATAGTGCTGCTTCATCCTTCCAAGATGTATGTACCTAATGCTTCGTTTACATGTTGCATAATAATTTTGTAGGGAATGGGGTTCAACTTGTTTTAACTGATTTGGAAAATAATTCCATCTTTGTGATGTATACCCCAACACTATTTTTCCTATAGTAGTAGCTACTTGCTCATATTCTTGGTATGCTTCCTCCATAGCAGGCATGATCCTCTTTTTGTATTGTAGATTATAAAGAAATTTGTGCCATGTGTAGTAAATGCCTGTAGGATTTCTTGATTCAGCTCTTAGAGATAAGGGGTTATGTTGTTCTCTTTCTTTGTATATTTTGAATTGTTGCCTCCAGCTGATTTCATTTGGAATCCATGACATTAACACCCTCAAATGAGTATCCCCAATGTACAACAATGGATTAAATTCATGGTCATTGGGAACAACATAGTTATGCAAGTACAATTCACACAATAGATTTTCAACTTCAAGAGGAGAGGATTGATAAGCTTGGAAAAATTCCTGTGGGGTTTCAATGGAAGGGCTTAGACTCGAACTAACCCTTCACAACTTAAAAGAAAGATGATGCTCCTTTAAATTCAATCCATATACCCATGGAGGAGTTTTGCATGCCATCATTTGTGGTACTAAATCCACCACATTTTCTACCTTATCCTTTAATGTAGTGATCTTTGCATTCTTCTCTTCAATTTCTACATTTTTCTTATTGACTTCTTCCTGCAACTTGAGTTTTTCTTTGTTCCATTCTTTCTCTTTCTTTTGCATTTCATTCCATAAGTCCAGGGATACTGATGCCCATGAAAAAGTAGGAGGTTTGTGCTTTCCCACTAAGATATTTCCTTGCACCAGTTCCTGATGTTCATCTTGCTCTTCTAGGACTGGTTCTTGATGTTCCATTTGCTCTGTTTGCACTAGTTCCTAGTTTTCAACTTGCTCTACAACAATAGCAAGTTCTGCCAACCCTATGTTTGCCTGCTCCTTAGGAGCTTCTTCCACTTCTATATTCACCTACCCCTTAGGAGCTTTTGTCTCATTCCTAGGTGTCCTTCTGAGTCTAGGGCTCCTTTCTAGTGGCACACCAATAGTAGACTCAGTTAGTTTTGATTTCTTTGGAGGGATTTTATTTTTCTCAGCATCTGCAAGATGACTAGTGTCTTCAATTTTCCACTTCCTAGGACTAGGTTTTAATTTTCCTAGTTTTTTCTTCTTAGCCTTCCCTTTGCTAATTTCTACTTTTCTCATTTATGCTTCCTCTTTTCAAATGGAAACCCTAGTGTGAACTGGAGTTTTAGGGGAAACATCAACATTGGGGCCCGAAGATGAGCTTTCTTCATCTATATGCTCTGACTCAGAGGAACCTATTTCTACTAAAGTTCTGCTATAGGAGGATTTGTGCTAGGGTTTACCCCAAAAGTTGAAGCTCCAAAAGTGATTTTAATAACCCCATCTTCCCCACTAACCCTATGAGTTAGGGGTTGACCTCTAGGACCCACATTTTCTAATCTAAATTCATCAATGTTCAAAAATTTGTCCCATGACATATTGGGCACTTTTTGAAAAGATTTTTCTACTAGCAATTTAATTAAATAGTGATGGAAAACAAAATTTTCCCTACCTTTTTGTGTCTTAGCAGCCATGATTCAAGAAGGTTGTACAAAACATTTGAAACATTCATCCTTGTGATGTGTCTCATATGATTCAAGAACTTGAAATGTACAAAATGGAGACATGATTGGCAACCCTCGTAGGTAATATATTTGATAATGTGGGCAACAAATTGTTTCCATTTTTATAGAAAAGAAGTTCTCCTTGTTCCTTGTTTTTCTACAACAACTAGAGTATCACTAGGCTCAGTGGATTCTACCCTAGCTGATCTAGCATCCTTAGAAATAGGGTAGGGTTCTCCTTCAACAGGAAATCCTATTACTTCAACAATCCTCTCTTCAGTGGTTATAACTTCTATCCCTTTCAACATTTCCTTACCATCAGAAAGTGTTTGTACAAATTCCAAGGCAATGTCATCATTGAAACTCTCTAGTTTCATAAAGTACTCTAACCATCCACAATTTCTAAATTCGGCTAGAGAGAGTGCATCCTGTAGGATCACCTAGTGAACTATTGGCTGATTTTTGATTAGCTGACCTCCCATTTTTTCTACTCACACTCTGGTAAACACTTTCGACAAGGAATTCTTTCTCGCAATCCTTCTTCTGAAAACCCAATTCATTTTTTGCTTCCTACAACTCTTCACTAGTACTAGCGCCAATGTTATATGACTGTTCAATTTACCTTTTTGGTGGTATTATGGTTATGAATAAGGAAATAAAGAGGACATAAAGGATGGATATCATCAAATAAATTAGCGACGACTTAGTGTCGCATCATGCATGCGGGACATCATTTGAATTATATCATTTCAAATTTTCTACCTTGCTTGTGCATGAATGACATGTATGACACGTGGGTTCACACCCCCCAAACATAAATAAAAGCATGTGTTCACATAGGCTAGGATGTAATTACAATGTGATAGGGAATAATAATAATATGTTCTATGTGAAATATCAATATTAAAGTACAACAATTAAATACATGCATGTAAGGTAATTAAAATACATTAAGTTGTTATGCACATACTTGAAAAGTTAGTGTCTTTTGCAAGGAATGTGGAAGGAAGTACCAGTCACTAGAAAAGTCCAATTGAGCTTATTAAATGAAGTGATGATGGAGTGAAGTGATGGTGGAATGATGGTGAAGTGGTGGTGGAGTGATGGAAGAGAGAGAAGGGATGGAGATGAATGGGTAGGTATGCTTATTGATGGAGAAGTTAATTCCCACAAAAAGTGGAAATATTTATTATGATTGCATGTGTGCCTTTGAATAGTTAGAAGGATGGACACTAGGTCTACTTCCTTCTGCTACATGAACTTTGAAGTTCTGGTATTCAATAAATTGTTGCATGAACTCTTGTTTTAAGGCCAGTTTATGATATAACCTGAGATGATGACCATTGACCAGGAGCTTGAACTTGACATGATTAATTGTTGTGAGATGAACAACACCATTGGAGAAGACCTCTGCAACCTCATATGGTCCCAACCACCTAGTTTTCAATTTTCCTACATTGTCCTTATACCTAGAATCATAAGGAAGTGCCTAGTCACCTGGCAAGAACTTCTTGTCGTTGATGTATTTATCATGCCATCTAACTCTCTGGTTCTGCACCATCTCAACATGGTGAAGAGCTAATTTCCTCATCTTAAATAAGGCATTTAGTTGCATTACCCCACCCTTCTATGCCTCAAATATATCTATTCCAAGGTCTAGTGCAGTTCTAAGAGTTTTGTGTTCAAACTCTATTGGAATCATTGTTGTCTTTCCATATAATAGTTCAAAAGGAGTAAAACTAGTAGTGGTTTTCCAAGTGGTTCTATAGGCCCAAAAAACTTCTGGTAACCTATTCGCCCAATATTTTCTATGGATTTATACTATTTTGGTTAGAATAGATTCTATTTCCCCATTTGTTACCTCAGACTGGCCATTAGCTTGAGGGTGATAGGGTGTGGATTTTCTATGCCTAACATTATACTCATTCACCAATGCTATGACACGGGTGGATGTGAACTGAGCCCCTTGATCAATGACCATCTCTCTAGGAACTCCATAGCATGTGAAGATTTCTTCATAGAGGAATTCTGCAACATTATAGTCCCTAACATGTTTCATGGCTTTGACCTCAACCCACTTAGTCACATAGTCAGTACAAACCAAGATTTAAGATTTTCTATTTGATGGTGGATCAATTGGACCTACAAAATCAAGGTCCCATTTATCAAATGGTGTGATAAATACTTTAGGGTATAGAGGCTTCTCATCTGATTTAGTTGGTCAACCCATTCTTTGAAATTTATCACACTTCCTAGTGTACTTGCTTGCATCCTTATGAAGTGTAGGCCAGTAATAATCTGTATTGAGAATCTTCATGGTTGTTCTCTTGGCTGAAAAATTCCCCCACAGTGTTCATTATGGCATGCATGTAGTATATCATATGTTTCATCCTCTCTTACACATCTTCTCATCACATGATCTAGTCCAATATAGAATAAACAACTTGCAATCCATGAGAATTGGAAATTTTTCTCAATGAGAACCCTTTGCTCTTTTAGAGAGAAATGAGGAGGAACTCACCCTGTAACTAGATAATTGGCTATACATGCATACCAAGGTGTGTGTGCACTAATGAAGAAAAAAATTTCACCAGGAAAGGAGTCATCAATGACTTGAGTGTCCTCTGATGTAGTCAATCTGGAGAGAAAGTCTTCCACAACATTTTCCTTACCTAGTTTTTCTATGATGGTGATATCAAATTCTTGCATTAGCAACAACCACCTTGTTAATCTACCTAAAATCAATGGATTTTTCAAAGGTATCTTATGGCTACATGGTCTATATGGACAAAGATCTGATATCCTATGATATAATGCTTGAACTTGTTGAGAGCATAAATAACTACCAACATCTCCTTCTCTGTCACTGTGTAGTTAAACTCAGCTCCTTGTAGGTTCTTGCTGACAAATTAGATTGCATTCTCTATTGCTCCCTCTTTTTTTCCCAAGATAACCCCTATAGCATAATCAGATGCATTTGTGTAAATATGGAAAGGGAGTTCCCAATTAGGACCCTTGAGCACATGAGCATGGGTTAATGCTATTTTTAAATCAAAGAATGCTTTGTCACAATCCTCTGTCCATTGGAACTCAACATCCTTAGTTAGAAGCTTATAAAGTGGTGTTGCCATCTTACTGAAATCTTTTATGAAGCACCTATAGTATCCTGCATGTCCCAAGAAATTTCTAACATATTTTTACTTGTCAAGAATAGAAATATTGGTAATTACCTCAATCTTGGTTGGGTCCACTTGAATTCCTTTCTCAGAGATATAATGGCCAAGGACTATTCCTTCTTGCATCATCATAAAGCATTTCTCAGTGTTCAAGGGTAGATTATGGTCCTCACATCTCTGCAAAACATTTCTTAGGTTTTCTAATGCTTCTACAAAATCAGTACCATAAGTAGTAAAATCATCCATGTAGATCTCCACACAATCATGATAAATATTTGAGAATATATTGATAAATGCTCTTTGAAAGGTTGCAGGTGCATTACACAAACCAAATGGGAGTACTAAATAGGAATAATTCCCCCACAAATAGGTAAAAGTTGTCTTTTCCTAATCTTCAGGTGCAATATATATCTGATTATAACCACTGAATCCATCTAGGAAGGAAAAATACTGCTTACCTGCAAGTGAATCCAATACTTGGTCTATCAAAGGAAGGGGAAAGTGATCCTTTTTGCTGGCAGAGTTTAGTTCCCTATAGTCAACACAAACTCTCCATTTACCTCCCTTTTTAGGAACAATTACCAAAGGGGACACCCATTGGCTGTCTAAGATATGGTAGATAAATATTACATCTAATAACTTCTGTAGTTCCCCTTTCACAATCTCCCTCAGTGTAGGGTTTATTCTCCTTTCTAGTTGCCTTACTAGTGTGTAGTCATCTCTAATGTAGATCCTATGAGTATAGAGTTTGGAATCTAATCCTTTCATGTCATTGTAATCCCATGCAAATGCATATTGATGTATCTTCAATAGGTTTGTTAGGGACAACTATTGTTCTTGACTCAACTTGTTGTTAATGTTTAGATGTTTCCCCTTTGAAACTTGTACTTGTGTGGTTAACTCAATCATGGTTGTTTCACTGATACTTGACATTTTTAGTTCATGCGGTAACAATGTATGAAGAACATCTGTTGTAGGAAATCTAGGTGTAGGGGAAGCAGTTAGAAGTATTTGCAATGAACATGCAGAACTGGATTCATGAGTGGGTAATTCTTCATGCACTTCATAATGATTCTAAATTATATGGGATAATACTTCATCTTCTTCATGAGTTGTGCCACTGAATTGACCTCCTTGGTCTCTTCGCCAACATGTGGCCATATGGGGTTGTCCATATCAGGGGATGGTTGAGCAGGAGGATAGAGGACAAGCTTTTTAGTACTTCTCCCATAAGAAATAGTCATGTCCCCTGACCGACATCCAACATAAGCATCTGATGTAGCTAACCACAGTCTACCCAGAATAATGGGATACCCTCCTAGTGTAGCTTTAGGGGAAAGGATCATAAAATTTGTTGGTTATTCCTAAGAGTCTAGAGTAACAACAAGGTCTTCTACTATACCATTTGGTTTGACAGTGGAACTGTTAGCAAGCTACATGAAAGTAGGAGTAGGTCTCGTATTTGTAACATTCAGTTGCTGCAGGATATCCTTAGTCATCACATTGATAGCTGCTCCCAAGTCTATTAGAGCATTCTTTACTTAGATTCAATTTATAATGACTCCAACTACATGACTTCCTGGGTCAATATATTTAGGAACAATGACTTTCCCAAGCATGATATCTGCTAACTACCCCACCACATGAACGGTAGTGTGGTCCTTCTTTTTCCTTCTAGCTTTTTGAGACATGCTTCCTTAATTACCTTGCTATATATAGGGACATATTTTATGGCATGAAATAAAGGTATTTTGACACATATGTGTTTCAATTTCTCCAAAATATCAAAGGTTGTTTCTTCCTTTTCCTCCTTTTGTTTAATAACTTCTAACCTTTGAGGAAATAGTGGGCCTTGATCAGACTGTTGAACTGGTTCAAGATTCTTAGGCACACTTGATTGAGTGGGGATATCAGACAGATTTTGATGCTCCTCTTCTTCCATAAGAAGCTCTATGATAATAGGAGTGGAAGGATATGCCAAAGTGGTTCCTGAATGTAGATGAATGTCACTCACACTCACATCATATGCAGGAAATTGATTGGAATTTGGAGAGTATACTAGCTGCTGCTGTGGTTTGTTATTTGGGTTTGGTGTGGGTTGAGTTGGTAACTAAGTAGGTCTAGGTGTGCTAGAGTTTGAGTTAGAAGGAGGTATTATGGGAGGTTTTTGAGGCTGTGAAGGTGGCTACATGTAACCAATTTCCTATTTTGGCTATTGTTGTCCTCCCCTCCATTGAGATGTATGTTGCCAGTTTCCTAGAAGTTGTTGCCAATTCCCCTGGAATTGCTGCCACTGAGGTGGAGAGTTTTGGTAATTGGGCCAAGTATTTGGAGGGTTGTTCCAAGGCTGAGGTGGATAACCTCCAATTTTTTATGGGTATGGGGGTTGCTATTTATTACTAGATGCATAAGAATTCAAATAAGGTCCATTAAAAGATAATGGATCTGGTGATATACCTTGTCTTGGAGCCCATGGTATTCTTTGTGCAATGTAGAAAACTTGATCATCATCAACCTGAATTGGCCTGAATTCTGGTGGAATTTTCTTGCTATCAATGTTGGATACCATTTTGCATCTACAGTCCTTCTTTTGCCTGCAATGAGGATAATATTTTGCCAACATTGTTTCTACCTCCTCTTGTTTCTTCTTTGCTTAAAGTGTATCTAGTTGAGTAGCCATATTATTTATGATATTCTACTTGAAATATGCCAGCAAATGAGTGATTTCCATCCTTGAAATTCCATTAGTGGAGGATTTACCCATGGAATATTGGTAACCTCTTCCTTTCTTTAGAGCTACCTTGGAGTAATTCTGACATATCTTCTTAATATCATCCTAGGGAACTTGGATGATATCTCCTCCTCCTATTAGGTCTAGACCATCAATGCAAGTTTCATTGATCCCCCCTAAGGAAGAATTTTTTTTGAGACTCTTCATTAAGTGCATGATGTGGACATTTTTGTAGGAAAAATAGGAACCTCAAAATATAGTCCTCCAAAATTTCATCTTCCTTTAGCTGCATCCTGAAGATATCATCTCCTCTCATATCACTTCCCCTAGAATATTCTTTATACTTCTCAAGAAACTTTGTTTTCATATCATCCCAAGTATCTACAATATTCCTACCTAACCCCATAAACCATCTTAATGCAACTTCTTTCAAGGTAGTAGGAAAAAAATGAAGCCTATGAGCATTAGTAGTGTAATTATAGCTTATGTAGAGGATATCAAACTCAAGCAAGAAAGTGTTAGGGTCCTTTGTTACAAGCCCATAAAATTTAGGAAGAATTGAAGCATGGATGTTCTTGAGGTTATCAACTTCATTCTAGTGGGTGATAGAAAATTGAAAACATGGTTGGTTAGGTCTATTTGGATTTTGACCAACCATATTTGCTTGATGGAGTTCCAAAGCAAATGGATTCTCAATCAAGTTCTGGGTAGCTTTCTCTTTAGAGGAAGTTTCAAAACTGGTCAAATTGGAAAATGCATCAACAAAAGGATTTTCCTCCTCTTCTTCTTTGTCTCTTGGCATATTTTGAAACTCAACTAGATGTTTATCAAGATTAGGGTCATTAGGAAGGAATCTCCCATGAGCATCTCTTCTCCTACCTCTATGCATGCGGTATTAACTTAGTATCAACAAACTCACACAAAGAATTGGTGAAAGAATGAAAGAGCATTACTTTTCTCAAATGAAGGGTATGCTAAGAACAAACTTGAGAGATATTAAAACAAGAAAGAAACTAAAAATGGCTCCAAAGAACTTCCTAGTTTGACACCATCCCCGACAATCACACCAAAAATGTTCGCCTCCTCTAATGGTTCAATAACTAAGCCCTTAAAGCTATAACTTAGAGATTATATTTCTGCACTAAGTGGTTATCTTGTTCATCATGAAGGTTCATTTCATTTTCAACTCAGGGATGTGAAAATGAAATGGGTCAACACTGTATGTGCACTAGGACTCAACTGTAGTCATCCTCATCCTATAACTAGAAAGGAAATAGTACTGAAAATAAATATTTGAAAGGAATTAACATAAGTATTGAGCATGAATCAACAACTAAACTGATCATCGACAAGTAAACTAAACTAAAACATGAATGAAAAAAAAATAAATCTTAGAAAATAGACAAAAAGTTACTTAGTCTACCTTAGCTGTAGGAACATACACAAAACAAAGTTCCAATGACTGTAGGAACAGACAATTGCTAAGACTGTAACTAGTTACTAAACAAAAAAGTAACTACTAAACTGAATGGATGGAATTCTCACCAAGTGAGCCCCCTTTAATGAGTCTTCCTTAAGCTAACTCAGATGCATCAAATCAATATATCATTTTATTCATCAAAAACATGATTACATCATATCAACAACATGACTATATTTCTTCAAACTAAAAATGCAAGTGCAATATCAAAACATCCAACCTTGGGATGAGGGATATCCAATTATTGTTTATAGAAGGAAAACTTCTAACTAACCCTAACAAACTAAGCAATCGACTCCATCAAAATAGGAGGAAACCATTTATTGAAAGCATGAAAAAGAGGAAGGAGGTTATGCATGCACAAGAATTTAATAGTCAAACCAGTCTTGCCTTAATGAGAATCCAACATAACAACACCTCCTAAATCTACTCAACTAACAAACATGATCATTTAAAGGTAAGTTACAACTTCCACATGAGCAGGAAGTTTCCCTCCATTGACCTCTTTAATGACCATCTCCTTGACTTCTTTAGCAGCCAACCAATTGACATGAATTTCTTCCACCTTGCAGGCTTCATTTATATCTACATCTTAATGTGAACCTACATAATGACATTAGCGTGCAAAAAACAATTGTATATCCATAATCACTTAGCATAACATTTATTCAATCACATGTTAGTATAGATATATCACATAGCAGGTTAAATATCATCAAAGGTTACATGGGTAAGTTCATGCCCAAAGTTCATAAATTTAGGGAAATAACATAGAGAGTGTCAATAACCAAGTGCTAAAGTCCATAGTAACAACAAAAAATATATGATAAACCCTATCAAAATTGAGCCATTATTTGGAATCATTAACCTTGACCCCCAAAAGGGGAAACCCTATTATCTTTTTGGAGATGCATTTAATTATTTCACTTCCTATAATTTCTCTACCATTTTTCTCATGATTGCAAGTTCTTTCTAATCCTACTTGAGCCTCTACCCCCCTAATAGGTTCTATATATCCTCTCGACTCTTAATCAACTCTTAAGTTATCTATCCATCAACTCTATAGTCTTATCTCAATAACTTTCTATGATTTAGAAGCTTCTTTCTTATTTACACTTCCCTTTCCTTTTGAATTTGGGACTTTTTCCATTGTTACATTTTAATTATTTCCTTACAAGAGGCTCTTATTCTCTTCCTCTCTAATAGGATTGTGAATGACTCTTAATGATACATTCAATCATTGCTCTTGCAACCTAAAAAAAATCATTTCTCTTGCAACCCCCATCAAGATTCTTATGCTCATATAATTCTTGTGTGCATTTTCATGTTTTGATTTAAAGCTTCAAATCTTCCCTTACCTTATGTGACATAACTTCCAACTATTAGGATCCAGTATTCTACCTTCCCTATCATTACCTATAATAGGGACCACTTACCTAAATAAAAGAAGCTAGACCCCAAGGACATACATAGCAAACTTAGAAATATATAAAAATCTTCCATTTATATATAAGTTTCATTTGTTTAGTTTTGGAAAATATTTTGATTGAATTAGTAAATTAGAAAATATAGATCCTCTCCTTGTGAAAAAGTAACAGCTATATATTTCTTTTTTAGATTTAGAACTTTATTTTAGTATATATTTAAATCAAGTAGTTGTATTACAGATTATTTTTGTAAGAATATATCTCATCAATTAAAAAAAAAGCAAAACCAAAAAAATAAATTAATTGCATTAACAAAAGTTACTTTAAAATTACATTCATATACGAAAGGTTAATTATTTACAAATAATTAATTAGATATATTTAAAATTTGGAAAAATATAAAATATAGAGTAGTTTAATTCTCACAATCATATATATTTAATCACATTAAGAAACCTTATCAAAACTCCAAAAAAAAAGAAAAGATAAACATAAAGCCCTCAATCATAACACATGAAACACAAAAATCAAGCTCAAATAAATTCAATTCCCAAAAATATCAAATGATCTTAACATCTCAACAACTACTCACAAAGCAATAAAGTGATCAAAAATTTCCTCTCTTAATCTTCCAACCTCTACATTTGGCTTTCATGCTCAATATGTCCTAGAGTAAGAGGGGATTGAATTCAAGTATTTTTAAGTGAGATCTAGAGAAGAATATTTCCATTCAAGAGACTCATGTGTTGAAGAATTAGTATAGGATAAAACTAATTTATCAAGGCTAATCCATTGAGAAAATAAGTAAAGGAATGCCAATAAATATTTTTACCTAATGGAATGAGCAGTTTTAGACAAACTCATTGAGGTTCTCAATACCCAAGTTGTAGAAACCACACTTTAAACCATCCATCAACACCACTCTTAATCCCATCACAAAAACACAACCAACCATAACAATGAATTTACTTCCATTCACAACATTCTCTTTATGCATAAAGAAAAATACTCATCAATTCTACCCTTCCTTGGTTGGCTCTTTCCATGAGAGTAGGAGTGACTAGACAAGCACCTTCAACAAGGATGTAGTGCATGTGTTATCTAGAGTTTGACTCAGTTGCATAATTCTTGAATAAATTTTGACTATCACAATTATAGGTATTAGTTATTAGTTAATATTATATTGGATGCATATGCTTTGTAAGTTACCCATGTAATAATTAGAATAAAATTATTTACCCACATACATGGGATAGTAGTAGTTATCCTTACAAAGACTTTTTTATATTGTAATAAATTTCCAAGTGGAAGGTATACTGGATGTTTGTAAGTAGAGTATATGCTATACTAGGAGGTGTCTCCCTCAAAGTGATTAATGAAAATAATATAAAACATTGTGTTTCCTTCTTTTCTATCTATATATGTATGCATTATGTTTATTTATCTTATAAGTTACTTATAAGTGGTATTAGAGCTCTTTCTATAATCATTTTGTATAGTAGCTTTACACATTGAGGAATTTCTATGACTATCCACTATATAATCTCAATTTTCCCTTTCAATAGCATGGTAATTAAAAAGTGGCAGCAAAAGCAGTGGCACTAATATGTTGCTTGAGAATTGGCCCCTTTTCCCCCTTTATGTAACATTTCTATTTAGGTTAGAATCCCTATGTTAATAGTTTACAAATATCTTCCTAGAAGAGCTATCATTCCTGGCTAAGCTAGATTCCCAATTTAGGGCTAGTGAAGTGAGGAGAATTTTGATTCCAATACTCAAGCCTCAAATAGAATCTATAGCAAAACATTATCTTTCAAAAATATTTGGGTAAATTGGAAGATCTCGTAGGATTTTTAAAGTACCCAACCTTAGGCAACCTTCAATCGTTTAAATCTATATTGCCTTGATAATAAATTGGCCTCAAGAATTTATTTGTGTCATGCCTCAAAGATGGGATAGTGAGACATGAATTATTTATTCTCTATAGTTAGTACTCTAAAAGTGGGTAAACACTATTTAAATGAACAAGAATAGTATATCTATAAGCCCATTCACCAAAATATCTTGAAGAATACTTATACTCTACTCTATATAGTCAAATCTAGCCATATTGTTAGACTTTAAGATAACTAAGTAATTTTATGATATTATAGTAGTGGGACAACCAACTAGATTGTTAAGAAAGTAGAAAATAATCTCTAGGTACATATGTTCTTTAGTGATTTAATATAGTAGCATTGCTCACCTATATATCCTACAAGATTTACAAGTTTCAAAACTAATTTATCTCAATCCAAGAACAATTTAATTGCTTGGAATATAAATCCTACCCATAGGACATTAAAATTCAAAATAAAAGAAGCTAATTTTCATCCCTTATAGGCTAATTTTCCTATTGTGACCCTCTTCTGAAGATAGATGTTTTAATATATATAAATTTGGGAACTATTTTTTCATTAAGGTTATCATTAACCTTATCTAGGCACCCACCCTATTATGAACATCACTTTATTTTAATCATTTTTATCATATAACTTTATTCATCTCCAAAAATCATATTCATCAACAATAACATGTTGGGGGATATGTGTCATATGCATTATAATCCTAAAGTTCACTTTATTTTATTTTTATTATTTATTTATTTATTGCACCCCATATTTAGGGTGTTCCACTTGTAGTGGAACTTGTTGTCACATATAGTTTGTATTTTAGAAAGTGCAAGACTCATGTACTATCATGGAAGTTTACTAATTATAACTATAACAAATTGTAAGATGTGCAAAAGTTTTCAAAAAGGAAAGAGCTTGATGAAGAGGAGTTAATTATGGATGGATAAAATCATAGGGTAATTATGTAAAAGATGAGATATGACTACTTAATAATCCAAGATTAGTAGTTGTATTTTTTAATTTACTAGAAATTAAATCAAATTGATTTGGGTATTGGAATGTTTGCATGGATATTGTTGAAGATATGTTGTCATTGATGTCAAAGGAGTGATAATGGTATGGTGTCTAAAAGGTTAGTAGTTCAATGAGAATTAAATGTAACTACTTCTATCATGTCATGTCCAATAGAATCTATGAGAATTAAATGTAATTACTTTTGTCATGTCATGTCTAAGCATTTTAATTTTGGAAGTACTATGACAAGTTGGGTGATCAATTGCAAAATGTTAATGTTATCATTATTGATAATGTTGCAGTATGATTAAAACATCATCTTGTATCTATTCCAATTGTTGGAGGTGGTGAGGAAGTATTTGTGACATGTTTCTGAGGTTGTTTTCTCAAAAAAAGGTTGTGCACTTAGTTGCATTATCATGATGATTATCTCTACATTCTACTGCTGTTGAATATTATGGCCTATGGTTTGGAACTAAATTACAATTACTCATGAAGTATTAAAATTCCATAGTTTTAGCAGATTTGAGTTACTATATTACAAGATAAAAGTGATAGAGTAAAGGCTATGTTTGCTGGTTGACTGTGTATAATGTCTGAGTATGTACCAAAGAAGGGAAGCATGTTAGAGCTAGAGGAAGCATGTGATGGTAAAACAAGAACAATTTAAGTTCATGGAAGGAAGAACATGATGTTATCTTACACAAATGATAATGTAAATGATTTAGGATCAATAAGACTATATGTTTTATATCATTTTGAATTGAGGTTTAACCTTGGCCAACATGAATAATTGCAGACCATGTTGAAGGATTCTAGGCTGAAATGAGATGTTCTTTTGGTCCATGAGAGTCTATGTTGGGTAAAACATAACATGTATCCTATTCTAGTGTAACATGTGGGCTTTTGGGCTTGGCCTATTACACATTTGGTTAAAGAATTTGTTTGTGACCAACTTTTAAATATTGCAAATATGTTCTAGGCCAACATATGAATGCAATAATCATTGTAATGCACATATATAGTTGATCTAGGTTTATTCCTAGATGTGTAGATGTATGGATGTTGAAAAAGAATTGTACACGGTGCTTATTCAATTAGTAGAGATATATAAAAGTGTGCAAATTAAGTTGAAGATGTTATACACACTGAGAGATAGTGTTCTTTAGTAGATTAGATCTGGTTGATGGTTCAGTCTAAGTTTGGAAGCTCCACATGATTCATATCTTGTTGTAATTGAGGTTGGTACCTCATATCTAAGTCGATTCTCAGTTCTTGAGTTAGGGGATTGGTGTCTCCTATAGGTTGGTGCATCCAAATCAAAATTAAAGGGTATTGGTGTCTCATGTGGGTTGGTTCCTACAAATCATTGTAATTTTTATATTAATTCTATGAGGTTGGATTTGGACAAGTAGCTCCAAGCATATTTTATCACTATGGTTTTTCTCATTCTGGATTTCCATGTATATCTGGTGTTCTTTGTTTAAGGGATGTGTGCATTTGTGTTGCTTAATTGCTTGATAATTAAGGAGATTAGTGATTGTTGATTTGATGTTTTAGGATTCATGTTTGGAGAAGTTATTAATGGTAATTAATGTTTAGTTAACTTGAAAGTAGAATATACTGATTCATCCCCCCTCTTAGTATATTATGTGCCCTTCAATTGGTATTAGAGCAAGGTTCCCTGGTAGAAGCTTGATAGCTTGAGGTAGATCTAGGATGGCACACTAAGTTGCTCAAGAAGGCTTGTCTTCAAATAAGTCACCACTTTTCAATGGATCCAATTATGCTTTTTAGAGTGTAAGAATGGAAGCATATTTGATGCCCCTATGGTTTGACATTTGGCAATCGGTTATGGATTCTTATGAAATTCTTGGAGTTTTGGCAATCAGTCAAAAATAAGGCTTGTGAGAATAATTCCAAGGAAAGAAATGCTATTTTATGCGGTTTATCTAACTTTGAGTTTGTGAATGTTATGCATTGCAGGATTGTGAAGGAAGTGTGGGTTAAGTTACACAACATTAATGAAGGATATGAAAAAGTAAAACTTTAGACCTTCCAAGGTCAATTTGAAATTCTGAAAATGAAGGAAGAGGAAAACATTGTTACATTCCTACTTTGGGTTGATGAGGTTGTCAAATCTATCAGAGGTCTTGGTGAAAAATGAAAGAAGGTATGATTATGAAAAAGGTACTTAGATCCCTTCCTCAAAGATTTTATGCCAAAGTTTCTATAGTTGAAGAAGATAAAGATTTGAATACACTAACTATGAATGAGTTACATGGAATTTTTACTACTTATGAGGTGAGGAATGATAGTGACAAATATGCAAGGAAAGAGGTGGCATTTAAAGTGTCTAAGAAACAAGATGATCCATTTTTGAAAGATGAGTCACATCCAGAGGAAGAAAAATTTGATAAAAAGTTGTAGAGGGGTTCCAAAAGTATAAATGTGAAGTAGGAAATTTCATGGCTAAGTGTCCACATAAAGATTCTAACAATGTTGATCAAAAGAATGGAAATAAGTCATTTCCAAAAGGGAAAAGTTTTAGAAGAATCAAAAGAGTTTTTTCATCAATGAGGAAAACTATTCATTTGATGATGATGACCAAGAAACTTATAGGAATGAAGGAGAAAATGAACTATTCATGGCTATAGAAACTACTAAAGGTGATGAAGGAATGAAGTTCAAAAATGATGATGATGATGATGAGGTAGATATTGTGGAAGAATTGATTTATGCCAGGGAAAAAAAATTAAGAGATTGAAAAAGAGAATTATTGAATAAGTGAAAGTTAAAGATAGATTATCTCAAAATCTTGAGAAGGTAGAGAAGATGGTCATTGACTTGAATATTCAAGTGGAAGAAGCAAAAATGATTAAAGAAATTATGATTGAAAGGTTGTTGACAAGAGCTAAAAACTGTGAAAAAATTGAGGTAGAGATTGTTTCATTAAGGAAAGATCTAGAAAAGGAAAACAATTGTCTAAATTTAAAGTTTGGGAAGAGCAATAACATCTTGGATCATATAACAAAAATTTAGATATCACCACATATTAAAACCGGCATTGGTTTTGCTGATATAAATAAGAATAAGGTGACTAATCAACCCATGAAGTCAGTTAGTGTGAGTCCAAAAGAGAATGGCTTTGAAAGTTCAAAATCTGAACAAGTTATGACAACCAAGGAGAGCAAGATGGTGGACAATAGTTTCAATCAAGTGCATAGATATATTAGAAGATTCACTAGACATGCTCCAATAGGACAAGGATATAATACTAGGTTCAATCATTCTTTTTCTTGGTTATTGTTTTAATTACAATAAATTTGATCATAAGGATATGAATTGTAAGAAGATTCCAGCAAGAAAAAGTAATTTAGTTAGAAAAAATGTCTTTGCACCATTGTTTGATCTCAATATTATTTGTTCTAAGTGCAACAACTTTGGACATATTACTAGAAATTGTAGAAGAAATTTTGTGAGTCCTCCTATTTCAGATGGAAAAGGAAATGACTTAGTAAGTCATGGTGGTGAAACTGAAAATATTTTGAAGAAATCACAAAGAAAAAGATCAGATAAATCCATGGTGGCTTAAACTACATTTCATGCTCAGAAAGAGAAGAATCTATGGATCATTGATAGCAGATGTTCAAGTCACATGATCGAAGATAAGAGAAAGTTTATGTACTTTAAGAAGTTTGATGTAGGAGTTGTAACTCTTGGTAATAACTTAGTTGCTAAGATTACCAGTAAGGGTACTTTGAGCCTTGATGGTGGAAAGACAAAAACATATGATGTCTTGTATGTAGGAGGATTAAAAACAATATACTAGATGTGTAAGTTGTTGGAAGATTTTTTGTAAATCCCCAACCCTATGAGCATCAATTATCATTGTGCTTTTCCTTAGTGACTTCTGTATTGTTGGTTAATCCCACCAACATAGTGAAATAGATAATTGCACCTCGATATAAATTTGGGGATGTGTGTTGTATAAAGCATAAGATGTGATGCGATTTGCATGAGTTATGTGGTTATAATGTAAGACATGTTGTGAATTTAATCAATACATTGAGTATGATTCAAATTATAAGAATAATTAGTAACTTTCACCATTCTCACTCCATTACTCATCTGATGCTACAATAAAGGAGGGGATCTTTTAATGGTAGAGTAAAGGAATTTATTATCTATTAGTTTATAATTATAGCACTTTTATGTATAATGCCATTAGAAGGGTTGTAGGTTTATTACAAGTATTATACTCTAGTTTCAAGATTATTAATTGATGCACATATATCAGTGAATGTTCTCATTTATGATTATACCTTCATAGTTCGAATTTCAAAAAGAAAAGTATTTTAAAATTTGTTGACTATTTTGTAGAATGGGTTGTCACTGCATCACTCACCATAAAAAGGCAGTCTTTGTTTAACACTTGAAAAATCATTGTGGGAAAAATCTCTTTGAAATTATAAAGTTGATTATTTGAGAAAATATATATAAATATAAAAAATAAATCTAAACCATCTTTATATACATATGTTGATGATACCTTTGGAATTAGAATCATGAATCTTCTAACATTAAGTTTCAAGTCCGGTGTATTTTAACTTCCAAGATTAGACCGTGATCATCAAAGGATGCATGCCAAATGCACGTTGAGGTATGCAGTTCCATTTATTGACAGTTGATAATGTACATGTGGAAATGTTATTTCAATTATCTATATCGTGGAAAATTGATAAGTGTAATGAGTGCACAGATAAACATAAAAGTCAATAGGGTAAAACGAGCTAACCCACAAGGCTTTAGTCATCTCAGTCCATGTGGTTGGAGTAATGAGTCTAGATGTGCTAAATATTGAGTCAAATATATTTTCTAAAGTGAACCAAATAAATTACATGTTTAAATGTTGAGTCAACTTTATTCTGCGGATGTTCAAGTACCCATTTTCTTGTGTCTTGCTTTAAAAAAATAGGTAATCATGTATTTAGGGCTAGGGAATAGAAGAAAAAGGGAAGGATAATATATTTGGGAGTTTTTGGGAGATTTGGGGGCTGTTGTTTGGTCTTTTTGTTTTTCTTTCATTTTTTTTCTGAGAGAAATGGACACTTGGGTGTTATATGCTAGGAGGAGAGAGGAGAGAGGAGAAAAGGCTAAGGAAAGATGGAGATAAGACATCACTTCCATGACCATCATATTCATCTTGGGAGGTAGGTGTTAATGTCTAGATGCATGAAATTTTTGGGTGTTACCATAGTTGGTTGCTGTACAATTTTGTTTGGTGTTTTATGTATGGTTGTTGCATAGTTCTTATTTCTTTTGATTTTGCTCGATGTGGTTCTACATAGCATAAATAATAATGTACTTGTCGACTATATTGTATGACCCCTACTTAGGCTATCCTATTCACGTTGGATATCACTACCATAGATGGTTAGACTATCCCCTGGGAATAGAAAATGGTATTGTAGTTTCTACGTGCATGTGCAGTACTCCTTAAAGTCCTTGTGGGTTATCTCAGCTCAGGGATATGGTGAGAGTTGAAAGGCTTGACGATCCATTATGGTTGGGAGGAAAAAGTGTATTACTCCATTGGCTGTGGGCTTGTTTCAAACTTCTAATAATGCAGGTGGGCTTTACTTTGATTATCTGTTATAGACTTGTAACCTTAAAGACACTGTGTACTCAAAATTTTTATTAGAAATATTATGGTAGGAATTCAACAATAAAAGCAACTTATGATTTGGTAAGCTATGGGAGTTCCATGGCCTTCAAAAGAAAGAAAAGAGATATGGATAGTGAACCACAATGGGCTTTCTTCATGTTATTTAAATCAGATTTTCAGTTATTTGGAAAAATATGTATATTAAATACTCTAATTATAAGATTATATTTTGCTCTATTTTCTGCTGTTGTAAACTTGGAAAAGGAAAATAAATAGATAATTAGATTTATAACATAAAAATGTTCCATGCTTTGTTGCCCAAACAAAAAAAATACATATATAATTTAAGGGAGGGATCTTATTGGCCCTCCCTCTATTTTTATTCTTGTCTTCACATCTGTTTATTCTCCACAAATCTTATATAATACACTCACCTATTTTAAGCAAGCAAAATATTAAACAAAGGAAATCATCGTTGAGTAGAAATATTTATATAAATATATTTTCAGAATGAGAGTAGAACTATTATGATAATAAAGGTTATTCTTGAGTGCTAAAGTGTCTATTGAATGATTGTTTCTCTATCAATTTAACCAACCCACCAAGCAACTTTAAATAAAGTTTAGGTAGAAATATCAAACAAAGGAAATCATCATTGAGCATAAATATTTATATAAATATATATTCAGAATGAGAGTAGAACTATTATGATAATAAAGGTTATTCTTGAGTGCTAAAGTGTCTATTGAATGATTGTTTCTCTATCAATTTAACCGACCCACCAAGCAACTTTAAATAAAGTTTAGGTAGATCTTAGCTTATATTCGGATGAAAGAAAAGTATGCATACATCTTAAAATATATCTTGTTTTACTAAAACATGAATAGAAAGTTAATTAATAGCCTATTACAATGGGGTGGACTTTAGGAGATCCCATAAACCTCTAGAAATCCTTTCTTATAAATAAAAATCCTTTCTTGTAGATAAGGCACTTAATTCCATGACCATTTAATCATTAAAAAATAAAGTGATTCTTACTCATTTTTGGAAGGGGGAATATATTAGATTAAAATATAGAAAAGGATAAAATAAAAAGAAGTAAAATAAAAGAATAAGTATTAGGTAATATTAGTATTTTGAAAAGAGAGAAGGAAAGTTTTTATTTATTTATTTATATTTTTTTTTATTGAATAAATTAAATATAAGTAAATATAATCATTGACTATATAGAGTATTAATTACATATATTTAAATATAAATATATATAAATATAAATTAGCATATAATTAAATAAATATGTTATGCATATGTAAGAGATATAAACAAATAACGATGATGGTAAATAAAATTATATATATATACCTTACGTAAAATGGTCTTTCAGACCAATTTATTTGTTTATATCTAATGTGTTATTGAGTCATGTAAGTACTCTCTCTTTCGTCAAGCTAGTCAACTAGATGTTTTAATTATGTATTTATAAAAAAATGATCTTAAGATTAATGTTGGAATCAAGAAGTGAACATTTTTTTGATATTTTGTTATTTCCACCTAAGGATGACATTTCAATTCGTATCATCCAAATCGAAGTACCCCCATGTGTTATAAAAAGCGAAATGTGAATACTAAGTTATAGTTTAGGAGTTGTATCTTTTAAACTACCTTTAGAGTTATACTTATGTTAAAGGTTAGGTCAGCTTAGTTTTTAGTTAATTAAACAAAATGGGATTCATTTAAATAAATTTCATTCAGAACCATGGTAGTACCATAATGGTTCAATCGCTATGCTTACACTCAGTGAGCCTTTAAGGATTCAACTCACACGTGGTGACCCATCATGGTGATTCTTAACTAGATACTCAAACTCTCTGAGGATTGCCAATTATCATTTTAAGGGAATGTGTAATAGAACTTGTGCAACTTCTCACACATTTCCCTATTTCCTTGCCTTGGGTAACGTGTCAGAAGTGATTTTGCATGAGCAATGTTACCCGATGCATAGGGTTTGGATTTATGTTACACTTGGTTTCTAAATCTAGGGTGCTACTATGTATTTTTTTTTTATAAAATAAAAAAAATTTAGTTGCATTTTTGTCCCATAGGTAAATGTCCAAGCATTACATTTGGTATAAATTTTTGGGCATGCCATTGTTAGTGTTTCCATTGATGTCAACCTCCACTATATAGTTGGGGAGATTGTTGGTAGTGTTGTCATCAGTGTCAAGTATGGATGTGTTGAGGTTTGATGTCACATTGATGTCATTCTCTAGTGTAGTCATGATGAGAAGGTGTTGTAGTGTTGAGTAGGTATTGTTGATGCAGTTGGCTCACTTGGTTTCCAAGTGATTTTGATAAAATTTGAATAAAAGCGTGTGTAGTGTGATAGAGTTGTGTTCAGTGTTGTGCTCCTAATTTCTTCATGGTTGAAGATATGCTTGTGTGGTTTGGATATGATGATTAAAGGTGTTTAGAGGTACTATATCTAGAGTTTCATGTTTTGGATCATGCGTCAATGGAAGATGTGTTTGAAAATGTGTTTGTTGTGAAGATGATTGTCTAGGATAAGAAAATGTGGATGTTGGATTAGGATAGGAAGGTGTGAATGTAGGATTAGGATGGGTAGACTGGAATGGAGGATTAGGATAGTAGGCATATGTGGATGAAGGAGTGAGATAGGAGGATGTGGATGGGAGATTAAGATAGGGATATTGTGATGGTGAATTAGGATAGGAAGACATGGGTGGTGGGTTAGGATAGGAAAATGTGGATGTTGGACTAAGATAGGTTGATGGGGGTGTAGGATTAGGATAAGAAGGGGTGGATGTTGGATTAGGATGGGTAGATGGGTAAGAAGGACTAGGATAGGGGGAGATGGATGGTGGATTATAGTAGAAATATTGGGATGGTAGATTAGGATGGGAAGATTGGGGTGCTGAATTGTAGTAAGGATATGCGGATGAAGGATTGAAATAGGAAGATGTGGATGGTGGATTAAGATAGGAGGAAGATGTAGATGAAGGATATGACGAATATGTGGATGAGGAAGACAATGGATATCCCTAGTCAAAGGTAGCATAAGGATTGCTAGTAGGTGTGGGTGAAGACATAATGGGATAGATCAGAGGGGTGGTTGGATTCTGGAAAGCAGTTGGAGAAAGCTTACTAGAAATGATAGCATCAAGGGGATCTATGCAATATACTTCTTGATCAACAAGACTCTTGTTATTATCATCAACATAACTAGGGTTTCCCTTGATTACTATTTTTGATTGCGTTGGGGGAGAATAAGGATTCATGATGTTGGATGAGAAGATGATGGAAGAAGGGATCTTAAGATTTGTAAAGCTCAAATTAGGGTTTGATTCAAGGTTAGATTCAGATTGGGTGAAAGCTCATATTCAGATTGGGTCGAAGCTCAGATTTGGATTGGGTTGAAGCTTAGATTAGGATGATTGGATGATGCGATGGGATTGATTCTACACCAATTTTAGGGGTTTTAACTAGAGGACGTCAGGTGTTGACAATCAGATTTTTCTAGATTTGGCAGTTTTCAAAAAATGTCGAATTTTTCCATTTTAGGAAATTTCATAGGCATACCTTTCAAAGTCCAGTTTTTTCCCAAAAGCTTCCTAAAACCAAGGTAGGACATGAATTTCCAACTAACATCCTAAATCTGACACATGCATTTTGAGTTATTAACGAAAATGATTTTTCAAAAATTGGAAAGAAACACTAAATTACGATTTTGAGGGTCAAGATGAAAGTTTGAGGCCCCGAAAATGTGCCAAAATGGGGTCCATGATTGGTTGAGAATCCACATACCACCTCATAATGCAACCACCCATAAATTTTAGCCCAATCGAACACCCGAGTCAAAAGTTATGGCCTCCAGAAGTTTCTGCATAAAAATCAAAACCCCTAAAACGAAGTCTAGGTGATTGGGATGGATGATTTGATGATAGATATAGACACTAATGATGTTCTAAGATGCACCTATGTGATTTTATCGATGAAATGATGAATTTTAGAAAGTGTTGATTGATGGGAACAACGATGACAGGAAGACGAATGAAGGCCTACTTTTGGGAAAATTCACCTATTTGGGGGCAAGGTCGCCCAAAGGTCAGGTTCACCCAAAGAATAGGTCAGGTTCGCCCAAAGGATAGGTCAGGTTCACCCAAAGGTCAGGTCAGGTTAGCCCAAAGGTCAAGTTTGCCTAAAGGATAGGTTAGGTTCACCCAAAGGACATGTCAGGTTCACCCAAGTTAACTTTTGGACTAGAAAAGGGGGGAAACAGGCCAGAAATGGGTGAACAATGTATTAGAACAAGGAAACAGGGTATTGGAATGAGCAAACAGATGCTCAAAATGAAGAAATGGATACTCGAAATGAGGAGACAGATGCTAGGAAGGGGAGACGACTATTCAAAATGAGGAGACAACTGCTCAGAATGAGAAAACAGATGGTCAGAACAATGAGACAGATGTTCAAAATAGGTAAACAAATGCTCATAATAGGAAAACAGGTGCTCAGAATGAGAGGATGAATGCTTAGAATGAGGAACAGATGCTTAGAACGACGAGATGAATGCTTAGAATGGGTAAATGGGTACTCAGAATGGGGGAATGAAGGTTCGGAACGGGCAAACGGGTGCTCAAAATGACTGAATGGGGGGAGAAAACAACTATTTGGAGGGAACGTTCGCCCAAGTTAGGGCAGGTTCACCCAAGTCAAAGGGTAGGTTCGTCCAATCCTAAGGGTAGGTTTGCCTATTGGTGTAAGATAGATAGGAAAAGGGTGATCATAACAAGGTGACGATTGCTTAGATCGAGGGGGTGAATAATTGGGATGGGGAATGGATATTTGTAATTGGGAATGCTCAGAATGGAAAACGAGTACTCGAAATGAGCAAACGAGTGCTCGAAATGGCTGAACAAACAATAAAAAAGGTTGTTTGGAGGGTGGTTTTCCCAAGTTAGGGCAAGTTCATCCAAAGTAAGGGAAGGTTTGCCCAAAGATAAGGGAAGGTTCACACAAGGATAGGTCAAGTTCACCCGTTCTGTTAAAAGATAGACAATTTTGACAAAAATAGGTTGATTAAAGACTGAGGCAGAGGGTAGGTTTACCCCTTTGCAGCAAACTTGGGCCTGACTTAAAGTGAAAATAGCTATGAAAAGGACCAAAAACATAGCAAACAACAAGCAATAAGGCCGACTTGACAAAAAATCACTGGTTTTGCACAAGAAGACAATTCAGACAACACAAGCCTAAGATTAGTGATGAGGGGTATGGCCGACACAGTTCTTAATATAGGATGAACAAGGTGTAGACTGGGTGATCCCACAATAGTGGTTTACAATTTTTGGCCAAATTGGACACTAAAATATTTTTTTATAACTAAATCTTCACTTTCAAGCACCTATAGCGGCTAAACCATGAGGAATTTCAAGATGATGCAAACTAGAGTTTTGTGACATTTTGTATGTAGATTCTAAATATATATATTTTAAAAAATTTGGAATCAGATTGCACTTCTTTTTCCATCTACCTCAAAAATTAGTTTTTTCAGAAAACAATATTTTTTAAAAAGTGACACACAGCGTATAATGCATAACTTTTTTTCCATGAAGGGTAAAATTATAATTATTTCAAATTTAGATTTGTAACTTTGATATCTAGTGCTTCCACTTGGTTAGATAGTTTTTTATTGAATATTTTTTCTTTAATCAAGTTTTGAAGTCAAACCAATTACAATTCAGACAAAGCGCGACCGTATAACGCGTAACTTTTTTTGTATGTATCGAAATTCATTTTTTTTTGGTTGGATCAAGGACTTCAATATCGATGCATTTGTATTTTCAAATTTTTTTGACAATCTTCTATTTTTCCACATGTGTAGAACAAAGAGTTTATTTTAGGTGAAAAACCTACATTCACAAGAAATAAAAAATAAATATAATAATAAAATAAAATTTATTTAAAATTATACTTTTTGGGAAGCTTATAATAAGGACTACATACAAAAATAAATTTTAAATGAATTCATTTGATCCCCAAAGGTAAATCAAAAGTTTTTTTATTAGCATTTTGATAGGTGTAAAGGAGACTCCGTTATAGGTATGGTTTAAAAATTAGTGGGGTTCTATCCAAGGGGGTTTGATCTAAGGTAGTTTGATCAAACCCTCTTCAATTGGAATGCTTTAAATGCAACTTTTAAAGGCTTAAATCATTATATTTTCTAAAAATATGTGATTTCAACAAAAAATAGAATCTCCTAGAAATTGTAAACTAGCTTTGTGGGATCACTCGTCTAGGGAGTACTTGATATACTCTCTATACGTGAGGCACAACCGTGAACACCAACATGTCACAAGTGTGAGTCAAGAACCCCAACTAGATACTGAAAGGCTCAAACCAACTCTTC
Organism: Sequoia sempervirens; assembly: GCA_007258455.2. Classification (NCBI taxonomy): domain Eukaryota; kingdom Viridiplantae; phylum Streptophyta; class Pinopsida; order Cupressales; family Cupressaceae; genus Sequoia; species Sequoia sempervirens. The sequence goes on along the minus strand of VDFB02271358.1, from coordinate 636,996,025 downwards.
GTGTCTATCTAGGTATCACCCTAACTTCAACACTCCGCCAGACATGACATGAATGGATTGGGGTACAACTTTGGCTCTCCCCCCTTTGTATACCCCACTAGTATGCATGGTTGGGATCATCCCTTGGGGTGATGAAATCCCCAAGTAGGTCCCGCTAAAGAAGGAAACACTAACCATTTTTGGCTACTCCCCAGGCTCACACAAAGTGCAAGGGGAAAGCTTAGGCAGAATAGTGTCCTCTTGGATAACAAAAGGACTTACAGACATGTCACACAATAAGTTGACTCCCCCTAATTAGACTATGTGCCTAGATTAATAAGCAAAATGATAAAAAAAATAGATAAACCAATCACCCTGCAAGAAAAATGTTAGTTGTTTTGTTCTTCGTTCTTTGTCAAGCATGACATAAGTTGCACAAATTTTAACACAAAACATAAACACACTCACAAACAGATGATGTTAGGGGGTTAGAACCTCAAAATGATGAAAATGGAAGCCAAAATGAAGCTTAAATGATTGTTTTTACCTCACAAAAGGCTCTATCTGGGTAGGTTCACCCCTCTGGAGGGAAAGTTCACCCTTGTTGGTATGTGGTGACTGATCATGCTATACTGTATAGCCCATGGTATACTGTACACCTCGGCATGTATCCTCCTACTTTTTTTGCATCATCACTGAAAAAGGGAAAAATCAACGAAAAAAAGAAAAATCCAATTTTGTAGAACCCAAAATCTAGAAGCTTCTAAACTTGATAAAAAGGGGTTCAAATGAGTGTTATAGAATGATGAAAAATGTGATTATTGGCAAGATTGTAATAGATTTTTTGCAGTGGATAATAAAGTACTAGATGGTTGCAGTTTGGTGGATGTAGCCCAGATTGGGTGAACCACGTTAAATTCTCTATGTTATAATTCTGTGTGTTTTAGTTTCTCTGTTTATTAATTAAATTTGCATTTAATTGTTAGATATCTGCCATTTCTAACCCTAAAAGCCCCTTTGTAGGGTAGGTTTGCCCCTCTGTAAGGGAAAGTTCACCCCTTTGCAGAAAATAGTGAGAAAATAGCTTAAAACTGAACTAGAAACTACTGTTTTACCTTGTAGAAAGCTCTATCTAGGCAGGTTCACCCCTTAGTAGGGAAGGTTCACCCAACCTAGGGCAGGTTCACCCATTCAGGAAATTGAAGTCTGAAACTTGTTTAGGACACAAATGGGCGACCTTAGAGGGCAGGTTCGCCCAATGAAGGGGCATGTTTGCCCAAAGTAGGGAAGGTTCGCCCAATAGTGGGCGGGGTTGCCTTTGTCTTGGTCAGAGTCACCTCTCTGCAATCTAAACCTATAAAAAGTGAAACAACAGAAAACATAAAAGCAAGGGACCCATTTGTGGGTCCCATCGGGTGTGCTAGAAATGTGAACTAGTGATCTCAACCTACTCTAAATCATGCAAAACAAGATGCAAGAAGAAAGGGAAAGAACACTAACACCTCGAGATAAGCCTAGTTGAATTCAAAATAAAATAAAGATAACCAAACAATAGACTTTACCTTGTCTTGAATTGATCCTTTGGTTGGCCCTTGATAGTTGATAATGTGTGCTCCTTTTGATGGCAAGATGGATGAAATGGATTTAAAATGATCTATGCAAGATGAAGATTCAAATGGGCTATGTGGGTAGTTTGGTAGATGAACACAATGGATACAAAAGCTTAAGGCATGCAACAATGGTGGATGAGAAACTTGAGAGATGAAGTTGGTTGAAAATATTATGTTTTTTGAATGAAAGAAAATTCTCTCATTTTATGGAGAGAAACCCTAGAAAAATGGATGATTGAGATCTTGCCACCATAAGCAAGATGAAGGACTGATGTGAGTTGAGGACTCACAAGCCCTCACATCTTGCTATGTGGCAGATGATGTGTCACAAGGAAACATGAGGTGGAAGGTGATATGTGATGGAGGTACTTGTAAGTACCTTGGCATGTGACTGACGTGACCTCTCAATGATCACATGGGAAAAAGGAAGAATCTTTGGAAGAATAAAAGTGAATTAAAAATTCACAATGATTGGGAGTATCCTAAGGATAAGACAAGGCTCCCAAAATGGGAAGTAAGAAGTACCTTGGATAAGGGAGGGTCCTTAAAAAGGTAAGTACTTACCCACATGTGACTGATGTGACCCTTCAATGATCACATGGGGAAGAGAAGATTCCTTGGAGGAATAAAAGTGAATTTTAAATTCACATGGGGAAGACAAAAAATAATTAAAAATTCCTTCGGGAATGAGAGAGAGTTGACCAAAAGGGGGTTGATTAGACTATCTAATCACCAATTAGAAGACAATTAGGGGTTAATGGAGATTAGAAGCCAACTTGCAAAAGTTGGAGGATGTGACACATCCTAATCAAGGATTAGGCATGTGCTCATCCCTAATGATGGGATTGGGAGGTTGATTACGATTAAGGAAAAGTGATGGAGGATGTGACATGTGAGGGATTAAATAAATGTATTATTTATTTATTTCTTTTGAGGAAAAGGGGAATAAAGGGTAATGTATTTAATTATTAACTAAATACCTTAGGGATTTAGAAGAATTAAGGGATATTAATTAAATAATAGCAATATTACTTGATTAATGTAAATAAGAGGATGTTAGACAAAAAGGGATAAAATTGGACAAATGGAAGTGTCCAAATTTGGATGTCTACAACACTAATTGAAGAGATTGTTTATTGATTGTCAAAGCATGGTGAAGTGTGTCAGTGTAGATTTGGGTCTTAACTAACCCTTGGCATGGTTTTCCTTCACTTATTTCGACCACAAAAGTGTTTGGTGCTGACCTATTTAGTGGAATCACATTTTAGGTTTGTGAAGGATATATAAGCAAGGTTAATTCTTGGAGATCTTGTGTGGTGTGTGTAAGATTTGAATGTGATCAAGTGTGGTGATATGAGTGAGAGATTAATGCTTATGACTTTGGGTGCAGTGAGCAGAAGGTGTCTAAAGTTTTAGTGTGCCTGAAGTTGCTAGAGGCAATGGGCCAAAAGTTGTGGATGGTGTAGAGTTGTAGTGGTGGATTTTCCTATTGCTTTGAGATAGTGAATCTCTCTCTAACAATTTCTTCTATTCTTCTTTCTTTTGGGTAGTGAGTCCTTGATAGTGAGCCTAATTGTATTCGATGTTTCTATTCATATATATGTGAGCTAATTCCCACCATGGTTTTTCCCTGTTTAGGGTTTTCCACGTAAATCTAACCTATTCTATTGTGTTTGGTTGTGTTTTTATTGTTGTTTCATATGTTTACATTCTACTAATGCTTAATGAGGGTTTAAATGTTAATAAGGTTTCAAAAGTTTATGAGGGATTGAATATTTTAATGTACAACTGATTCAACCCCCTTTCAGTTGTCCTATGCATATAACAATTGGTATCAGAGTTGTGGTTCCTTGGAAGAAGCTTAAACACTTGAGGTAGATTTAGATGGCACACTTGAAGGGTTTTAAAGATCATATGTTCGATGGAACAAGTTATGCTTACTAGAAAGTTAGGATGGAATCCTTTCTGTTCTCTCTTGGATTTGGATTCTAGAAATCAATTGAAAAAGGGCATACACTATACCTGCTAATGGTTCGACAAGTGATGATGATATCAAGGATTATGAGAAAAATGGCAAAGAAAAGAATGCTATTTTGAGTGTTCTCTCTAATTCTGAACTTGGAAAGGTGATAAGTCTAAAATTTGCAAAAGATGTCTAGAAAATTTTGGAGAGCATTTATGAAGGAGATAATAAGGTCAAGCAAGCAAATATGCATAATTATAAAGCCAAATTTGAAACCTTGAGGATGTCTAAAGATGAAGACATAACTGTATAGGAGCGAATTTGTACCCCTTGTGTAAATTCCCCTTTTGCATACCCTCACCTTAGAAAATCAAACACGAAGGAAAAATTCCACATCACCCATCTGCCTTCCATCCACTTGGCACGTGTTTTATGCATAAGTGAGGGAATTTTTGTCAGGGATACAAGTGTGACATGTAGACGTCTACGTGGCGCCCTGTTGTCCCTAACAAATTCCTTCCTTTGGAGTTTGTAGGGATGTCACACTCCTCATTGGGGACGAATTGTAATGCCTCTATGCGACCAACCCACCCAAAATGACTCCTTTTGGCCTTGAAATGCATTCATTTCACACTCACTTCATCTTCTTCTTCACATCCTTAAGCATTTTCATTCCATATTTCACATCCTCTCACAATTCTAGCAATCTACACAAGTCCATTGTGCATTGCAGTAGCTTGATACTCCAACAACTTCACTTTTGCACGTGTGAGGCTACCATAGAAGTTGCGAGCTTGGAATCTTATGGGACCTCCCTTCATCACCACTGCAGCTGTGGTGGCTTTTCCAAGTTTGTTTCTTGCATTCTCCCTTCATTAGCCTTGAGAGCCTTTAGGTGGAGGTGGTAACACTATACTTTTCCTTTTGTGGTTTGATAGAGTAGCATAGTATTGTTTTGTAGTGTTCAACAATCTCTCTTTCTCTTCCATTTCCTTTATCACATTTTCTACTTTGTTGCTTTTTCAGCTGTCCATGGAGGTGGAAACACCAAAGTAGGGGTTTGACTGAGGAAAACCCCTATACAACCCCAATAATTTTCCTATCTTGCTTGTGTGTAGGTGAACATATGTGTGGAGCTCATTGGCGAACTGACGCCTTTATGAATTGATATTCATCACCCTTGTGTTCATCTATTTACTTTATCATTTTTGTACTTTATCATTCTATTTATTTCATTAAGATTAGTCAGCTAGGCTGTTTAGTTGGTTTCTAGTGTTTTTTACTGTATTTTATGTTTTTTGGTCATATGGACACCAACATGCTAGAGAGATTCCAGCGTGTCGTGCTATCATCCTAGACTCGCATTGCCATCCTCGAATAGAGAGCTATCTGAGGTGCAGTATTGACTCCAAAAAATAGCTCATCTAGCCTGATATGAAAAAATCTAGAGTGTTCTTACTCAACTAAGTTCTTCATTTATTAGATTCGAAATCAGTTGCTTAACTTACTCAATTTCAAATCTATGCCAAGATCTTTAATTAATGGTTTGCATCCAATATGCAAACTCAATCCATCAATTTATTGAGCTAATTGATTAATCAATTTGTGGAATTAAAAAATAAGCCATCGTCAAGAACAAACCAAAAGATTAGAGACACATTTGATTATGAAGTTCACCTCTCAGGGCTACATCTTTGGATCTACTCAATAAGCGTGATCAATTTTCCATTAATGTTGCACCTGCAAGTTGCTTACAAACATCTAGTGTTCTGACTGTGTATACAAAGTTGTCATTGCAAAGGAAGTTTCAAGCCTTACAAACACTTCCTGATCCACACTGAACAAGTGCTTCCAACAATAAAAACAAATGCAGTCCTAGTTCTTAAAGCATTAACTTAATATGAACTAGTTACAACGATATCTTTCCTCATTTATAAAATCCATACTAAGCATGATTTAGACAATATTGAATACATCATTCTAGAATAAAGTCAAGTATCAAAAACACTCTGGTTATACTTGACACTAGATCTTCAACCTTGCAAGAGAGAAGTATTCAACTTGGATGTTGAACAACACTCCTTTAAGCACAACCTTTTGACATTGTCTGTACGGAGTTTCAAAATCCTAATCCTTCTCTCAGGTCACTCTATAAAATTCTATCACTTAGATGCCTTCACTTGGACTCTGGATCTTGAATGATCAACTCAAAAGCATACTCTAAATGCTTGGATCTACAAGAATTAGATGCCTTGATCCTTCCTTATGCCACATCCCCTTTTATATTTGAAATTAGCCCATTTGGTTAAAACCACAAAATTTGGCCACTTCCCCCTTTAAGGTAAGATTTAAACTAATCTCCCTTATTTTACAAATAAAATAATAACAATCCCCATTAAAACCATTTTAATTTGTTTTTAAGCCCTTAACACTTTTCATATTTGGGCTATATAGTTTTGCTTGTTTTTGTCTTTTTATCATTGAAGGAATTCATAACCTATTTAAAGGTTATTTAGTTTTAAATTAAGGAATTCAGGATAAACAAAGTGTTAAAAATAACATACCCCTCATATACTTCCAAACATTATAATCCTTCTGAATTTATTCCTTTAAAAATACCTATAAATTATTTAAAATATTATCTAAGCCGTTTAATTATATTATGTAATATTCTAAAGGATTAGGTCCTTATTTTTAGGGGTTAGTATTTTAATTTTGGATTTTCTAGTTTTATTTGGGGGTTAAATTCTTTAAACTTAGGAGATTCAGGCTTATTCATTATTGTTTTAAAGGGTTTAATTTTTTAATTTTTAGGAGATTTGGTTTTAATCCATTGCCTTTAAATCCTACAAAATTTGCTTGGGATCCCACAAAATCTGCTTGGAATCCCATAAAATGGATTTTGTGAAATAAAATAAACCTCCACCACTTTATTTCTCAAAAATAAAGCATGGTGTAGTGGTGGTACGTGAATTTAGTGAGGGGGATCCACATTTTTTCCACATCACCTACACTTGCCATGTCAACATCTAGTCAATTGCCACGTCAACATCTAGTCAATCTTCAACTTTGAATGGCCATATCTTTGTTGTACGAGGTCCGTTTTATATGAAATGAGTGGTGTCGAGACCGTGGCAATGAGCTCTTCATCATGACATTGATTCTGATGAATTTCAAGATGATCATTTTTTTGCCTTTCTGACTGGCCCCTGTACCCCGTTTGACCCCAACTTTGACCAGCATAACTTTGACATATGAGTTCCTTTTCAACTTGTTCAAGTTGTGTTGAGTCCAATTTTCTGAGCACTTCAACATGGTGCTAATTCTAAGGGCATTTAGAATAGTTGAATTTTTAGGGTTTTGAGATCCACCTAGATCATAGCCCCAGCCAAATTTTTGGGTCTGTAGATTGACATAAGTACTTGAGTGTGCTCTTCATTCTCAATCCTCATCCAAAAAAATATATTAGAGTGAGGTAAGTTAGGGAAGCCCTCCGCTCTTGGCTCTCCATGACCTAGAGCCTTGGTGTGGTTGGTCCCCCTCTCTTACATTTTTGGTGAAGTTGACGTGAACGTCTATCCATTTGCTTGTGTTTAAAATTATCCCCACACCTGGTGACTGTTGTGAGCCTGAGTGTTGTGAAATTTTATGAGCATCACAACCTAGTCCATAAATTCTGAGTATGTTGTTAGGAGAAGCATGCAACACCTATCGATGGAAAAGATGAAGGTCACTTCTAGTTTCACCTCTAGTTTCTCCATTGGTTTAGCTACTGATTGTACCACTAGTTTTCCTATAGGTTATCCTGATGAGATGGGTTTCATGGAAGAGACCACTCGTGTGCCTACCCCTCCAACATCTCCTACGACTTCATCCGTAGATGAGGGTGACACTGTCCATATTCCCACAAAGAACCTTTTGGCATTAGATAACATATTGTTAAACCTTGTAAATAATTTAGAGAAAGTGTCAAGCATTGCAAGAGCCGCTAGGATTATTGGTGAGGTGAGACATTTGTTAGGGAAGGATCAAACATGTATAGAATTTCTTTGAGGCCTTGCCGATATAACCAAAGCTTATATCCCTTCGTATAGGCCTAGATCGAGTACCACTTGAGAGGAAGTGATCAATGCCTATGAAAGAAAAATAGGCATAAATAAATTCCCACCACATTTGTATGCATGGCCAAAATAGGGCCCTAGATCAGTGTCTCTTCTACTTCTCAAAGGCCTAACACTCTCAAGGTGAGTAGAATACCCCTTGGGTTCAGTTTCACCCCTCCTACTGCCTTTGGTGGTGGGGGCTCTATTGGAATGAGTGGCGGTAGCTTTGGTAGTGGAGGTGGTACTGGAAAAGGTGGATTTGGTGGAGGCTATGGTGGTGGTTTTGGTAGTGGAGGTGGCTTTGATGGAGGCCCTACTAGTGGTAGTGGCTCTGGCAATGGTGACAGCGGTGGCTTCAGAGGTGGCTCTGGTGGTGGTGGTTCTAGAGGCTCGAGTTGGCCTTTGTCATCTTCTGACCCGGTTCTGAATGCCCTTCTTTAGAACATGGGTAAAAGGAAAAACCAATTGGCGATCCTTTCCCAGGCCTGTGCCTAGCCTATCTTTCAACCTTTCTTCCAACATAGCCCATTGTCAGTAGTAATCCTGAGTACTCCTTTCCTACAAGGAATGGAGATTCCCAAGTTTGAGAAGTATGGCGGTAAAGGGGATCCTCAAACACACTTGTCAACCTTTAATGCCATGTGTACAGATTTATTCCATCATGATGCTTTGATGGAAAAATTATTTCCTTGATCTCTCAAGCATACACAACTTGAGTGGTACTATTCCTTTCCCGAAAATTCTATATTTTCATTTGATCAACTTATAAATCAATTTCTTTGATAGTTCCAAGCTAACATTGGTCTGAAGATGACCTTCTTGGATCTTGTCCAAAGTAAGTAGGGGGATAATGAGAAGATAATTGATTTCATAGCGCAATACCAAGTGCTATTTTCATAGATCTTGTACCCATTGCTTGACTTTAATGTGCAAAAGGTTTTCATAGGTAACCTACAAAGAGCTTGGCAGTAAAAATTTTCCCTAATGAAATACCCTTTTTCATGCATCTGTGTGTCGCGTTGTGGGAATATCAACAAATGGTAGTTTAGTTCAGGGGATCCTCCTCATGCTCCCATTCAAAAGGAAAATCTATTGTATCTATCTTAGGAAAAGGTAAAGTTGTTGTGAATGTAGTCGCCACAACAAATGATAATGAACTCACATGCAACAGAAAGTTTACAAAGTTAGTAGAATCTTATTCTTCCATTTTGCAAAATTTGTTGAAGGACAAGATCACAACCTTGGAAAACCCTCGATCTCTCAAGGAACCTTATCCTAATTGGTATGATTTGAATGATTTTTGTCAGTACCATCGAGTTAACGACCATGATACTGAACGTTGTATGCACCTGCATCACAAGATACAAGATCGCATCGATGATGGTACCATTCATCTCGAAGTGACAAAAAAAATGCGAATAAATCGGTGGTGAAAGCCAATAGTGAGTTGTAGATCTACACGAGCCCTTTTCCATCTCACTCTGCTAACTTGATTATTGACCCCTCTAATTCTTCTACTTAGCCCTTAGTGTACGTTAATATGGTCATGATTACTCCTTACCTGCAATCTATGATTGGTTTGCCAGATGTGACATTCACTTCATAGGACATGCCCTTGAATAACAAGCCTTCTCCCCTCTACATTCTCACTCACCTCAATGGGAACATTGTGACAAGGGTCCTAGTTGACCCTGCAAGCTGAGTGAATGTTATTACAGAGGAGACGTTATGGTTGAATTCATTGTAGAGAGAGGAGTATGAAAAAACAAAGTCCACCATTCGTACGCATGATGGCCTCTCTCTCAAGCTATATGGCTCAATAAATCTTTCTGTCCTAGTTGGACTTAGGACTATAGATACTACCTTTGATGTTATTCTGGAATCTAATTTTCACTCTAGTGAAGTTAGGCATCCCATGGCTAGCTTCCATGAACATAATCGCTTTTGTGGTTCATAAGTGTTTAAAATTCTCCTACGAAGGTGATGTGCATGTCATGTATGACATTGGATATCAACCATTGGTATCTTGTGGGGGCTATTCATTGGATCATTTCTGGCCCACCCCGACTGATCCGCTTCCCCCAAGAATGAACTTTATCAAAACTATGTGAAGTATAAGACTGAAGGCAAGGGACAGTTGAAGGTGACCTCGCCAGTAGTGCAACATCAAGCTACCTCCTCTTCTTGAAAGGAAAAGGAGAGGCCTTCCCATCCTCAGGGTGCTTCTTCTTCTCCCCTTTTTGAAGATTTTTTTTGGATGTCTACTCCTAGATTCCACATAAGAAGTCAATGGTGCTTGCTTGGCACAAAGCCAAGATTAGGATATTAGACCTTCCTACTGTGCCTCCTGGACCTTGGCCCTACCTGTATGGTAGGGGGAAGGGTCCTTGCGGGGAGTCCTCTATGTCTTGGCCTCTGCGGCCTCCTACCACCCTCTCTCATAAAGCAATGAATTGGAAGAGGCCCACTGTTGAGGCACTAGAGCCAACTCCCCCTGTTGTTTCTCAATCTCCTCCTCCTACTGTCATCCAAGAGTCTGTCCCTCCACCGGAGATGGCTGTGGTGGACACTCTTATGGATGAGCAATTGGTGGTTCATAATTTACTCAATCATGAAAGTGGGTGAGGATAATTAATTAATTGATTTAATTAGTTAATATTTTTAGAGTTGAACGTGCAAATCATGTTTGACTTTTGTAGAAAAAGTTGCATTTGTTTGATTTTATTTTTGATGATGTTTCGAATAATTAAATTCAATTATTCAAATTTGGGGAAAAGTGATTTAATTAAATTATTAAGCTTTAATAATTCAATTGACTTAGGGGAATAAAGTGAATTAGTGACATAATTAAATAATTGGAATTATTTTATTAATTAGGAGGAATAAAGTTAGATTAGGACTTTATTAAATAAATGAAATTTATTTAGTCAAAAATGATGAAAAAGTGAATTAATTAAATAATGTATTATTATTCAATTAATAGATGAATTTAGGGTTTTAGATGCTTTTGATGTGAAATGCAGTGATATTCAATAATAATGATGCCGATGATGCAAAAATGTCATTTAAGGCGTGCGATAAATGTTAGGTCAATTTTACATGTCTACATATATATAAACTACTATCATGTGATATATAATCCACACTTTATAATTTAGAAGAAGGTTTTAATCATATTTGATACTAGCGTTAGCATGTTATGGGAAGTATATTTGGATTCATCTATTCAAGAATTACTCTTATTATTGATTGATACTAATGAGTTGATCAATGAAAATAACCCACTACTTATTCATTAAAATGACATCAAGTGAAGTCAACGCTTGAAGAAGTTAGATAGGAATCCAACGACCTAGCAAGTATGATCATATAAGAATAATAGACACTCTTAATCCTTATTACATTATTAAAAATGCTATACCACATTTTGATTATATGACATTACTAAAAGTTATAATGATGAATGTAAGAGAGTTTGCGAACTTATAAGATGTATATATGTATGTACCCCAAACAAGAGATACAACCCACATGTATACATGTGATTATTGTTTGAGGACTTATGTTAGATATTAACTTGATGTAAATGATTTTGAAATGGATATTCTTGACCATGAGTTCAAGACCTAAATGAACCAAGGGAGATATGTTGGAATAGTATTTCCTTATTTATGAGATTACCAAGCCAAATTTTGATAGTTAGATCATTATACTAGGAATTGCATAATTCCTTAGTCTAGATTTATTGATTATAAGCTAGCATTCTTAACTAGCATGATTAAATTCAAAAGAGGAAGATGGGAGCATAATTGGTATTGTTCTATAGCCTTTATTTAATGCTTACCAATTTGTAGGAGGGATTTGGTTTTGGGGTAATCTATGTCTTGAGATTAAAATAAGAAGCTTTGTTTCATACTTTCTTGTCATCATGAAATTTTTTAGAACAAGACACTACTTTAACATGCACTCTAATCTATGCATCTCAATTACATGAAAGTTTTATAAAGTAATTCTTCTTGCTCATTCTTACAATCATGGCATTTCATATGTTTTTGTGTCTTGTCTTTATATTTGAGTTGGCATGTTTTATTAGATTTGTATCCTTTATTAAGTGGTCAGTCGATGTCCTTTTATTATGGTCCTAGCAAGGAAAATTTTGGATATGTAAACCAAATAGAAAATATGTTCTATGGATGTAATAGGGTCTTAAGTGTCGTTGGCAACTCATGCTATAGTGAAATATTTTGATTAGTGTTATATGATAGACGTGTATTTAAAACTTTCCTAAATGTGTTCTTTATTAAAATATTACTTAAGGTATTGGCTAAGATAGAGGCCTTTATTGTGTGACAATTGGGAAACCTTCCATTGACGTTAGCCCAATATTTATAATCGAGGTCCAGTTGTTTAAGAGTCTTCATTTGAATTGTCAACACTATCATTGTTGTGTGAGTTGATGTTATGATTGAGATTGATGTTAAGACATCTTTTTAACCTAGTGGATTATATCCCTTTGCTATCCAACCATGGGTGAGATGGTTGAAGTCCTATTGTCAAACTACGGTTCCTGTACGAAATATATACATAGGTAAGGCCTTCAGAGACGAGCCCCCGAAGAATTAGGTCTGACCCCTAGGCTTGTTCCCTTTTTATTACTTTGAGTTAATATTGATATATTGTATTTGCATAGCCTATGACTTGATTGTGCCTTCTGATTATGAATGTGCTTGTAGGACTAATTAAGTCTATCTTGATGATGTGAATTTCATGTCTCCTCTAAAACCCAACCCTGATTATATTAGCAATTTAGTTAAGTAACTAAATATTATAATCTATATTTGGTCAAATGTTGTTATGTTTTTTATGAATTGTGTGCTTTGGAAACAAAATAGCGTGAGTTAGTCATGTGTTGTAATCAAAATTTGGAATTTGTGTTTTGCCCATTAACTGTATTTTGGTGTAAATTTTTGGGCAATATAGAATACAAAATTTAATGCAATAGTTGTTCATTATACTGCACCAAATTGAAATGTTCACATTAAATGCTGCTTGATGTTCTAAGATGTTGAATAATTATTGAATATGAATTAATATTGAAATAAATGTATGTAAACACCAAAACATAACGAATCATCATGTAAAATTGCACCAAGTTAGCTCCCAACATCTATGACAAAAGGCTGGAAATTGATCTTTTGAATTTTAAAATTTTAAATTTTAGGCTAGATCTACATAATGTGAGATCACTCTTAAGTGTTACAAAATTGACTTAAGATAGGAGACTCTAACTTTCAAGGTGTCGATTAGAAGTATAGGAAACAAGGTTGATAATATTGTGAATGTAGAAGAATTGTTATAGATAAGATCCAATGTATGAAAGTATATGAAAATAAGAATAAATGAGAACGAACAAAAATTGAGAAAGAAACCTAACTTAACACAAGAAAAGAAACTCATATAAACTTATAAAATTAATGATTTTTGAAAAAAGAAATGTCAATTTAAGATATAAATGACAAACATAACATGTTAGATTGCCATAAAAAAAGTGTCACAAATCTACAATATAATCTTCAAAAAAACATATAACATCAAAAGACGTTAAATTGGTTAAATAAACGATGAATTTAACAGCTGTCATCAATAATTCCCTCTTTAAAATGGTCTGCACATAACATGCAAGTCGAATCACACAAAGCCTCAGTCTTGCAGTGACGGATGACAAAATCAGAAAAATATAGCTGGATTTGTAACTTTGCAAGGCTGTATAGATCAGAATTATCTATGTACGACCGAGCCAAAAAATAAGGATAAGTATATTCTCAAACTAAAATTGTTCCACACAATTAAGAAAATTTTGTGTAGATCGCTCTGAAATAATCGAGAATGAGGCGGCCGATTTTCGTGGGAAAATCCGATATGTGTTTTCAGACGTTTTGAATTTTAGGTTGGGCTAAGGAGAAGAGATCCAAAACAAAGCCGGCTTCACCATAGAACTCCTCGCAATTCTCTGTAACGTAACCTCCGGCTGTCTTATAAATACACGCTTTTTAACAACTTCCACTCACACCCAAACGTTCAGGATTCCCTCTTTCTGCAGTGTTAATATTGGGAAAAAGATGGAATTTAATGGAGCTTGTTTGATGGCAATTTTAGTGGTATTCAGTAGTGTTGGCGCAATATACGCATCGGATCCTGATATTCTCACCGATTTCGTCGTTCCGGCGGGCCAGGACCCACTTAAATTGACTGGCAGTTTCTTCACTTACACGGGGTTTCGAGGATTGCCTAACAGCAATTTAACGGGGCAGACGGCAGTTAAAGTGACAAAGGCGGTGGCGCCAGAGTTTCCGGCGCTGGACGGGCTGGGCGTGTCAATGGCGGTGCTGCAGTTCCCCAAGGGCGGAGTAAACCCTCCTCACACTCACCCCCGCGCTTCTGAACTTCTCTTTCTTGTGGGCGGAACTCTCCTCGTTGGAGTGGTGGACACCACGGGAAAGCTCTTCACGAAGACCCTCACTTCAGGGGATTTATTTGTGTTTCCCAAAGGACTTCTCCATTACCAACTGAATACGGATGCTGTCTCTGAGGCCGTGGCTGTTTCTGCCTTTGGGAGCGCCAATGCAGGCACTGTGTCGGTTCCTTCTGCTCTCTTCACAAGCGGTATCACCGATGATGTTCTGGCCAAATCATTCAAGACAAACGCACAAATTATCGAGCTGCTCAAGGCTGGCCTTAAGCCTTAAAAAACCCTAATTACCTGGTTTCTTCCAACTTTCGTCCTTGATGACCGCCTATAGAATAATGTTTTCTCTTTTCTTTCGTAACTTGGCTTGAACATGTTTTTCAGTTTGTTTGCTTTCTTTAGCGCTTGTCACTACAATATATTAAAGGCAATAAACGCCTTGATTTGTCTTTCATAAAAAAGTGAAAATAAAAGTTCATATATAGGGCAACCGAGAGGTCATCTATGCTCCGTTGGACAATGATCATGGTCTCTCTATATATACACTTAACATTTGAATAATAGGAAACTAAAATATTTAGATGTTAAATATAGCTCTAAATATTTTTGAAAAAATATTAGATTGTAATGGTCAAGTAGAATAATTGTATATGCAATGAATTTAGATCTTTTAATATTCTAGTGAAAACATCATATGTTTTTATGCATGTCATATACTTTTATGTTTAATATTTTGAGAGATGTTTAAGAAAGATTAGGATTTGGATAGATTCAAATGAAAAAAATCAATATCAATATTACTTATTCTCTTGATATATATGAATTTATTTTTCTTTGTGAGTTTCTAATATCATTTGCCACAATTCAGAATTCTAGATTTTCTTATGTATATGGTTCGTGGGTTGAAGCTTGTTTGAGAGCACAAGTCTTGAAGAAGGTAGGAGATTATGGGGTTGCTTCCATATTTGTGTATATTATATTTTTTCTTGAAAATATTTTTTTTTTGTTAACAATGAAAAGGTCCTCTTAGTGTTGATGACAAGGTGAAAAATATAGGTTAAAATTATTGTTCTCTATTGCATTCAAATTCATTAACATTGATAGATCATTTAGGAAATAGAAATAACAACACTACAATATAGAAAATGCAAAACACAATACTTTGCAATGACACATGATATGTATGGAGAAATTGTTGAGGGAAAAAATCCACCACCAAAAAGCCTAAACTTGTATCAATCTTAAAATGAAGAAGTACATTAATACAATTTTCTTATCTCATCATAAATCCAAATGCATAAGTGTACCTACAAATACATCATCATCATACTTTCAACCTTAACACTCAATATATAAGCATGAAGAAAACCCAAAACCATGAATAGTTTCTAAAAATCTATGTTGGAAACTACTAGCTAATTTAGGCATCCATATCCATACAAAAATCCCAATACATAAATCACACTTAGTTAGCTAATGATAAAATAGAAATTTTAGCCACTACCAAACTTGGATGCTCAAGTATTCTTATCTTGTCTTTTCTATAATTCTCCATAATTTTCTTCCTCCATAATTAGCTTCATCTCACCATGCTCTTTCCATTTTGGAACTTTTACACACATTGCATATATTGTCATAGTTATATCTAGCAACTTCCATGGTATTAAGTGATAATTGCATAAAGACAAAATAAACACTACAAGTGACACATAGTGCCACTCTAAGTGGGATACCCCAAATATGTGGATATAAATAATTAAACAAATATTTTCAATATTATAATGTAATAAGATGTACAACACCTATCCCAACATTCTTCTACTTGTTATATACCTCACAAGAGAAAAAGAGAAACCACATCAAATTTTGAGCTATTTTCCAACGATTAGAGTCCCATTGACTCACTACATCACTTGAGCTTATTTGCACTTGTAATAAAAAAAAAAACAAGGGGAGAAACATAAATAAATGCAAATCCCACTTCAAATCTACTTTCTATCTCTGATTGAGCAAGAAATTAAATACAAAAATACAATGATAATGAAAAATATCACCAAATACAAACCTTAGATGAATTAGATGTGCTCTTGATTACTTGGAGAGTTGAGTTTCTCTTGGAGAAGTAAAATTAAAAAAATGTACCTAAAGCGTGCTTGATTCCTTGTGAAATGGTTCACTTGTGGTGGAATATGGAGCCATGATTGAAGGAATTGAGGGTTCAAATTTTTCCTCAAGATGGAGGGCCAAGATTCATTGAGATTATTTTGACTTTTTTGATTGGTCGGAGATGAAGGAAAGATGATTGGAGGTTGGAATATGGAGTGATAGAATTTTTTTCTTAAGATGGAGAACCAAGATTTCTTGAAATACTTTTGACTTTTTTACTATTGAGAAATGGTGGTTGGTGGCTAGAATATGGAGGACTAAGATTGATTAAATTAGATAATGGTTAGGATGAAATGTTAGTTTGAATTTTCTCATGGAAATTTTAAACTGTCTAAATAGAAGATGTGGATTCTTGGGATTGAAACAACACAAATAGGGTGCTCTACCTTTGAGGAGATAGGGAACAAGGATAGGGGTTCCTACTATTTCACCTAGTTTCACTCAAGGAAACCCTAGAGATCTCAATCCAATGATGGAAGGAGGGGAAGAGATTTGCTAAAGGTTGTCCTAGGGTATGATTAAAGAAAATAAGAGGGTTCACCACCAAGCTAGCGCTTGGAAAGATACACAACATGGAAAACCTAATGACGAAACCTAATGATGTGCAAAACTTCAACAAATGACCTAAAAATGAATGCAAAACAAAACAAAAAATTGAGAAATCAGAATGGTGCACCTAGGAATCTGAATGTGCTCAGAATGAGCTCTGAAACCTTTTAAATATTGATTTTAAGGAACACTAGGACTCATACGCCAGGTTGGGCATATCATTCCTAGTCTAGGGTTTTTGGACTAAAACATGAATCTGGTAATGTTGACTCAAGATCTCAAAAATCTAGAAAATTTCCTATATTGGGACTCATATGCCACTTGCAGCGTACTAGTCCCATTTTACATTTTTAGAAAGTCAAAGTCTAGATCTGCTCTCTAATCCATACTCTTCCTTCTCGACCCAAGTTTTGGATCTAAACCTGTAAGAAGACCTGTAAAATAGAATATAGTGTTGATTTGCTTATGGGGGATTTTCCTTGGTCAAACCCCTAGTTCGGTAGTTAAAGCTTGATAGAAATAATGGATATTGAATATAAATGTGAACATAAACCCTAACCTTATGTGTATCTAAGACTAGGAAATCTAAAATGTAATGCAACCCTATTCTAATGTAGTAGAATGAGATGCATGAATGAAACATGAAGATGAATGACTCACTTTGGGAGATCCCTAATCACCCTAATAAGTCTCCTTCCTTAGGATGAAAGTAGAGTGATAATGGAGGATGGAATCACTTAGGAAATAAGTCATTAGGCTTGGCTTGATGGCTAGTTGCATCTCCCCAACCTAGAATCCATCATGATTTACCATAGGCAACCATAATCAATCCTTGACAATGCTAGATCTTGAATGAAAGTGAGCTTGAAGACCTACAAAAACACTATTATGCTACTCCAAGATTTCAACTTTGCTTGCTACCTTCCTTTGAATGCTCTTGTGAAAGAATACTTGAATGCTTAGATCTTGAATTGCTTTCTCTAGATGAAAATAATGACATAAGAGCTTGTTTATATATGAACTTCATCTAATTTTCCATTATTTAGATCTCAAATGCTAACATCAACCAAAATTTTGAATTAAAAACTTGAATTTCCTACTCAAACCCTAAAAGTAGGCCAGACGAGACTCATATGCCACATATGGGTCCCACCTAGGGGGTCTCATTCACCTAAGGTGGTGTATGAGTCCCATCCTAGTTTTCTAAGGTGGGCCAATGATGGGTTGTTAGAAAATTTAATATTTTTGTTGATTTTGTTGAGATTTTAGTTGAAATAAGTGTTGAGATCCAAAATAAAGGGTCTTAGGGGCATATTAATGATGATTTAAAGGGGTCATGAATGCAAGGGTACCAAAATAGGTCCAAATTAGGTAAGGAATTGTACCATCTCCAAGAAGGGAGTACAATTTTTGTTGCCACATTTAGCCCCCACTTTAGTGCCCATATGACTCTACATGCATATGCAAGCTAAAGGACTCCAAAAAAATAAAATTTGTTTCATAAAAGGATAATCATATGGATTCATTTTCAAGCATAGGAGAATGAATCATCCACTATAGCTATCTGCAAACCCACAATGTTAGTAACCACATCCCACAACACAAATTTTTTAGTTCAAAAATCCTCTTATTTAACTTCTTTACAAAATTAAGTTCAAGGGTAGATGTATGCCTCCTTGATTCCACTTACTCTATGGAGATGGACTCAAGGTAGCAGTCTAACCACATTGAATTAGATAAGTCATATCATAGGGTATTTCCAAATACCATACAACATAATGATAGACATATGATGAGGACAGGTGTGGAATCATGAATCCAATTCCATGAACAACATCAAAAATGGAGTTCTCTAACTCCTCATATGCTAGTGTAAATGAAAATCCTTTTTAACCTTAATATGAAAAATACCTAATTTAGACATATATAAGAGTAAAAAGTGAATCAATTTGTAATCATTTTTTCTTTTTACCTTCTTATAGTTTGAATTTCTTGGAGAGTGAGTGAGGATGTTGAGTGTTTGGGAGTATGTTCCTCCGAGACTCGAGAGCCTACAGGAGGAGGTAGCTTGAGGCAACCTTCAGCATCAGGTGAGTCTATTCTTCTCCACCTTAGCTTCATTTTTATGAATGCATACTATGTTTTACACATTTCTAGATAGATTTAGGACCCTAGAAGAAAAAGTTACAAAGTGTTCCTTTTTTTTTGCAAAGTGTTCCCTTTTTTCACAAAGTGTTCCACTTTGTTGTGAAGTGTCTCATTTTTTCACAAAGTGTCCCATTTCCTTGCAAAGTGTCCCAACTAGGGAATAAAGTGTCTAGAAACCTTAGAAAAGTATCCTAGAACAACTTTAGCACACTTTTTGACTATTGATGTATAGATTTAAGATTTTAGAATGCTTATAGGACATATTTTTGGTTTTTGTTAGATTCCACCTCGATCATAACAGTGTCTTGGTGGTAGACAATTTTGTCACTTATGAGACCTTATCTCGACACTATTAGAGGTAGATACTCATATTTTATAGGCCACTGGATTATACTAGGCATACATCATTCCCCCCATGAGGTACCATGATGCTATGTTGATGGCGCTTGCAAATAGATGGGATGTCGATACCTGCACATTTCACCTACCCACCAACAAAATGACGATCACCCCAGACGATGCACATCACATCCTTCGAGTTCCTATTTGAGGCAAGACCATGTGCTTTATAGGGGATTATTCATACACAAAAATGGGAGTAATATAGGATATTTCCTAGGAGGACCAGTTCAAGATGAGATCAAAGGGCCACATATTGAGCTAGCGTGGCTACTCTATGCATGATTGCTAGTCTCAAGATGGATCATGATTTTCACAGTGGCACTAGTACTCATCCTTGATGGCTAGGGAGCACACCTAGATAGAGGTATTGTTCACATGATTAGGCTAATGGAGCACCATAGGATCATATATGGTTGGGGAGCACACCTAGATAGAGGTATTGTTCACATGATCAGGCTGATGGAGAACCATAGGATCGTATATGGCTGGGGCTGCAACATCCTTGCACATTTATATTATGATCTAGGTTAGTTCACAGATCACGAGGTGGACAACATGGTACATTATACACTACTATAGATGTGGTGTTTAGAGCATATCACATGCACTAGAGTAGTAGGGTTTCCATCTATATCTTCCCTTGGATATCCATGTGCATTCAATTATCCACTAAGGTAGTCATAATAGTATGGAGATTAATATTTTTGGAGAGTTAGGTTTGACCAACTAGATCAAAAGAAGGTCCTTTGGAGACCATACCAACTAATAACACAGTGGCCAATTGATACTCGACAACCAAGGAGGATGCAGAGGGACATGTTTCTTTTAGGGAGGCACGATTACGTAGTAAGACCATTCTACTATGATCATGTCATGTGGTAGTTTGGTAAAATATAGGTACCACCAATAGCATGCCCTTTTTACAAGTGATTAGTGTAGAGCACCCAAAGGCTGGGAGATACTAGACGACTGACAGTGGATGATATTAGATCTAGTGATTTAGAGGACTAAGATCTCGACATGCCCCTAGTTTTTGATTTTTGACACTGATAATGTTGGTGCTATAGATACACATGAGGAGTGGTGGGCAGCAACATGACTAGCTCCTGTATTCCCTATAGATCGGCCTATAGGATTTTTAGGACCACTTCTAGATTAGAGAGATGAGGAGGATGAGACAAGTGAGGATACAGGGCTCAGGGCTTCAAATATTTTTACAGATAAGATAGATGAAGACTATGACAAGGAGGTAGAACCAGACTATGACAGAGAGAATGAGGAGGAGGAGGAGGAGGATGAGCCAATGAGTGAGTGCAATGGAACGGTAAAAAAGGGTCCAGTTGCCCATGAGTGGAGAGATCTAGCTCCCACCCATGTTACTAGATCACAATCAATAGTCGTGGCATGCACCAAAACTTATGAGCATGGAGAGGCTAGCACATCCTCCATGCCTTATACATAGGATGATATTGGCTTTACATAACTAGCTAGAGATCTAGGTGATGACATTTTATTTATTATTATGCTTATGCTTTTGATTTATATATATATATATATATATCATGATGTGTACTGATTATCTATATGATTTCTATCTTGCAGGGTCAATGAGAAATTTTTAGGATCTCTACCGACAGGTAGCTGCAGAGATAGTTCCTTCTTTAGTCTTCAATTAGGCTTTCAGTATAGATTACTTGCCCCCACCCATCATAGGGTGGGACCTAGAGCTGTTCAAGCCTTATGTTAGATTGAGGACAATGTACGAGGGTGCTACTAGGTGTCCTAATCGAGTTGAGGCTACATATGAGGAGATTTAATCATCTTGAGATCTACCAGAGGTCGAGAGACTTCATGCAGAGGTAGCTAGGTTATAGGAAAATACATACCACTTATAGTGAGAGCACCTAGAGACCACCGAATGGGAGATCGTGGTTGTTGGAAGAGCAAAGGTCCTATAGTATACATTGGATTCTCTCATTAGTTCATGATAACGATTGCATACTACCATCTCTTGATGGATCACTTCTCAACAGAGGCGATCATTAGGTCTCGAGGGATCTAGGAGCCACAAGCCACACTGACATTATATATTTGATGACACATACTTAAAAAATTTATGATATATATATGATCAGTTACATTTAGTTGATTATTTATGCTTGTGTTTGATTTAGATGGGAGTGTGCTTTATCAAATAATCTTTGTAAGACTATTTAATAAGTATCTCCATGATTTAACATGTTTTATGTGATCTAATTAAAACTGTCCTAGTTTCTTTAATATGCAACATTATGATTATGTTATGTTAAATTAAATGCACCTATGATCTAATTAAGAACATTAAATGCATATAAGGATCCAATCTAACACAACATACAAGATGAACTTGAATAGTATGTGTGGTATAGAAAATTGGACACTCTTGAGAAAAGAGACAACCTCACTTAATTAGACCTACTTTTGAATACCCTTACACTATTCATTCTTCAAAATAGCATTTATAGGCCTCTAAGACCCATTATTTTTGATCTAGAGGCCTATTTCACCTAAGAAATCACTTAAGACCTGACAAACAACAATTAATTCATCTATATCTCAAAAACCCACCTTCAAAAACCACTAGTGGGACCCATTTGCCATCTTGGGTGAATGAGTCCCCTCTGGTGGGACCCATTCACCAAGGGTGGAAAATGAGTCCCTTTTGAGGAAAATTTCAATTTTGAGTGGGAATTCAATTAATTTAGCCTAATTTTTTAGTGAATGTCAACCTCTTAGGTCTAAATAACGGGAAAATTAGGTGTTGATGCTTATAAATACTCATTTTAAGTCATTTTTCACATCTCTTAGTCATTTTCACAAAGCAAATTCTAAAGTCAAGTCTTCTACAACAAGTTTCATTAGCAAGGTTGAAGTTTTAGGGCAACAAACTAGGGTTTTTTTGTAGGTCTTGAAGCTCACTTTTTGATCAAGATTCAACATTGTAAAGAGTTGATGATGGATGCCTATGGTGAAGCGTGGAGAAATCTAGGTTGAGGAGATGCAACTAACCATCAAATCACACCTAAAGACTTGTTTTCAAAGTGATTCCATCTTCCATTTCTTCTCTATCTTCAGATTAAGGTTTGCATTTCATTTACATCTCATTTGCATGTCATTTTATCTCCATTTTTGATGTGTTGTTGGATTTGTAGGGCTGAAGTATTGCATCACTCAAGTCACATTTGCACATCTTATTCTAGCACAATAGAATAGGGTTTTGACATACTTCAAACTTTCCTAGTCTTTAACACACTTGAGGCTAGGGTTTTATGCATATTTTTATCCATTTAAGGTTTGATTACCCAACTAGGGGTTTGACCAAGGAAAACCCCCAATTAGACAAACAATTTTAAGTTGTTTTGCAAGAATTTTTTGAAGATCTTGATTCAGGTTTCCATCATAAAGTGTTGTACAGGTGTCAAGGTGAAGAACATAGATTTGAAATTACAAAAATTTGAAAGTGGACTAATTCTCCATGCATGGTGAATGAGTCCCTCATGAGGAAATTTTTTGAGTTAGAAGTAGATCCAGACACCCAATTTGAAGAAATTAGTTTTTGGGCAGAAAACCCTAACTTGGGATTGATTCGCCCAGGGTGGCGAATAAGTCCTAGTCAGCTCAAAAATTAGATTTTCTAGACTTCCAGATTTCTTTCCAACCCTCTTCAACTTTTCAGGTGCACACATTCTCAAATATAGCTTCTTTTTTAGTTTCATTTGCATTTTTGTCAATTCTTTTAAGCTTTTTTGCAAACATCACTGTGTTTTCAAACATTACATATTTCTTAGGTTTTGTATTCATAATCAGTCAATTTCAGTGCTTACTTGCATTTATAGCATTGCATTTAGTCATACTCACATCATACAATCCCTTATTTGAATGAACCACCACAATTTTAGGGGTCTATCTCTCTCCTTTTAGGTGAAAGATCCTAAGAGTGCAAGAGTAGCCCATTTTAGTGAACCTGCATATTGAACATCATATCCTTCTGATTTGCATTTGTATTTGTATCCTAGGACTCAATTTCATTATTTTTCTAGGCTAGGGCTTCTTAAAATTGCATTAGTTAAAGTATCATTTAGAATTCATTATTGCATCTTATTTCATATCATCATTCCAAAATTCTACATTTTTCAGTCTTTATCTACATTGTACAGACCTAAACACGTCCAAAAATGTAAAAAAAATTTAGAAAAAACCTAAAAATATCTCTCTTGGGACTCATTCGCCACCTTGGACGAATTAGTCCCATTGCAATTTTTGAGTAAGTGTTTCTAGAATTTAGTTTATTGCTTCACACATTTCTATTTCCTATAGTTTCTTTTATGCCATAGTTCCATTATCTTCTATTTCATTTTTATAAGCATCATTTTCTTTCATGGTGTTTATGGATAGTCTTAGATTTTTGCAAATTTCCTTTTCAGTATTAGTTCCTAGTTCTTTTAGATCAAATTCACCAATATAGAAAAACACAAAAACACAAAAACAAAAACATCAAACCAAGCTTTCAAGAAAATGATTCAATTAAGAAACAACATCTCATCCAAGCCTCTTAGTAGTGATGATGTAGATAAGTTAGATGAAGTTCTTCAGGACTTTGTCTCACTCACTTCATCCTCTAAAGTTTGCAATGAGAAACCTAAACCAATTAATGATAATGTATCACTTAAACCTTTTGGTTGTGATGACTTTGACTTGTTAGATGAAGCCCTTTAGGACTTCATCTTACGTACGTCATCCACTAAGATTTGTTGTGACCAACCTATAACAATGAACGTTAACACCTCTAATGTTTACCCTGAACAACTTAAACCAATTGATGATAAATTACCCCTCAAACATTTTAGTCATGATGATTTTGACTTGTTAGATGAGCCCCTCCAGAACTTCATCTCACTTAAGTCATCCACTAAGGTTTGTTGTGAGAAATCTAAAACTAAAGATGTTAACATGTGATTCAACCTCAACTCATTCTTTACCCACCCTCACATAAACTTCATCCTTCCAATAAAACTGAGTTCATTCTTCACCCACCTAAAATTGACGTGTTGCAACAATATAGTAATATTACTGTTGCTCATACATATAACATCGAAAACAATCCGCAATAACCGTAACCAACCCTATCCTCTTTACCTTTACCTAATCTGCCTAGTGCTCCTCACTTCCTCCCACACACAAAGGAGTATGATCTTGTTGAACAATTAAAGAATACTCCTGCAAAGATCTGCCTTTGGGATTCACTTTAGAAGTCACCAAATTACCATACTATTCTTCAAATATCCTTACAAAAAATTACTTTTCCTCTTGGTACAACTTCAAATGATGTGGTAGCTTTAATACATGGAATGAATCAAGTTAATCTAGACATTACTTTCCATCAGGACTTCATCTCACTCAAGTCATCCACTAAGGGTTTTTGTGAGCAATCTAAAACTAAGGATGTTAATGTGATTCAACCTCAACTCATTCTTTACCCACCCTCACATAAACTTCATCCTTCCAATAAAATTTAGTTCACTCTTTACCCACCTAAAACTGATGTGTTGCAACAATCTAGAAATATTACTGTTTCCCATACATAGAACACCCAAAACAATCCACAACAACTGCAATCAACCCCACTCTCTTTACCTTTACCTAATAGACTGTCTAGTGCTCCTCGCTTCCTCCCACACACAAAGGATATGATATTGTTGAAAAATTAAAGAATACTCTTGGAAAGATTTCCCCATGGGTTTTACTTCAGAACTCACCAAATTATCATACTATTCTTCAAACAACCTTACAAAAAATTACAGCTCCTCCTGATACAACTGATCTAAATGATGTGGAAACTTTAATACATGGAATTCAAATCAAGTTAATCTAGACATTACTTTCCATAAACATGACCTCCCTCCATTAGAGTTGTGAAAAAAACATGAAGCCTTTATGATAGTTGCTCAATTCAATTGAATAGGTATCAAAAGAACCCTCATTGATAATGGTTCTTCCCTTAATGTGTGTAGTGTGAATCTCCTTGATAGAGTACATGTTGACAAGTCACAAATAATACCCAATTTCGTATCCATTCGAGGATTTGACAATATGACAAAGCAACCACTTGGTGCAATCACTTTTCCTTTATAGCTGGGGTGGCTACTTTGCAAACTCCTATTCATGTCATGCCTTATGATCTTTCATATAATCTTCTTTTAGGAAGACCACAGATTCATGAGATGAATGTAGTCCTTTGACCCTTCATTGTGTAATGAAATATGTCTATAATAGTCACATTTATCAAGTTGAAATGGACCCCGAGCCTAAAAGTTGCTCACACCTTGAAAAAGGAGCTACAAGTCCTCTAAAAACATTAATTCTAACATCCAATATAGACCCTCTGGAAATTGAACAAAACCATGAGGAATCAGTATCTAAATTATTTGGTGATGATCGGGGATCCTTATAATTCACACCTTCATTTATGAGAAAATACATAATCATGCAAAAGAAAAATGAGAAACAAGACCAACCAACCATCATGTCAACTCCAAATTCCACACAATCTTCTCTAACATCTATCTCCTCTACTTTGGAAGAAAATACAACATACACAACAAATTTTGATGAGATAGATTATCAATCTCCACCTGATCCAAAAGAAATGGAAAGAATCTATGGAAAAGGCTATGAACTTGTGAAACAATTAGGATATACTAGAAAAGGGTGTGGAAAACATGAACAAGGTATTTGTGTTCCTATCAAACCTAATGCACAAGAGACAAAAACCAGATTATGATATTCTTTTTCTAAGACAACAAAAGCTACTCAATGACCATCTTTGAACATCAACACTATTACATGTCAACCAAAACAAAAACTCACAATCCAACATCCTCAATTGCTTGATATGAACTTACCACCATCATAGAAATAGGTTTATAGTGATGAAACTCTAAAAAAAATGTTAGGAGTTTATGATAACACAACCTCTATTACTCTCATGAAATGGGTTACTTGTGATATGATCATTACCAAGTAAAAATAAAGTGATATCACTGAAGAACTGTATGATGTCGAAGTTCCTAAAACTAATGTGCTCCCTTTAGGAGATACAATTGATGTGCCAATGGACCTTGATGATAAATACAAAGTTATTAAGATTGGGAAGTGCCTTGACGATGAAGAACAAGAGGACACTACAACTTTACTTCATGATTTTCCTGAAATTTTTGCTTGGAAATATTTTGACATGCCAGGAATTGACCCAAAAATTGTGACACATAACATTGTTCTTGCTGAAAATGCTAAACCTGTTCACCAAAAGATATGAAAAATGCACCCTAATGTAGCCTTGCATGTTAAAGCAAAGCTTGAAAAACTCCTTGATGCAGGCTTCATTCGACCTATTGACTATTCTCCTTAGATCTCAAACATTTTTGCAGTTGCTAAAACCGATAATTGTATTAGGATATGTATGGATTTTCGTGACTTGAATAAAGCTTCTTTAAAAGACAATTTTACACTTCCTAATATTGACATAATCGTGGATTCAACTACTGGACATGCTTTGTTGTCATTCATGGATGGATTTTCTGGTTATAATAAAATCATTATCAATCCTCAAGATCAATACAAAAACACATTTATTTGGGGAACATTTTGTTGGGTCATAATGCCCTTCGGTTTAAAGAATGTTGGTGCAACTTATCAACGTGCAATGACATTGATCTTTCACAATTACATCCAATTTTTTTTGGAAGATTATTTTGATGACATCCTTAACAAGATGAGACAATGTAAATGTTCTTCGAAAAATCTTCAAATGAATATGCAAATATAATATGTGATTAAATCCAAAAAAGTGTGTATTTGGCATAGATAGTGGTAAACTTTTGGGGTTTGTCATATCTCATAGAGGCATTGAGGTGGAAACAAAGAAAATTATGCCATTATTAACATGCCACCTCCTAAAAACATTTCTTAATTACGCACGTTACAAGGCCAAATTCAAGCTATTCATCATTTCATCGCATCTTTAGCCGATCACACATTACCCTTCACACATCTCCTCAAAAAGGATGTAACTTTTGATTGAAATGAGGATTGTAAATAGGATTTTGAGAGTTTAAAGGAATACCTTGCAACTCCACCTATTTTACAACCCGTCGTGCCAAACAAACCGTTTATCCTGTACATAGCTTCATCAGCCCATGCTCTTGCAACATTGTTGGCTAAACAAGATGATCATGGGAAAGTACATCATGTTTATTACATTATTGAAACCTTAATTGATTATGAAACTCGATATTTACCAATTGAAAAACAATGTTTGGCTCTTGTATTTGCTACTAGTAAGTTGCGACATTATTTACTGAATGCCGAAATACAAGTCATGACGAAATTCAATCCCCTTAAACATCTTTTCAATAAAAAAGACCTATCTAGCCATTTAGCTAAGTGGGTGATGTTGTTAAATAAGTTTGACCTTAAGTTTGTTTCACAAAAAGCAATCAAAGGACAAGCCTTAACTGATCACTTAGCTGATGCTCCTTCTCCTCTTGCTTTACCTAATCTCGACTCCTTTCCTGATGATAGTGTCTTGACCACTGATATTAAAACATGGGAATTGTATTTCAATGGCTCTAAGTGTAGAATAGGTTTTGGTGCTGGAGTGGTATTAATTCTAACTAATAGAAAGCCTATTCCCTTGTCCTATCACTTAAATTTCCTATGTACAAATAACATAGCTAAGTATGAGGCATTAATTGTGGGATTGCGAGCTGATTTAACCATGAATGCTAAACATATCAAGATCTTTGGTGATTCACAATTAGTAATCAAACAAATCATGTGGACATATCAAACTAAACATGACAAGTTATCGAGATACAAGGATCTTACAATGAAACTGTTAGAGAAGTTTTAATCATTCACCAAATTGATAACATCCCATGAAAAGACAATCGATATGCAGATGTGATGGCAAGTGCAACCTCTCTTATATCCCCACACAATCCTTCAACATACTTCACCTTTGTTATTCACCCCATCATGAAACCTTTGATTGACACTCACTTTGAAGACATTTTAACTATAACTCAAGAAGACTCATGAGAATGGTATGACACAATATACAATTATTTAAAACATGGTAACATTCTGGATCACACAATGACAAACACCCAAAATCATTTACGCAAACTAGTAGCAAAATACGTGATCCTTGTCAATGTA
The DNA here is from genome assembly GCA_007258455.2 of Sequoia sempervirens. NCBI lineage: Eukaryota > Viridiplantae > Streptophyta > Pinopsida > Cupressales > Cupressaceae > Sequoia > Sequoia sempervirens. Next base: position 636,967,381 of record VDFB02271358.1, on the reverse strand, counting down.
TTGTATAGAAGATCTTTCAATGGTCTCTTACTCAGGTGTCTTAAGGATTTTGAAATGCCTATAGCCCTTGAATAGGCTCATGCTAGTGCCTATGGAGGTCATTTTGGAGGACAGTTGTTAGTGTAAAAACTCATCCGTATGGGATATTATTGGAGACATATGTCCAGAGAAAGACTGCTTCACTTACGTTAAACAATGTCATAAATGTCAAGAACATAGCAATTTGATCCATTCTCCTGCTTTTGAGTTCTTCCCAAATTCCCATTTGGCCATTTTCACTATGGGGATTGGATCTTATTGGAAAAATTTCACCTCCCTCTTCTGCCGAACATACATTTATCATAACCACAACATACTATTTTACAAAATGGGTGGAAGCTATTCCTCTTAGATCTACAAATGCTGAAGTAATTTGTCATTTCATATTGGAACACATAATTGCTCACTTTGGGCTTTCTTTCGCAATCGTTTCAGACAATGGAACCTCCTTTAAGAATAACGAAGTAAAGAAATTTCTTGAAACGTTCAACATTCAATTTATTGATTTTCCACACCATATTATCCACAATCAAATGGACAAGCTAAAAGTACTAATAATATTTTGGAACAAATCCTAAAGAAAACTATTAACAAAGATCATAAGGATTGGCATACACAATTACATTATGCACTTTGGGCTTATAGAATGAGTGTTAGATTATCTATAGGAACTACACCTTATAACCTTGTTTATGACACTAATGAGATCATGCCCTTGGAGTTAGAAATTACTATGCTGTGAAGTGCTCTTCAAGACCTGATTAATGATGCCACTTATAAAGACCAATGACTGCACCAGCTTGAGATGCTTGATAAAAAGTGCATTAACACTCTTGAGCACCTCCAAGCTTACATTAAATGATTACAATGAAAACACAACACTCATGTCATTCCTCGAATGTTTCATAAGGGTGATTTTGTTCTTTATGAGGATGAATGCAATACTAATGTTAACAATGAAGATAAAGATAAATTCAACCCTAATTGGTTAGGACCTTATATAGTTGGCACTAGTTATGGGTTTGGTACTTATGTCTTAACGGAGCTTGATGAAACACCCCTTAAGGAACCTATTAATGCCGCACATTTTCATTGATATTACCTATAATCTCTTTAAATAGTATGATTGTTAAAGTAGTGTTGTCTAAAGTTATTTGATGTCATTCTAAATAATTTTCACATTGCTTCATTCTTGACAACTAATCTTGTGTTTGTCTTGAACACTAAGGTAATTATTTAAGTTCATTTTTTAATTACTTTAGGATTCGTACTATTCACCCTCATGTTATGTTAGATCCTTATATGAGTTATATGTGTATTTAATTTAACATATTCTCTTTCAATCAACAATGTTGTATCTAAAGTGAAATTGAAATACGTTTTACATTAGATCACATTTATCCTGTTACATCATGTAGACATTAATTAAATACTTTTACCATAAGTCATTTCATTAATCACATTACATTTAACATTCAAACACATTAAGACAAATTATAAAAATATCAAATGCACATGTATATATATATCACAAGTTTTATGTACATCTCAATATCATATACAACGTCACCAAGGTCTATGAGAACTAGACCCCTTGGGCTTTGGCGCTCTTGATCCAATCCTTGGATGTCATGAGACGGTCGTGTGTGATCATGACCATGAACTTTTGACTCTAAGTGCATACTCTAGATCCTATACTCAACCAATAGCCACAAGACACTCCTTTGCCATTCAATCTCTCTCTGCTCGTACATGTGCTAGCTCTGCATGCAGTCTCTCAACCTCTACTGAGATCTATGATGATTTTCTTGCACTCCCAGCTCAACAGAGTCATCTCCTCATGCTCTCGTACGTTGCCCATAGCCTCACAAATTTTTTGAGTGACTCTGGCTCCTCCTTCACAATCAGTGGGTGCACATAGTTAGGATCCATCTCCTCCTCATTGATGGATACAAGCACTATCTCTGTGGTAGCCTGACGATAGAACTCTTGCCAATATCTCATTGCTCCTGCAAGATAGACAAGGTACACAATTAGTAAACCTCATCATGATATATATGTACATAAACAAAGCATAAATACTCAAGTACATGCATAAAATAAAATATCATCACTTATGTCTCCAATCGGCTGAGGGATATCCAGCTCATCCTCTCTGGGGGCAAGGAGGAACTGCTAGCCTCTCTTTGACTGCACGGGTGCCAATGTCTATTGTAGCTACTGCATGTGATCTAGTCCTATAAGTTTGTGAGGAATCTCCATGCTCGTGCCAATCCTCAGTTGCTACCTCATCCCCTCCACTCAAGGGTGGATCCTCCTCGTAATACTCATCCTCCTCTTAATCCTCCTCCTCCTCATCCTCCTCTCCTCCATCCTGGTCCTCATAGTCAAGATCGACCTCTAAATTGTACTCATCATTGATAAGATAAGTAAATAT